>JADRCH010000139.1:1511442-1597188 GCA_019843965.1 Rhynchomys soricoides | reverse complement strand
GAGAGAGAGAGAGAGAGAGAGAGAGAGAGAGAGAGAGAGAGAGAGAGAGAAACAGCTGTAGCATCAAACAGTAGTTCCTAAACATTCCTAGATAGAGCTGATACGACTGGTCTGAGGTTGTGGCCCCACCAGGTCAAACTGTGCATCGCTCACTTGATGCTAAGGCCGGGTCTGATCTCTTCTTACCCTACCATGAGCTGTAAAAGTACTTTTTGAGCCTTAGCTTTACTCTCTGATCTGTGGGGCTCATACTGTCTGTGTGTAGTGATTGCAATACTTACTAATTTTAGAATGTACAACTTATTTCTTATATTCTCAGAAACTTCAACTGTAAAGTACCCATTTGAATGCTGGTCAAAATGTGAGCAAATGCCACTTGTACAAGTGTATAACCATTAAAATGTACCATTAATCAGCAGCCTGCACCCGCACGCCAGTGCGTGGCACTGCCCTTAGCTGCTGTTCCTGCTTGTGCGTATTTATGGTGCTGTCTCCCGTATCTGCCAATTAGGAGGAGAGAAAACCTGCTGTAGGTGTCTCCTGAGCTGGCCATTGTAGGAAGCATGACAGAAGCACAGAGTGGCCCCACCGTCATGGAGTTCAGTGTGGCGTGTGAGATGTAGCTTTCATGTGAATCATTCACACCGAAAGCAGGGCCATTTAAAGAAAATAACATACAGAAAATATGTGCATAAAGAGCAGAGACAGAGAAAGCCTGGCATGGTGGTGTGTGGCTCAATAGCATGTATGGAGGACGTGTCTAAAATATGCTTCTTAGGGGAGGTTTTTTTTTTATATACTTTATTTACATGTCAGATGTTTCCCCCTTTCCAGATCTCCCCTTTGGAACCTCCCTATCCCTTCCCCCCTCCCCCTGCCACTATGCCATCCACCCACCCACCCACTCTGGTCTTCCCTCCTTCGCTTTCCCCTATACTAGGGAATCTAACACCCTCAGGCCCAAGGGCCTCTCCTCCCTCTGATGGCTAACAAGACCCTCCTCTGCCGCATATGTGGCCAGCACCATGGGTCCCTCCATGTGTATTCTTTGGTTGGTGGATTAATCTCCAGGAGTATCAGGGGGGTCAGGCCAGTTACCACTGTTGCTCCCTCATGGGGCTGCCAACTCCTTCAGCTCCTTCAGTCCCTTGTCCAAGTCCTTCATCTGGGACCTCACACTCAGCCCAATGGTTGCTGTGAAGTAACTCTTGGGTATTCCGAACTTTTGGGCTAATAACCACTTATCAGTGAGTATATACGGTGTTCATTCTTTTGTGACTGAGTTACCTCGCTCAGGATGATATTTTCAAGTTCCATCCATTTGTCTGCGAATTTCATGAAGTCATTGTTTTTAATAGCTGAGTAGTATTCCATTGTGTAAATGTACCACATTTTCTGTATCCATTCCTCTGTGGAGGGACATCTGGGTTGTTTCCAGCTTCTGGCTATTATAAATACAGCTGCTATGAACATAGTGGAATATGTGTCCTTATTACATGTTGGAACATCTGGGTATATGCCCAGGAGTGGAATAACTAGGTCCTCAGGTAGTATTATGTTCATTTTTCTGAGGGTCCACCAAACTGATTTCCAGAGAGGTTGTATCAGCTTGCAATATCACCAGGAATGGAGGAGTGTTCCTCTTTCTCCACATCCTCACCAACAACTGCTGTCACCTGAGTTTTTGATCTTAGCCATTCTGACTGGTGTGAGGTGGAACCTCAGGGTTGTTTTCATTTGCATTTCCCTGATGACTAAGGATGTTGAACATTTCTTTCTTCCTTCCTTCCTTCCTTCCTTCCTTTCTTTCTTTCTTTCTTTTCTTTTTGATGCAAAATGGAAGAGAAATTTACTGATTCATCAGCATGCTGAGGTCGCTCTACATACCAAGACGGGAGGGACGAACATTTCTTTAGGTGCTTCTCAGCCCTACGAATTTCCTCAGTTGAGAATTCTCTGTTTAGCTCTGTTCCCCATTTTTTGATAGGGTTATTTGGATCTCTGGAGTCTAACTTCTTGAGTTCTTTGTATATATTTGATATTAGCCCTCTATTGGACCTAGGATTGGTAAAGATTTTTTCCCAATCTGTTGGTTGCCATTTTGTTCTATTTACAGTGTCCTTTGCCTTACAGAAGCTTTGTAATTTCATGAGGTCCCATTTGTCGATTCTTGATCTTAGAGCATAAGCCATTGGTGTTCTGTTCAGGAACTTTTCCCGTGTGCCCATGTGTTCGAGACTCTTCCCCACTTTCTCTTCTATTAGATTCAGTGTATCTGGTTTTATGTGGAGGTCCTTGATCCACTTGGACTTGAGCTTTGTACAGGGAGATAGGAATGGATCAATTTGCATTCTTCTACATGTTGACCTCCAGTTGAACCAGCACCATTTGTTGAAAATGCTGTCTGTTTTCCACTGGATGGTTTTAGCTCCTTTGTCAAAAATCAAGTGGCCATAAGTGTGTGGGTTCCTTTCTGGGTCTTCAATTCTATTCCATTGATCTACCTGCCTGTCACTGTATCAATACCATGCAGTTTTTATCACTGCTGTTCTGTAGTACAGCTTGAGGTCAGGGATGCTGATTCCCCCAGAAGTCCTTTTATTGTTGAGAATAGTTTTTTTCTATCCTGGGTTTTTTGTTATTCCATATGAATTTGAGAATTGCTCTAAGTCTATGAAGAATTGAGTTGGAATTTTGATGGGGATTGCACTGAATCTGTAGATTGCTTTCGGCAGGATGGCCATTTTAACTATATCAATCCTGCCAATCCAAGAGCATGAGAGATCTTTCAATCTTCTGAGGTCTTCTTTGATTTCTTTCTTCAGAGGCTTGAAGTTCTTGTCATACAGATCTTTCTTTTTTGGTTAGAATCACACCAAGATACTTTATATTGTTTGCGACAATTGTGAAGAGTGTCATTTCCCTGATTTCTTTCTCAGCCTGTTTATCCTTTGAGTATAGGAAGGCTACTGATTTGCTTGAGTTAATTTTGTATCCGGCCACTTTGCTGAAGTACATATTATCAGCTGTAGCAGATCTCTGGTAGAGTTTTTCAGGTCACTTAAGTATACCATCATATCATCTGCAAATAGTGATATTTTGATTTCTTCCTTTCCAATTTATATCCCTTCGACCTCCTTTTGTTGTCTAATTGCTCTAGCTAGAACTTCAAGTACTATATTGAATAGATAGGGAGAGAGAGGGCAGCCTGGCCTAGTCCCTGATTTTAGTGGGATTGCTTCGAGTTTCTTCCCATTTAGTTTGATGCTGTCCACTGGTTTGCTGTAGATTGCTTTTACTATGTTTAGGTGTGGTCCTTGAATCTTTCCAAGACTTTTATCATGAAGGGATGTTGAATTTTGTCCAATGCTTTTTGACAGCATCTAATGAAATGACCATCTGTTTTTTTTTTCCTTTGAGTTTGTTTATGTAGTGGATTACATTGATGGATTTCCGGGTATTGAACCATCCCTGTGTCCCTGGGATGAAGCCTACTTGATCATGGTGAATGATCATTTTGATGCTTTCTTAGATTCTGTTTGTGAGAATTTTATTGAGTATTTTTGCATCGATATTCATAAGGGAAATTGGTCTGAAGTTTTCTTTTATTGTTGGGTCTTTGTGGGGTTTTGGTATCAGTGTAACTGTGGCCTCATAGAATGAATTGGGTAGTGTTCCTTCTATTTCTAATTTGTGGAATAGACTGAAGAGTATTGGTATTAGGTCTTCTAGGAAGGTCTGATAGAATTCTGCACTGAACCCATCTGGTCCTAGGCTTTTTTTGGTTTGGAGACTTTTAATGACTTAGGGAAAGCTTTAATGAGGACTAAGGCAGTGAGCGATGGTAATGTTCAGCCCTTCAGAGAACAATGGCAGGCGCACTTCAGCATTTTTTATTGTGTCTTCCTACGAAAATCACTTGGAAGCACAATATTCATTTTTGAAGAGGGGAAGACTAAGTGTAAGAAAATTCTCCTAAATACTATTATAAAGTTTTAGCATTTCTATTATGATTTTATGACCTCCCATCTGTGGTAGATGCTTTATTGAGATTATTGGGATGTTACCATCAAGCTGTGACAATGATGCTTTAAAGGTCACACACAAAACACAATTAAATTTCCCGAGTGGAATAGGAATACGCATTGTGAAAGGCAAATACTTTGAAGTAGTTTTCTCCCCCAGAGTGGGCCATTTCACGATGACATTTTGAGGTGCTTAAATAAATCACAATGTTGTTTTTCTTCTTGATTGCGATTTTCCCTTATCTATTTGTATAGCTTAAAAATAGAAACTGGCAAACTTAAGTTTCAACATTATTGAGCCTATTAGTTAATATAAACTTTACCCAAAACTCAACAGTAGATTTCACTGTAACCGTGGGATCTTACTATGGTTCTTTTGCTCTTCATACAAATGTGAGGGTGCCTGGTTCATAGAGACTTAGTTATTCCTACTTTGGCTTGTTACAAGTTGGACAAATCAACATTTCTACAGATTTCTTATCAGCACATTCAGTACGAGAACCCCTTCTTTTCCAAACCTGTTATTCTGTTTTATTTGGCTTTTGTCCCCTAGTCACTTATGAATGGAATGAGTGGTTGTTTTTACAATTACTAAAACAAATTTAGTTTCTCCATTCGTTTGTGCCTCAGTGTCTTTATCTGAAAAGTGAGGATAATCTTGGGATTCCGTTACATGTGCAAGTCTGTGGAAACATCCAGAACAACAGATGATGTAAAATGTTAGAAACTGGGCCTGATAAGATTAGTCAGCCAGTAGTGTACGTGCCTCACAAGTATGAGGACCTGAATTCTACCCCTAGCACACACAGGAAACGTTAGGCATGGTGGTCTGTGTTTATAATCCCAGTGCTGGGGAGGTGGAGGCAGGAGGATTTCTTAGCCTAATTGATAAGCTTAGGCGAGAGAGAGTCCCTACTTTAAACGTATATGGGCTCATCTTCTGAACAATGACACCAGTGTTGGTGTCTGTCTTCCATAAACACAGATACATATGTACATCTTCCCCATCCCCCCAAAAATCTTTGGGAAGTAGTTCTCCCCACCTTACCTTATACGTAAAATGTAATTTATTACGAATCTGTGGCAATACAACAGTAAAGATAAAACTAGCCACTGGAAAACCATCTTTCTGAAGTTAGAAATTGTATATGTAAATGAGTGAGACTCTGTTCACATCCCCTGAATACAACCTGGAACTATGCTAGTCTAGTCCCAAATCAGACATAAAGACCATGCATGTGCATACACAGACACTTCACAGGGCGTATATTACTTATAGGTGATTTTCCAATTTGTGATGTTGACTTATACATGCCACTGTGTAATTAAAAAGGAATTATTTAGCAGCATAATGACTTGGATGCCGTGAGGAAGATAGAAACATCTGAATCAAGAGTGAAGACATACATCCAATTCAAAAAGACTCAATGGTTTTTTGGTGGGGTGTGTGGAGACCACAGGTCAATCTCAGGTGACTTTCTCTATTGCTCTCCACTCTAAAAACACTTATTTATGTCTTTGTTTGTTTGTTCACTTCTTCGTTTTTGAAACAGTGCCTCTCACTGAACCTGGAGTTCATGGATTAGGCTGGGCTGTGCAGCCGGTAAGCTCCTGGGGTTCTTCTGTTCTCAGATGACGTCTAGCTCCTTACATGGTCGTTGTGGATCTCAGTCGAGGTGCTCAGGCTTGTGGAGCAAGCTCTGCTTCCTGGGCCCTCTCCTCAGCCCCCTTAGCAATTTGTTTTTTAAATTGTATAGTAACTGTTAAGATATATTGTTCTTATTTTCTGAATTCATGCCCACTTGTATAACCCCTGTGAAGTGTATATGCGTCTGTGTATATACATGGTCTTTATGTCTGTCTTAAGACTAGAATAGTATATTTCCAGGTTGCATTCAAAGGCTGTGAACGGTGTCTCACTTATTTATATATAGAATTTCTAACTTCAGAAAGATGATTTTCCAATGTATAGTTTTATCTTTATTGTTGTATTGTTAAAGATTTGTGTGTAAATTACATTTTTTTCTGGACGGCTTATTATTTTCTTGTCCAAATTTCCAAATGATTTAGAGGAAAAAAAATACACAGTTGAGATTCAAGAACTGAAGGAGCTTCTGGGGAGCCTGGGCTCTGATGTGGGCCTTCCCAGCAGCCTTTGTGGCTTTGGGAAGCCTCAGGTTTCTCTTTGAAGAAGAATTATCCAACCCTGGGCTTGTTGATAAACAAGGAATTAATTGGCTCTCAGGTAAGCCAGAATTGAAAGCATCTTTATTAACGGAGTCTGTTGACCTTGTTTGCTTATTACATGAGGTAGTCTTGTAGTCTGCTCACAGACTTTGGTTCTGTTTGTTTGTTGTTTGTTTTGTGGGGCGAAGGTATGTAAGAAGAGTCGGTACAAAAGGCCCTCATTGTAAAGTGTTTAAAATTATGAAGTGCTTCCAAACTGGGTTTGAAAGCTTCTCTGGGCTGAGAGCCAGTTGATTGTTGTCAGTGTTCTTACGTGACCGAGGTCAAGTGCTCAGAGCCTGAGCAACCGCATTGGTTAATGGTCTAGCCCTGTGCAGTGGTACAATAAGAGATCCTTTAAAATGCTGCTGTGATTGGAATTTTAACAGATGTGCTTCGATTGGGCAAGAATGTAAAAGCTATTTTGGAGTATGTTCAAAAGCACATGGTTTCAAACACTGTAACTTGTTAATTTTCTGCCCTGTACTGTACGTAACAAGACTGGGTGTTTGTACTAAGTTAGTGAAAATGTTCAAATGAGACTTGGAGAAAGGCATTGTCTGCTTTGAGAAAGATAAGTCCACACTTGGGTTTCAAGAACGGAAGGAGCTTCTGGGGAGTGTGGCTCTGATGTGGGCCTTCCCAGCAGCCTTTGTGGCTTTGGGAAGCCTCAGGTTTCTCTTTGAAGAAGATTTATCCAACCCTGGGCTCATCCAACTTCCTTATTCCTAAAGCTGTTTGTAGTACTGCAGCACATTAAAGAAATGAGCATAAGCATAGCGTATTGACTGGGGAACTCTAAAGGACTCTGCTCTTAATAGAAGTTGAGGTGGGAGAGGCAGGGTAGAAGAGTCAGGGGGGCTAAAGCTGGGGCCCATAGTGTCACAGCCTTGTCATAGCACAGATTTTATACAGTGGACATGAGGTAAGCATGCCACTCTGGGCCACCCATTTTACTTTTTGCACCAGACAGAGTGTTGGAAAATTTGAATGTATACAGCATCACTGGTGTATGTGCTCTGTGGCCTCCATAGTTCTTCTTTGTCTCATACTGGGCTGTTCCTCTTGTCTCCTGTCCTTTTCAGCCTTTGAGTTCATGCCATGCTGGGGTTGTTTGCCCACAGGTAGATGTTGTTGCACAGGTAGATGTGCCCACAGCCTGCACATGTGTGATAGGCTTGCTTCTGCAGCCTTGCAGGTTGGAGCAGAGGCTGGGGAAACATCAGCAGCAGCTTTAGAGAGGGCTTGACACCAGCCCTTTCCAGTTGATCTCATTACCTCGCAGAGTTCTGTTGCATTTCATTTTCTCAACTCTAGAAACAAGCCAGTCGAGTGGTTAATCCAAATGATTTCTGTTCTCATTTAAAAGCTGATGCTTTGAAATGTGAACTAAGTCAATTACTGTCACAGCGAGTTTCCCGGATATGGGATTTGGATGTGTATATTACATCAGACTCTTGGCTTCAAAGATTACCAATCTATATCTGTATAACACTTTTCAGATACTACAGAGCCCCATCTATCCTTATATAGTGCTGGCCTTTCAGTCTGGAGTATTCTCCTAAGTCCTTTGTATTGAAGGCTTGGTGCTGTGGGACCTGGTGGACTCATTAGAGGGTCAGGGTAGTGGGCGGAAGTTAGGCCATTGGAAACATGATCTTAAAAAAGATATTTGGATCTCAGCTGTCATGAGATGATTGCTATGCTCTACCATGTGTCTCCACCCTCATGGTAGAACCAACCAGACCAACCAACCAATCCACCTGACTGGAACCTTCAGAACTGTGAGCCAAAGGAAACCTTGTCTTCTTAAGTCAGATCCCCTCAGGTGCTCACAGAGCCACCTGAGAGTATCAAATGTAGCACACGCTCTCTGGAACTGTGTCTGAGGAGGCCTTGCTGGGTTTCTCTCTCCATTTCTGCTGTGCTTCCTTGGCACTTTATTGTCAAGTTCAGACCCTCTGGACTCAGGCAGACATGTTTAGATCTCACCTCTCTTTTGCCATTGGTACCAGTGAGTTCATCAACCTGAGATTTTGTTTTTTAATGCAAGGAAATATACTTGATAGTGTTACCATCCAGCCAGGGCACGGAACAGGGATAAGCCAATATCCTAGTGTTTGCGTGCTTGAGAAGAAAGGATAGTTGGGGCAGGGGAGTCATCAATCTCTGATTATTCATCAAAAGGACTTTGAATTCTTGAGCAACTACTCAACACCTATACTGACATTACACAGAAGAGATTTATGTGTGTTTGTATATATAAACATAAGCACAAAATGAAATTATAGAGTTAATCGATGAATCGAAGAATTTTCAGTGCTGTGAAATAGACAGGAACAGACCATTTCTAAGAACAATACACTCACATAAAAGCAGGAACTTTTCTATTCTCATCACTCTAGACTGAGCAAACTCCGGAGCAGGTGGGCCACAGAGTGGTGCTTGCCAAAGGATTCGTGATCAGAGGAGAGGTCATGCTTTCATGCTGAATTGTGCTCACTGTACTGTGCAGGAACACAGGCAAAAATAAGTAACAGACAAGGGATGCTGGTGTGCAGTAATGATGCGTGCGGTCAGAGAGGTCCTTAGCTGGATTCTTGCTTCCCTCTCAATTCAGAAGCCACTCCCCACTTCCTATACACCAGGATTTCTGGGCTTCATGTGGACAGTTCCAGCGACCATGACAGAAACCTCTTTTTCTTTTTCTTTCTTTCTTTCTTTTTTTTTTAGTTTTGGTAGTTTTGGGCATGGAACATAATGAGTGTGCTTTCTAGTGAAGCGTTCTATGCCTGTGCTATAGACCTCAGCCCTTTTTTTAACCTTTTAAGATATGGCCTCCTTAAATTGCCCAGGCTGGCTTTGAACTCTCTTTGTAGTCAAGGTCACCCTTGAACTTGCCATCCCCCTGCCTCAATGTGCTGAAGTAGCTGGGATGACAGGCCAGCACCACCAGGCCTGGTCCAGCAAGAATTTTGTAAAAATATAGCATTTGCTGACAGTCATCCTCCATCATGAATTTTTTAGTGGCCGATGGATAACAAAGCTTATAGGAGCCCTCTTCTATGGTGAGAGGCATTATGAAATTTTCTTTCTTTTGAGCAATGTATTTTGTGAATACATCTTTGGATAACTGATCAGCACCTTACCTCTGCAGCTAAGATATCTGAGCCATAGAGTAAATAAATGAAGGAAAAATAATAGACTATCAGTTTACTCATATCCAGAAATTAATTATCTCGGGGGCAATATTGAGCAACTCACCATTATTTAATAAATTAGATATTGTTCTTTAGGATATCAACCTTTTGTTAGCAAGCTACCTAGTAGTTTATTATAATCGCCCAGGTTGGTTATAATAAGTTAGACATTAAGTTATTTCATTTAATAGTTATGATATTTAATTGCCTGTTACGTCAGGCACTGTTGTAAGCATTAGCTACACAAGGTCCAATGAGGAGATTTCATTCTCAGTGGGCTCCCAGGCTTGAGGCAGAGAAAGCCATGAAAGCAAACCTTCCAGCTTCTTACTGTGTGCTTCATAGACCAGACACTATGCTAGGCTCTGGCAAAAGAGGTAGATAGACCCTCCCTGTCAGCAAGGCTAGGCAGACATAGCTAGAGCCAGGAAGAACTGAGTACAGGTTAGTGTTGTATGATGACCTGGCAAAAACTGTTGTGTACATCTTAATCTTGTTGCCAACCAATTCACTTTGTGACTCCAATGTTGCTTTTCACTTACTTCATATTATCGTAAAATGATCTTGTCTTTAATTATAAAGATTCACACATTGGGGCTTTTTGTGTTTTGGAAAATTAGACAGTGATGGTTTACCTTAAAATTTTTATATTTTATTTATACATCTGTGTGCATGTATGTATGTATGTATGTATGCATACCGTGTGCATACCTGGTTCCTGCAAGGTCATAAGGGGTCCCCTGGACCTGGAGTTAGAGATGGCTGTGGGCTGACATGTGAGTGTTGGAAATTGAACCTACACGGTCCGCAAGCTCAGCAAGTGATCTTAACCGCTGAGCTCTCGCTCCAGCACAGCTGTTATTTCTAAAGAAAATTATGATCAGAATTCTGCAAGACAAATGGCTAGAAAATAATATTTTGGGGTATCTAATCTTTCTTGTTCTGCAAGAAGGCTGTAGAGGATTGCTCTTTGTTTCTTACAATGTTGAGCATGCTTTCTGGGCACCTATTTGCATACATTTCCTGATTTGACCTGGCCTTCAATGAACTATTATCTTTCAACATGTAAGGCAACGGTATAGGGTCCTCTGTTTATGAGCTGTTTTTCTTTAGTATATATTTTAATTCAAGTTTTTAAAACTTTGCTGGCTTTTGTATACTCTTGTATTCAGTCATGTTCAATAATAATACATCATAAAATGGCCATGTTATTTATTTACCAAAGGCATGCAATATTTATTTAGCAGTTTGCAGTTTTAGGGTAATTGCGCAATGCAGTTCCCCTTGCATTTCAAAGATCTAACTAGTTAATTAGCTTAAGTGGTTCTGTCAAGTCTATTGACAGTTGGAGGTCTATAGTGCTGGCCTGTCATGGGGCTAATATAAAACCCTTAAGAATGGCTTTGCTGTGGTTAGCTTTCCCCTCTGTTTGAGATAGGAGTTGACTTTCTTTCTCATGACATCAAAACAAAACCAGTTAATCTACCCTGACCCTTTTGCTTCTGATTACTGTGATCCTTCCTGCTCAATTTCATGATGGCGTTCTTCACTGAGATTGCACAGCTCTTCATACCGCTAGCCACCACCCTCCACCCCACTCCCAAATGATGGTCTGCTTTAAGATGCAGTTATGTTTGGGTTTTGGATGCCTTCAAGGCCTCTTGAATACTGCCCCTGGGGAGTCTGCAAGGCAAATGGCGCCTGATCCTATCTCTGCTCCTGTGGCTTGTTGGCCATGCAGTCAGGTGGTCTTGATCTGCTATGCCTCCACTACCTGGTCGGGTGGTCGTATGAGGAAATTTTGGAGAGTCAGCATCCTTTTTCCATCAACCTTGATATGAGCTTAACACTTACCCAGATTGCACATTTAACAGTTTGTTTGCCTGTGAAATCCATTCTTCAGGCTGGACAGGAGTAGAGTGAGTGGAAATGGAGGAAGGAGAAGGAGTACAAGGGGTGAGGAGTCCTGTACTGGACTGAGTTAGAGAGGGAGCAGGAGGCCCGAGAGCCAGGAAAGCCTGTGCACTGCTCCTGGTGCTGGCCTACTCCAAGCAGGAAGGGGAGACTGTGCTTTGTGTCTGGTGAGGTGCAGTGGAGCAGAGCGAAATATGGACTTGCTATGTTCATATGTACATGTGTTTCTGTGCATTTGTGTATGTGCGTGTTTGTGGAGGCTAGAGACCAAAGTCAGGAGTCTTCTGTTCACTCCCCACCTTACGTTTTGAGACCGAACCTGGATTTCATCCATGCAGCTAGACTGGCTATTCCAAAGGCCTTACTGTTTCCACTTTCTTAGTTTTGGTGTTACAAGTGGGCCCCAGTTCTTGGTGTCTTCATAGGTGCCTGGGATCTGAACTCAGGTCCTTATGTTGGTTTACCCACTGAGCCATCTACCTGGTCCTGCAGTTTGGGTTTCGTTATTTCTTTCTATTGATAAAGCATCACGTGGAAGTCTCCTAGTGGAGTTTAGATAAACGGAGCTGTGGATTAGGCAGGCTGTCTGTCCGAGAGTGCCCAGGACAATCTCAGAACAGCTATTGGTGGAGTTTCAAGTTCTCACCACCATGGGGATCTACTCTAAGTCCGTGCCTCAGCTGCTTCACCTGTATGGGACCTAATAATAGGATTCTCAGTGAGGATTAAACAGAAACGTATGCACAAATCGCTTAGCTGTAGCTGGCATCTAATAAGTGATATTTAAAGGTTATTGCCATTGGCATCTGTATTTCCTCCCCTCGGAAAGGGCAGTGTGCGTGTTCCACAGAAATGGAGGCTGCGGCTCCAGGAACTTACTGTTCTCTAAGTTGCAGTTACAGTTCGAACCCACATGAAACCTTGTTCTTGTTTTTTTTTTTTTTTAAATTTAATTTTCTGAATTTATTTGTTTTAAATTAGTGTGCAGTGTAATATGTTTTCTTATGGCATGTCTGTACCGTTTGCTTTGGCTGACTGTCCATCCTCTCCCTGATCTTCCCCCCTCCCCCTATTATTCCGTCCACCCCAGTCTCATATCACACATGTTTTATTACCACCACCACCCCCACTGATTCCCTGACCTCTCTTTTTTTCCCACTCACCGATCCCTTCTGGCTTCTTAACCTCTGCACCTGCTCACTCCCTCATAGATAGGAGCATGCACATAAAGCTTGTAAGCTAGGCTGTGCAGGTGAGAGCCTGCAGTGCTTGTCTTTCTGAGCTATATTCACTTCGTTCCCCTCCCCAGTCCCCTGCTGGAGAAAATGGTCTACTTGGCAGAGGCCTCATGGTACTGAGTAGAGTCCCATGTAAAGGCTGCGGGAGGAATTAAACAGACAAGGGCCCTTTCGAAACATCTAAGACGAACTTTTCAGTGACAGGTTGTAAGAGATCTTACAGAAAGGACAATGGGGGTTGGCGTTTGAACTACATGCAGGAAGGATAGAGAGAGAAGAGGAGGCCAGCACAGGGCACAGCGGAGTCAGGGAGAGAGCTAGAGAGTGAGAGGAGGAACCATGTCCTTTCTGCGTTCAGGAGTAAAGGAGCCTCCAGTGTACCCGATGGATGGTCAGCACTGCCAGCAGCGGCATAAAGGGCTCAGAGAGAAGGAGCTCTCCTTGGTTGTAGCAAATAAAATGTATTTACTGTTGGCTGTGAGTCAAACTGTAGGACACGGAAACCTAGGAAGGATTCAGTGATACAGATGAGCCAGAAGCTAAGTTTAGAGCTTAGACGGTTCCTTTGAGTTTCCCCTTCTCTTTCTAGTTCATGTTTTACTAATAGAGTATTCTAGTAGCCAAGAGCGTGTGACATTTGTCAGCTTAATTAGATGTCCGGTTCCAAAACTCAGCTATCTCATGTAACCGTTGCTTCTCAGTCCATCTGAAGAAAAACAGATAAGCAGCTCTGGAAGGGGAGCCATGCTACGAGGAATCCATGACTGCCACCTCTTAGTGCAGCGGTTTCTCTCATCCCTCTGAGTCCTCATGTTTCCCCCCTGTGTACTTTGTATCTACTCCCTTTACATTTAGAAGGTTTCAAGTGGAAATTTAAAAGCAAAAGGCTAGGACCTGTGGAAGTTAGCATGTTTAATGTCTGTGGACTTGATAGGGGCTAGGATAGCATTCACTAGGTATCAACTGACTCCCTACAATGGTTCCTAGCACATAGTAGGTACCCGGCACATAGTAGGCCCCTACTTTCAAATAAGAATTATGGCACAACTCTTCAGAGCTTTGCATTGATATAGCTTAGAAAGAAATTATCTGATACTGCACAATGATAAGCACATATATTTATTTAGATTAACAGAGAAGTGTGGAATTCTTACTATTAAGTTGTTGCTGTAAGTACGCTCTGTATCTGTTATGTGACAGTTTGACTTTTAGATGATTTTGGTTGAGCACATTCCTGCACAGATGCTGGTCCTTGTGCTGATGGATGCAAGTGGGCCCAAGCCAGAATCTGAAATGGCAGGAAAAGTAGATCCCTGTGCCTGTAGGCCAGCACGAGTGAGCTCCTTAGAGTCCTTAGGAGGATTGCTAATATTTATCAGGTGTTTTTACTGAGCACTGCTAGGTAGCTTACAGTGGGTACCTGGACCTGGGAACTCGCCATTCAGTGAGTGTCCTTTTAGGTAGCATGGTGTTTTACTTTATTAAAGGGCAGAGAAGTGATCCGAATTGGGATTGTTACCAGTGAGCCCTGAGTGACAAGCTTCCTCTTCCTGTGATATTAATGTTAGCAGCTGCAGTTTAAGGATGTACTGTTCACCAGGGGTTCAGGGATGTAGAGAAGAGAAAAGCATTCAATCCTGGGGAAGCATACCATCTAAACCGGTAGGTAGGTAGAGGCTGTAGCAGGAAGATGGATGGTTCATGATGTGGCCACTGCTGAGTTGTGAAGGGTACTACTCCGGCGGGCTCTCATGGTAGCCAGAGGAAAAGAAGTCATTTCCAATGGCACTCGGCTTGTACAGAATAACTCATGAAGCATGATGCTGGAAATGTCCCGTTTCATTAGAAGAGAAAGAAAGATGACATTCCTAGCAGAGAGTGGGGGAGATAAAGAGACACAGAGACAGGAGGAAGCAAATTTATAATTTGTCTGGGAAGAGTCAAAGTAAAGAGATTAGAACTAAGTTTGGAAATACATTGTTTGGACAGTTAATATATGTATCTACTTCAAAATTCAAGAAGTTTAAAGAAAAGTTCTAGCTGCTCTGTTCCAAGCATAGATGATGTTTCTCATCTCTCCTTTGCTTTCCTTAAATGGTGCCAAATTGTGATACCCTTCTGTGGCTAGCCTGTTTTTCACTTCCATGTGTCTTTGGGAAAGTCTTTAACAGGTATATAGCCAGCGTACATAGCTTCATTATTAAAGCACTGTATAGTTTTCTTCCACATTGATGTGGCAAAATACTTGGCAAAAGCAACTTTAGGAATTAAGGGTCTGTCTGTGTTGGCTCTCAGGTCAAGGGGCTACAGTTTGTTACAGCAAGACTGTGAGGTAGCAGGTCAGACAGTATCTGTAGCCCATGGAATGATGCCCCGCCCCTCCTCAATTAACCCAGTCTAGAAACTCCCTCACAGATGTGCCCAGAGATGTGTCTCTGAGGTAAGTCTAGATCCTATGAAGTTGACAATATTCACCACCACAGGGGGATTTTACAGAGTTCCGCAATGTGACTGGGCCATCATTCAGCCAGCCTCTTACCGACAGACATTGCAGTGTTTTCTGTTACACAGAGTATTCTAAAGAAGAATATATATGAATCACTTCACATATGTCTAAAGAAAGTTGTGTGGTAGTTCTTACGGCAGCTGCATAAAAGGTATGTGCAGTCAGGAGTTGATGGGATGGAGCCAGTAGCCTTCTGCAAAGGCTGTAAATGTGTGGAAAGTCTTTTAATTCCAAAGCAGCGTCTCCTCTGTGCTGCCAATTATGAATTTATTTAGGTTAATCAGTAATCCATGCCTGGAAGATTTAAGGAATGTGACCTTTCCAAGGCGTATTATTTTTAATCACTATGCTGTCGACCTAATGCCCTAGTGAGACTGAGCCACCTGGTAACATATTTATTACCAGCCTACCGTTTGGTTTAGGGCAACAGTGGGACAATTCCTGCTCTCTGGAAGCTTGTGTTTTAGTAAATAAACAGTGTGACAATTCTAGGGGTTGTTAGACATTGTGAAGAATCCTCGATTGTAGTTTCAAGGGTCAGATGATTTAAACATGGTCAACCATCATGGCAACTATCACTCAAAGTAACATTTCACCTAAACCTGGGTGACGTAGAAATGGGAGATCTGTGAAAATCTCGGGTGGCGGTCATAAGAATAAAATTGCCAAGAGCTAGATCTGAGAGTAAACCTGTAGGCTTCAGGGGCAAGTAGGAGCAGAGAACATGCAGCCATTGCAGCCTGAAGGTGGTACTAGGCAGGGGCACACAGGTGAGCTCTTGGCATGTAGAAAACTTGGATGATGCTTAGCAAGGACGTGGTGCTGAGGCTGGTTAAAAAACTAAATGGGATTGCTGATGAGGTGTGGACTCAGAGAGGCTGGAGGTGGGATAGAGAGGCCTTTTGGGAGACGTTTGCAAGGCCAGGTGAGTGTGCATGTGCATGCTGGTGGGGTTGACAAGGTAGAGACAGAGATAGGCATGGCTTGGAAGACCCATGAGGAGGAAGAGAGCTCACTGATGGCTTGGAAGTGACAGATGGAGAGAAAGAGGAATCTGGAAGACTTTTACAACTTTGGTTTGCAAATGTTTGGAACAGAAGCAGGAAGAGACAACTGGGGTGTCTTGGAGATAACCGTGAAGAGTTCCAGGAGCTCTATGAGAGGAATGACCTCATGCTGGCAGAATGGACTATTTTGGCTTGCCTTGGGGAGTGGGGGAGTGCTGGGATCTGGAGATGTGACATCTCTGTCCAGGTCCTCCACCATGGTTCTCAGAGTCCTGAAGTGGGGACAGCATTTAGCATCAGCACAAAATGTCTCCAGATCTGGAAAACATCTCTCTCTCTCTCTCTCTCTCTCTCTCTCTCTCTCTCTCTCTCTCTCCTTGTATCTAAGGACCTTTACAAAAAAAAATGAGCAAAATTAGCAAATTCATGGAACTGAAAAAGCAATGGGTTACATGCTTTGTGTGTGCATGCGTGCATGCATGTAATATAAATTACATGCTATGAAATTTACCATTTTAAAAAACACAATTCAGTTATCTGCAAAACATGCTCCCTAGGTTGCATGGTCATCCATGTTTTTAGCACTTCGCAAAACCTATACCAACTAACCTCCACTCCAGTCCCCTGGCCCTATTTTAGATGTGTTCATCCATGGGCTCACATGCGTTTGCTTGTGTGGTTGGCTTCTCCTACTTAGCATAATGTTCTCAAGATTCCTCTACATTGTCTCATATGTCCTGATTTTATTGTCTAAAGACTGCCATCTGGGTTGTCTCCATAGCTGTGATCCCTAGCATTCAGATTCTCCTGTGGACACATTTCCAGTTTTCTTGCCTCTGCACCTGGAAGCAGCGTTCCCGGAACCGGGCTTACCCCTTTGAGGCTGTGAAAAACGTTGTAGCCTCTAGAAAGTGCTTTGTTTTCCTTCCCGTAACCTAAGTCATCACAACCACTGAGAAAGGACATGCGAGGTTGGAACGGACCAAAGAAAAGTTCTCTTTTGCCATAAAAACTTTTAAGATGCTTTGATTGACTACGGGTGACCAGATGTAGAGCAGTCAAATCCAGATACATATTATCTCGGTTGGGGTAGACTAAAATCAAAGTAGTAATGGGTCCAAAAGTGGCTTGAAGAATGGTGTCAGTTATTTGAGAGAACCGCAAATTCAAATATAGGTGATGATACAACTGTGTACACACACAGAAGCACACAAAGAGCTTGAAAGACCCCCACCAACGTGTGATATTGGCTGCTCTACAGTGGCTTCCTGAGTTCTGAAAGCAGAGCATTCCATAGCACACCTGTACAAATGATCTCCATCACAAGGCCGTGCTTTTCCTTGGAGTAGGCACTGTCTTCTCCACTGCTTGATGTCCACGGTCCAACGCATGCATGTGAAAACAGAGTTTCAAAAGTAGCTGAAAGCATTCCAGTTCATTCAAATTGTTTTGGGATGCGAGAGGCCACGGCTACTAAATAAGTCATTCCCCCTTTTTTCCTGCTCGTTGTCTCTGCTCCGTTCCTTCATATTCAGTTAGTGTTGTCACAATAGGAGGTTTGCAATTGCAAGAGCAGTTTCGAGTGACAGGGCATGCTTACGGAGCAGATGGTGGGTGCGTGGAAGCCGGTGAAAGACTCGCTGCTACAGGCATTGCTGTCGCCTTTAAAGTACAGAGTATTTTATGATTTCTCAGTAGATTTTATCTTCATTGTCAAGGTAATGATTATGGATCAAATAAATCTTTATGGTGTTGTTGTATCAAGTGTCAAATTACACAGCTCAGTTAGGTAGTTGCAGAAAGAAAGATGTCTGATGAGATCAGAAAGTGGCACGACTGAGGTTTGGGCCTTCCAGGAAGGTGTTGGTCTCACTGTTCCCATGGAGAAGAGGATGCACTCCCACGTTGGCCTCCCCTCCTTTCTTTATTAAGTTCCCCATAGGGCAACAGCAGGGGAATTGTAAAGTTCAGAGCTTGACATTAATATTCGTGAAGTCACTGTCTCCATCTTCCTCTTTATCTGTGTATTTCACAGAGTATAAAAATATGCCTGCTCTCCAGCTTAATTGCCTCCTGCCTCCAGGCAGTCAGAACTGGAGCTGTGGTCCTGGCAGGCCCAGACTGGCCTGTGGTTCCTAACCCAGTCAGTGTCTCAGACCACACATGCTTACTGTGTGAACCCGGCTGCCTCTAGGTCAGGAGGAGTAACATGGGTATCCCTGTTTGGAAGGCAGGTGTGAGCTGGATTCTGCAGGAGCTCTGGGTTCTCCCGTGTCACCAAGCTTCCAGAAGCTCCTATTTGGGTCTTCATTTGCCTGTTAGCTACCTGCAGTTTGTAGGAACAAGAACAACCAGTAGAGGTGAGCCATATGTCTGGAGATGGAGGGTGTTGCTCTGACTGTTGGATAAACTGCACTTTCCTGTTTGTGACTGTAGAGCAAAGAGAGAGAGAGAAAGGTCTAGTCCAGCATCCTGCCTGGGCTCCTTGAGCCTTCTCTGCCCCCTTACCCACTTACCTTTGGGTGCAGCGAGCTCAGCAGACAGCCTCCTGCCCTGTGCCATTGTTCAGTTTCCTCTCCCTTCTGTGGTCAAGCTCTGCTGACTCTTGAGTGTCTCTCCCTCATCCCCAAGGCTGTGCAGAGTGCTCTCCTTTCCCTCATCCCCAAGGCTGAACAGAGTGCTCCCCTTTGCAAAGGTAGGTGTGGTCTAGGGGTAGGAGCTCACCATCTGCCCTGTCTCCCTTCTGTGATGTTGATCACATTGTAGTTAAATGTTTACCTGCACTTTGATTTATCTCCCTTTCCTCATTTCCATTATGTTCTCCACATTGTGATCACAGCTTGCAGTACAGTGCCTGGCACACAGTCTGTGGCTAATGGAGATTTGTTGAGTGAGGGAAATAGCAGTCCCCTACTGCCCTGTGGTACTGAGATGGGGCAGAGCAGCTTCCAAAAGATAGGTGTATTTGGCAAGAGAAGTCATTGGATATGGTAGAAAAAAAATAAGTCTAGCATAGTGGTGAGGACCCAAGCAAGGTCATAACCATGTTATAATTAAAGCAGTAGTATATTGCTCACTATAAAACACTGCAACGCTTGCAAATTATTTCCCCACTGATAGCAACTCTTTTAGAGTTTTACAACTTTGGTAGACGTCATTCGAATCTGCTAGGCTGTAACTATAGGATAGAAGAAGGGCTCCCAAGCTACAACACCATGACTTCCTATACCATGCGATATCCATTCCTGTATAAATAATCATAGGCAGGCGGGTTAGTTAGCACAGTGTGCTCCAGAGAGAACAAAGAGGAACTGACTGTTGCAGTTTTCCTGGGCTCATGGTTGAGCCAGATGTACAATCATTCTTTTAAAAAGACAAGTGGCATCAAAAAAATGTTTTCTTTCATCTTTGTGCTCCGCAAGACTTGAGATGAGCCTTAATATAAACCCTTTATATAACCAGGGGATGGTTTGGAAATTGCTTCGGAGTGGACGTGGTCTTGTGAGCATGTACAGTCATGACCTTTCAGGGCATGTGGTGGGGGGTGTTGCGTGCAGACACCGGCAAGGGGCAAGGCTATGGACGGTCCAGGATGTCTTACTTAACTCACATTCTATGCAAGTTAACTGTTCTGAGCATTTCATGTATGCTAATTCACTGAATCCTTGTGACAAATCCCAAGAGGTGTTTTTCTGCCTTTATCCCTTTTTGCTATGATTGGAATATGTTCCAGTGAGTATCTGGATCCTGGCATCTGCTTTCAGGATGCTGGTCTTTATCTGTGAGGCTGTCCTTTACATGTACAATGCCTGTGAACATTGGACAGACTCAGTGCTTGGGTTTATACATCATTCTTTTCTCTGCTTTTCTTCTGCCACTGAGGGTCTCCTCCCTGTCCCCCCTCAGCTTCCACGGTCCTACCTAAATTCCAGTGTGTATTCTCAGGGACATCAGCTCAGAGGCCTCTGCCCAGTCGACTGTCTCTACAGAGGACTGCCATTTTGGAAAATGACAGGCTCTGTAGATCCCTCATCTCTTCTGTAGGTTCCTTGTGTAGCTGGAGCTTTATTGAGGAGCTTTTGATCCTTCCACAGCACTGATCAGACAGGAAAGCCTGTCTTGCCACATTTGTGATTCTGGAACATGATCCGCTCTGCAGCTGATAACTGCCTACCTGTGTATGCATTAAGTATGGAGGTTCCCAGTGTTCGAAAAATGCTATGTGCTATTAAAAAAGAATTAACAGCTTTCTCTAAAGACCAAAACTAAGCCCAGCATGGCCTTGTATTAATCCCTGCCTAGAAGTCTCACAATCAAAAGGGCAAAATGTGGGCAAGCAAAGATAAATAAGTAAAATTGGAAAATATGCAAAGCCGTTAGAGATGTCCCAGGGATTCCCAAGTAGGTAATAATGAGAAATGCACCCAAGCCCTGTGATTGTGAAATATGCCACCGGAGCTCTGGGCATTTGAAGTATCTCTCTGGCACTTGAACTTCTTGTGAGCAGCAGACTGAAGAGGCTTCATAGTTACATGCAAAGAAAGGCATGCCCTGAAGTGACATCAGAATGAAATGCTATTTAACACTGAATTTTGTGTCTTTCAAATTTGAAAGCGTTAGTCATACTATAGCAGTATTAAGAGTACTGTCAGATTAGCACTAACAAGTTTCCCATTACCTGTTTGACTTGGCGGATCTGAAAGTATTATTAAACCTAAAAGATTTGAAAAGGTTAGAAGAAATAGCTCTTAGCACAGTTTAGTGAATTGCAGGCAGCCCGGAAGCCCCTGGAGCTCAGATAGATCGAGCCCCCTCTGTTGCGTTTCTTTTCCCATTAGCTTCTTCACCCAGAGCAATGATCATTTGACTGTGTGCAGAATAGATGTCTATGCAGTTAGGTGCTAATGAACTCTCCTGTACAAGCTTCATTGTCCTCCGTGACCAGGGCTCTGTAACAGTCTGGCTAACCCAGGGGGGCTGGGAAGAATGCACTTCACTTTGGGGTTGACTGAGTCTCCCATGGAGATAGCAGGTGTCTCAATGTTAAGTAGGACTCCAGCAAGTTGTTGTAGAGGACAGGGATGTTCTGTCACTGTTCTTTTCCACAGAAGGGATCTTCATAGAAGAATTCCCCACTTCTCAAGAACAGCTCTTTTTAAAGCAGAGTGCTCAGGTTGTTATATTGTTTTGTTGCTTAAGTCACTTTCTGAAAGGGAAAGAGTCAAAGCATTTTATCAGTGAGTTTTTGGGGGTAACAAATGTGTTTCTTTATTTCCTACACGTTCAGTTTATCATCTGGCACTGAACAATTGTGATGTTTACAATAACCAGTCTTTCTGTGGTTCTGAGTCTGGAACCTAGAACCTTGTGTATACTAGGTAATTATCTTAACCTCTCCTAAACGTTTTAAAACTGAGCCCCCCCCCACACACAGTTATTTCACACATAGGTATACATGTAGCTATCTTTAGATAGAAAACATTGTAACTTAAGCATTTTAATGTTTCAGGTTGGTTTAAATATATAAAGGTTAATTTGTTCTCTGTATTCAACTTTCATATGTAAGTCGATTATGCTGGGAAGTGAAATCTACAGAGAAAAGATTCTTCTCATTGCATCCAAGTGTGCCAGTAGCATGAGACAGCTTTCCATCAGCTCCTGGTGGGAGGCTTGTTCTTGCACACTTGATGATGAATATTACACTCATGGGTGTACTCTTCTCCCCTAGCTTAAAGATGACACATACATTGTGGAGCTTTCCTGAGAATATCATTTTATACATTGGCATAGCTGGTGGGGCTCTGATATCTCTCCTGCTTTCTGGAGACCAGGTACATCTTTGGAAAGGCCTGAAGTTCTCCTGTAGATGAGCTGTCACTGACAGCTGAGGTTCCCTCCGAGGTGGATGCTCTCCACTTGTCTGGCTCATGTGTTCTCTCATCTCCAGTTTCCCGTGGTGAACATGAGGAACAGTGACATACCCTGGCTTTCAGTTTGGATCTGAAGTGGGTTTTTCAGGATGATGTTTAAGCTCGGAGTTTCCAAAGACCAGTTTAAGAGACTGATTTGAAAAGGAATGGATGGTTGTGGGAAGGAATCCTTAGAGGCTGATAATGGTTGCTGTGGAGAAACTGAGTCATGGGGGTTCTGGGGCTCAAAACCAAGCAGCAAGTTAGAAGCCATACAGCAAGTTTTCCACTGCCAACAGGAAGAATGTTGAAGAGATGTCTGAGTTTCAAAATAGAGAACATTTTTTGAGCCTCAGATTAAAATACGTCACTTTAAAGTGGCCAATATGAAGACAGATGTAAGAATCGTATACCTAGTTAAACTACTGTCACTTATGTGATTGGGGATCAGTACTTCCAGATGCACAATTGATCTGTGAATCCTTTCAGAATAATAGATTTCAGAAACACCTAAGATGGTGACAAAATCAGAAGTGAAGCCCACACACTATGATAGGAGTGAACTAATTTGATTGTATGCAAATGAGGGGAACTTCAGCTGGAGCCCGATCAAGGTTAGCAGCAGGCTGTGGAGACAAGTAGAATCCCTGACTCAGAAAGAGCCAGAGAACACAGCAAGATTCCCCAGGATCACTGATTCGCTGTTAAAACATCAAGTTATTTCTTCTGAAGTTCTGAGTTCATATGCATCCCTGATTAATATCTATTCCAGCAACATAACCTGGGGAGGGGGTGAAAGGTAGGGAAAATCAGAGACCTCTAGGATGTGGGGTGGCAACACTGCAGGCAGAAAAGCCCCTCCATTCTAGGGAAGAACACTGGCAACAGTTGGTCCAGTTGTCTAGAGGAAGCAGAGAGATGGAAGGCATCTGTTGAATGCTGCAATGTTTTTAAATATTGTACTTCATGTTTACAAATGATTAAATTACACACATACATAGGCAGGCACACACACTCTCACACAAGCATGGATGCACGCACACACACACACATGCACACACACGCACACACCATGGTGCATGCTTGGAGGTCAGAGAACAAGTTGCAGGACTCAGTTCTCCTCCTCTACGGGGTAGGTTCTGAGGATTGAACTCAGGTCGTTGGGCTTACATTAAGCACCCTTAGCCCGTAATGCATCTTGTTAGGCTGGTGCTCTGTGTTTTTGCTAGCTCATTTCATCTAGCATGGTTTTTCAGGAGCATTAAGTCCCTGAAAAGACTAAACCAAGCATTTATTCCGGTATTAATTTGAAAGTGATTTAAATCTATTTCCCTTTAACTTTTAAATGTAAAAGGTTAGGGAGTAACCACATCCAGGGGAGGTGCAGGCAGAGGATCGATCGGTTGCAGATCACACACGGGGGAGAACAAATGGCTGGTCAGAGCTGTTCCCTTCCCAGAAGGCACTGTCAGCACAGGTGTGTCTAAGAATTTATGTCTTTTCATTACTGCCAGCAGAGCTTGGGTTATGTTAGACAGCAAAGAAGAGTGCCTTTTTTATTTTTCATTGAAGCGGGCCAGTATCTGTCTTTGGAAGAGCAAAGTATGTAGTTAATTTCTAAGATTCTTATCAAAAGAACAGTGAAGTTTTGAGAAGCCTGGCTGAGCAGGCCTGATGTCACCTTCCACAGAGAAAATTTCTTGAGATAAAACAGATTCCTTGGGACAATGAGAACGTAATGCATTCAGAATGAAATCATAATTGATTACCCTGGATTGTATTTTAATCGTGGAATCAATTGTTTTTATACTTTTTCCAATTTTATTTTCCATAAACTGAATTCTAAATGTCTAATTCTTGGTATTCTTTTTTTTTTTTTTAACTTTAAATTATTTATTTATTTATTTACTATTAATAATTCGTTTACATCTCAAATGATATCCCATTTCCCGGTTACCCCTCTACCACCCCCCATCCCATATCTGCTCTCTCCCCCCTCTTTGCATGTATGAGCGTGCTCCCCCACCCATCCCCACCCTCTCCCATCCCACCACTCCAGCATCCCCCTACGCTGGAGCATCAAACCTCCACAGGACCAAGGGCCTCCCTCTCATTTCTGTCATGCAAGGCCATCCTCTGCTACCTATGTATCTGGAGCCATGGATCCCTCCCTGTGCACTCCTTGGTTGGTGGTCTAGTCTCTGGGAGCACTGGGTGGTCTGGCCAGCCGACGTCGTTCTTCCTATGGGCTTGCAGTCCTTATCTATTCCTCTAGTCCTTTCCGCCAGCTCTCCAACCAGGTTCCCTAATCTAAGTCTAATGGTTGGTTCCAAGCATCCACATCTGCATTGGTCAATTGCTGGCTGGACCTCCCAAGGAACTGCCACATCAGGTTCCTGTCCAGCCTCTTGACCACGGCAATGGTGTTGGGTTTGATGTCTGCAGACCTGAAGGATCCCCAGGAGGGGCAGTCCTCGGATGGCCCTTCCTTCAGTCTCTGCTCCATTTTCTTGGCCCCTGTTCTTCTTTTGGACAGGAACATTTCTGGGTTAAAAGCTTTGAGATGGCTGGGTGGCCCCGTCCCTTGACCAGGGGCCATGCCTAGCTACTGGAGGTGGTCTCTACATGTTCTATCTTCCCTTTCTTTGCCCATTTTGGCTAAAGTCATCCCTGTTGGGGACCAGGATCCTAACATTTTCCTGGTGTCTGGGACCCTCCAGTGTCCATCCGCAGTTCCTCATCCTCCCCTGCTACATATTTTTGTTTGATTTCCTGACCCTCTGTACCTCTTAACTGAGTTAGTTTTCCTTTCTTTAACTGAATGGATAGGAAACTTCCTATGGAGAAATGAGAGATAGGGCTGGAGAGATGGCTCAGTGGTTAACAATACTGGCCGATCTTCCAGAGGTCCTGAGTTCAATTCCCGGCAACCACACGGCAGCTCACAAACATCTGTAAATCTAGTTTCAGGGGATCTGATGCCCTCTTCTGGCCTCTGAGTGCACATACCTGAAGGCAAAACACCCATACTCATTAAAATTAAAATAAAATAAAAAAAGAAGGCAGAGGCAAGAAAGAAGAAAGAAAGCTGAGGCCAGATCAGACAGATACTGTATTAATTAATTAATTAAATTTAATTAATTTTATAATGAAAATTTCAATTTGATTTTGTTGTATTCTCTAAACACTAAAACCCTGTTCTCTGTTCAAACAACGATCAAATAGTTCTTGGTGTATAACTACCGATTTAGTTTGCTGGGTATTGTTTTATAAGTCATTTGGTTTGGAATTATGAAAAGATAATTGGGCCTTGATATTAAAATAACCAATATTGTTTGCTGTCAATATTTGGCATGATTTAAAATACTTTGTTTTGAAATAGACTCTTTCTGCAAAGCCCAGGCTGGCCTCAAGTTTAGAATCCCTAGCACGCAAGTTCCTGAGTGCTAGGGTTACAGGTGTGTGCCACCACATGTGTCTGGCACCTTTAGTATTGTTTTAGAATACCTATATTTTAATGACTCTTCTTCAGAAATGTTTAAATATCATTTTACCACTCCGAAACTTGGGGATTTAATACTTCATTCTAAACAAAAGAAATAAAAGACAAACAACAAAAACCACCTAAAATATTTAAGAACGCTACAGCGTTTCTTCATTTTCTCTAATGTAGCAGGAGCTAATTAAGACCATCTCTAGCCAAGTCAATTATTGGCTAATTAATCTGGTTATTATGGTAGAGTATTTATACCTTGAGCTTAAGTTGGGAGGTCTATGGCTTTTCCTTTTTCTTTCTTGAATGTCATAGTTCTTCTGTATTTTGCAGTTGGTGGAAAAGTTGTAAGAACAACTAAGCTAAAACAAACACACTTTTTGTATGTGTGTGTGTCCCCTAGCTGAGTACCTCTGTGAGACAGATCTGCTATCTTTCTGTGGGACTGATTTATGTCTTCACACAGGCAGATTTGCAGCCGTTGTCTGTTGAACACTTTATGAATGACTGGTATAAATCAAGGGTTGAATGAATATTTTTCCCTTTGAGCATAAATCTATGATTGGGAGTTTGGTATCCGAATAACTTTTGGTAACCTATTTAAATTGTCATGATATACCCCCCCCCTTGTATTTTGGTGTGCTGAATAGCTAAAAATATGCCCTAATACCACAGTTGCTTTTATGTTAAGGAGGTCTGGGATTCACCTACATCCGCCCCAGACCTCTATAATTTAATAAAGTAGAAAACAAACTTACATGGTGGGAATCCCATTGACAGGGGCAAGTCTCACTCTTTTGGTGAGAAGGGGACATGAAAGAGCAGTCAGGTTTAATTTTAAAGCTCCTGATGAGAAATGTGCCTTCAGTTAGAGGGGGAAAGCATGTAGAAAATTCCACTCATTTTTAGGACATTTGATGATTAGGGAAAGTGCATATGAAGAAACATCTGTGATCTATCGGATGCACATCTGTCTGAGGCACTGCCCTTCCCAGCACGGGGCTGCTGCTGATAACTGGAAATCATGTATCTGCTGGTATAAGTTCAGCTAACTAAAGTTTGGGGATAAGCCAACAGCTTTTATACTGAGCATGTGCTAACTTTTTCTTGCTTTAAGCAGTTTTATCTAGCAATTATTCAAATGCCACTTACATTGTGTTCAGTACTGTAAGCAATGGAGACATGACTAAAATGTATAAGAGGATGTGCGTAGGTTATACGCAAATTGTCATGTTAAAAACTCACTTTTTAGAGACTCCGTGAATAGCAGATACAGACAAAGAAGGGGTTATTAGATGCTTAAAATCATATTTGACTTCTCAGGCAAGTGTCCCTTTGTCCCCCCTACACTCCCTGTGGTTGGAAGGAAGGACTGGTCAGGCAGCAGGTGGTCCTGATTATCTTCAGCAGAGCTTTTATGGTAGTAGGAAGAACAAACTGTGCTGGTCCGGTCCTGCCACCCATATGCAGAGGATGGGGGGAAGAAAACAGCCTTGTGGGGAGAGACTTTCATGAGGGGCAGTCACAGGAGACTGGACCAAGGGATGCAGAAGAGGGCCCCATTGTAGGATGGGAGTAGAGTGAGCTTGGTGGCTCTAGACTTGGGCCACCTGATTGTGTCCAACGGGATTATTTGTTCACTGTCTTCTGGGCCTATGTCTTCTCTAAATACTGAAGTGTAAGAGAACCTGCTTTCAAAGGCTCTTATAGGTTTGGGATTCAGGGTTAATCATGCATGTGTAAAGCCCTTGACACAATACCTGGTTGTTGCATTCAACAAATGTCAGCGGAGTGTGGCTTCAGTCTGCCAACTGCAGCTGTTCTCAGAACCCCTGAGCAGCCAGTCACCACCTTTGCTCCACAGCACCTCTGATTTATTTAACACTATATAACCCAGACTGTCCTCAACCTGGAGATCTTCCTGCTGTACTCTCCTTAGCACTGGGAGCACTGGGATTACAGGTGTGTGCTGTCATAACCAGCTTTTTCCAAAGGTGTTTTCTCTCCCTCATCCGGGGTCACAGTTACAGACTTCAATTTTCTGAGTGAATTAATTCAATTCCTTCATGGAGTCAGATCCTACTGAGATCCACTCTGTACACTATGACCAGTCCATTTTCTGAACTGCAGACCCTCCCTGCCACGCTCCCTAAATCTTCTCAGTGGCTCTTTGCCATCTTTAAGGAACTTAGAAGTAGCCTTCATCATTAAAAGTCTGAGAGTCCTCCAGACTCCGGCCCTTGCCAGCTTTCCCAGCAGACCTTTGTGAACATCCACCATTCTAGGACTTACTGCCTCCTTCCCAGGCATGCACAGACACTCCTCCTTCTGCTCAGAACTGCAGGGCCGTCATACCTTGTCATAAACAGAACCACACACGCAGAGCAACCGTAATAGGGAAAAGCGTAAAAGGGAATAGCGAAAACCAGTATTTAAACTTTGTTGTCACAACATTAAAACTCTGTCAGTTGTGTATAAATAGGGAACTGAAACAGTGGTAAAAGCTGGTGCTGATTTAGCCTGACATAATCCGAAGCATGAGAAACACCGCGAAGTAGAGCTGCAGACATGGCAGGGTTCCTTGGAAGGCTTGCCTAGCATGCATAAATTAAAAGAGTCATCATGAGTAATCTGAATGGTGCCCGCCTTCTCTGTCTTGTCACCAGCATGCGAAGGGAACAGGCAGTTTTTCTGTGTCCTGGTGAAGCCCACACGTCATTGCTACTCTGGACAATGCTTTCAGTGTTGTGTAGAATTGTTTAAAGCTCTCTCCCTCTTTCCCCCATCACTCCTCATCTCTAATGCCTCGTTCTTGTTGTTCATTTATGTCCATCAATGTTCATTTGGTCTCTGCTGAGTCCCTGTGGCTGTGCATGTAGTGTCTCTCTGAGGCTGGGGTGCCTATGTTCCCACGAGCTCTTTTTTCCTTAAGCTTGATTTAAATCTTATCTCCAGTGTCCGCAGCAAGGGTTCACTCCTGTACTTCCATCCCTCGTGATCAGTTGCATCTTCTGATAGTCTATTTTGTAAAGTGTCAGGTAGATTCTTCTCCAGGAAAGATGGAAACAGCACAGCTATGCCATTTGCTGTCTGTGAGCTAAGATGTAAACAACCAATCACTGACAGGCTTTGACAGGATACTAGTTTTTGTTTTTGTTTTGTTTTTGAGACAAGGTCTCATGTAGACCAGGCTAGCCTAGAGCTGATTTTGTTATGTGTCTAAAAATGGCCTTGGATTCTTCATCATCTGGGACTACTTCTCTGAGAACTGGGGTTACAGATGTGAGCCATGCTCTCCAGCTTCACTTTTGGTCCTTACTGGTGAATTGTGTGTGAAAGAACTGGTGTGAGGTTGTCTTTATGGAACAACACCCTGGTTCACGTGCTGCAGTAGCTGACCTTTGAACCTTGCCCCAGGAGTGTAGTTTTAACTGACCTGTGGTAGCTGAAGCTTATGAGTCATGAGTAGTGCCAGTATTGCAAAAACGTAGATTCCCTGTGTGTTGTGAGTATTTCACGAATGAACACACTGAATCTTAGAAGGTTGCTTCACTGCCTTCACTCAGACTCTTAGAAAGTAGCAGAAACCCATTAATGTAGCTGTCTGTCTGCCTTTAATATTATAAAGAAGCAAAATTTCTCTTTATGCCTCTGTCAAAGAAAATACTGATGGAATCCATGGTAAAATAGATTGCCTTGGGGGGGGGGGGGATCACTGTATTTCTAATTAAATCTGTGTCCAGTGGGAACTCTACTTGTCTCTGTTTATTTCAGCTCCCCACTCAACATAGCCAGGTCTAGTATAAAACATGAATTATTGTTCAAATTTGCCAATAAGCCTCTCTGACCAAGAGGTTGATTTTTGGAATGAATCATGAATCTTTAGCCCTGTGTTGGGAAGGACCAGTTCAGAACGAATAAATAAAAAGTTTCTGAGAAGGAATAGCACATCCCAATAGTTAGCCACGTGAGGAAAACTGGCCTGGATGTTAGCTGTGCCTATGTCTGTGACGCTGACCTCACAAGGGCCTGCCCTCACCATGGCTTCACCTATGGCTAGCTGGCAGCGAGGTTCATAGTGAAACAGTTACATTTATGGAGTATGATCTGAGATGTAGTGTGGCTCATTTTGTTTTGGATGCGCGATAGATGATAGACTAAACCAATTAATACTCAGGCCCAGAAAAAACGATGGCTGAAAAAAAAAATTAAGATAAAAAATTCTGACATTATTTAGTGCCCCTAAAATGTCAGACCTTATGTGCAGCTCTTATTAATAAGGTAATTCTCATAAAAAATCCTGTTAGTAGGTGTTATGGTTATTATTTTAGAGATTAAAAAAACAAATTAAGTGACTTTTCTGAGGTCATAGAAGCTACTGAGTAATAAAGGTGCCCCCGAGACTCTTTTTTAAGGTATGTCACACAACTCCTGAGTAAAGGACACTAGACCAAAACATTACTAAAATAAAGCTATTCGGGGAGTGTGTCCCCTTTGATTAGGTTCTCTGCCTGCTACGTGGTCTTAAGATGGACTTTTTTTGTTGAAATATATTTGAAAGTGTGCCTTTGTTCCCAGGCCATTTGCATATTTTATATGCATGCATAACTGTTTCTTTATATAGTTTTATGTTTAAAATATCTACAATTTTGGGGCTAGAAAGATGGCTCAGTAGTTAATAGCAATTCTGTCTTGCAGAAGTTTAGTTCCTGGTACCCACCAGACTGCTACCAACTCCTTGTGATTCCAGTTCCAGGGGATTCAATGCTTTCTTCGGGCCTCCATGGGCACCAGGCATGCTCCTTGAACACATACATATGTTTATGCAGGGAAAATGTCTATGCTTTGTACTGGATTGTTTTATGTCGACTTGACACAAACTAGAGTCATCAGAGAGGAAGGAGCCTCAGTTAAGGAAATAACTTTGTAAGATCAGCCTGTAGGGCATTTTCGAGGAGGCCTGCCCTATTGTGAGTGGTACCATCTGTGGGCTGGTGGTCTTGGGTTCTATAAGAAAGCAGGCTGAGCAAGCCAGGGGAAGACAGCCAGTAAGCATCACGCCTCCCTGGCCTCTGCATCAGCTCCTGCCTCCAGCCTGTTTGAGTTCCTGCCCTGTCCTTAGATGATGAACAGCAACAATATGGAAGTGTAAGCCCAATAAACTCTTTCCTCCCTAACTTGATTTTGGTCATGGTGCTTCATTGTAACAGTAAAAATCCTAACTAAGAAGAGCTGAAAAAATAAAAATAGGGGAGGGGGTCTGGAGAGATGGCTCAGCGGTTAAGAGCACTGACTGCTCCTCCAGAGGACCTGAGTTCAATTCCCAGCAACCACATGGTGACTCACAACAATCTAGAATGGGATCCAGTTCTCTCTTGTGGTGTGTCTGAGGACAGCTGCAGTGTAGTGTACTTATAGACATAAAATAATAGTTATTTTTTAAAAAATAATCCAAAAGAACAGAAGATGTTTATTACTTCATATAAAAACAGAGATTAGAAAGCTATGAGAATCAGATGACATTACTCAGCCGTTATCTGTTATTGATTATCCTAGATGAGAACTGTCTGTTGGAACAGCCTGTTTCACCACGGGCAAATCGTTTCAGGAAGAAGAGACTGCAGGAGAGGTGTGTAGCCTCCAGAGGCAGATCCCTCGGTTTCCCAAGGAGAGAGGCTGCCCCTCCCTGTGTGTGCTAGGAAACACAGCCCCATCTGTTGAAGGTCAGACTCCTGGCCTTCTTCTACTGCTGGCTCTGTACTCTGCCCTCAGAAATTCAACAAGCAAACGGTACAGTTCAAGGTTCCAGAAACATCTCTTTGCTGCGACTTCCGGGTTCATCATCACCCCAAGCACACTCTTCCCTGTTCCCCAGCTTCTCTGGACCACAGAGCATGTTGCCTTTTGTGACAGCTAACTTGTGATTTCAGTGACCAGTGGTAGATTCTAACAAGAATCTCTAAGACCTTATTCCAGAATCTTAATGGAGAAGGTGACTGTGGCCTGGGTAGAGTCAGGAGCCTAGTTGTTGTTGTTATTATTATTAGTTTTATTTGCTATTTTTTTTTTAACTTAGAAAATGTGCATTCTTTGCCGTCAAATGAAACTTTCACACCCAGTGTTTCTGATAATAAAGTTTTCAAAGAACACAGTAGTACAGAGAAAGCAAGGAGCCAGTTTGCTGTGAAAAATATGGAATGCCCCCTCCCTCCATTAAGCCATGTTATCCTTTCACATAACCAGAATCTAGCAGCCTAACCCTTCAGGTAATTAACCTGAAACCATACCTATTGGCATAGATTATGAGGCCCATGCTTTTTAATCATATTCTACGCTGCCTCATCGAAGTAAGGAAAAACTACTGAAGGTGAATACCAAATCAGCCTCTTAGTATTAAGCTTGCAAAGGCAGCCATGAGTGGTGAATGGAAAAATCAAACTTTTATGGTGATCCTCATTCTAAGCCATTCTTAGTTCAGCCGGAGGAACAGCATGGCCCAGTGGATTAAGCGGAGGATGGGGAATTTGGAGCTCTGAGACAGAACCCTTCTGTAACCTATTAGCTTTGTGACCTTGAGGAGGGATAATGACCCTCTGCTTCTTCATATGCAAAATGGATCTACTCAGTGGAAATGAAGGGACTTCTGATTTAAGCAAAGTGAACAATAAGGGAATATAGAGATTGAAAGTATGCAGCTAGGAAAAGAATCTCCCTAGAATTCCTTTAGGACCCATCTCTTCCCACCCGTTAAACTATAATTAAAAGACATTAAATTTGGGGAGATGATTAATTTGGTAATGTGTTTCCCCTAAACATACATTTTTTAAAAAGACTCCTGTGGCCACATTTTTGTAACCTCAGTTCTGAGGAGGTAGAAACAGGGGGCCATTTGGGGATTGGTTTGGTTTTAGCATACTGGATGGGTTCTAGGCCAATGAAAGACCCTGTCTCCAAAAAAAAAAAAATGGTGGCCAATACCTGAAGAAGCACACTTGGTTTTGTCTTATGATTGTTACATGCACACATATATACATGTACACATATACACCAAAAGACAGTCAGTAGATCAGTAGACAGAATTTTTTTTACCTGAGTCTACTACATAGACTTATGATAAGAACTCAGTCTACAAAAGACTAACAAAGCAGTGTTTGTTGGGCCACTGTAAAGAGAGCTCCATCCTCTAGTCTTTAAAGTGAACTTTTCCCAGGAAAAGTGCAGCATTAGTTCCAGTTTTGCTAGCTCTCGGCTATGGCATCCACACCAGCATCATCATGTTGTCTTCGCATTACGATGCCAGGGCTGAGTCGGCATGTGCTGGCCCGTGTCATCCTGTCCCAGTCAACAATGACTGCAGGCAGTTTTACTTCATCTGCTGCCGCTGAATTCTGATGTCATGGTGTTGAAGGATTGACTTGTACCATTGCAATCCTATGCTTGCTTTTGAGACAGTTCTCCAGGGGCAAGATATCCTAGTGGCTGCCACGTAAGCGAGTGAGAGTAGCCGTAGGAAATGACAGTTTGTTATATGTTTATGTTGAACTTGTGTGAGTTTTAGTTATTTAAAAGCATATTCTTGTATGGAGGGCATATATGTTGCCAGGTTTTACATAGAGAAGCTGTTTACGCACAAGGTGATTAGAGACAAATCCTACCTGAGTTTTAATCTTCCTGGTATAGACTGGCCTACCTTAATAGGAGGTGGTGGGTTGGGTTGTGAAGCAGACTGTTGCTTACAGTGAAGTGGCTTTTGAAGAAGGAAGTCACCCCCTTTTAGAATAAGAGCTTGCTCATCACCTACAGATAAATGATTTTTTTCCCTACATCTAAAAGGGGCTCTCCAAGACCAATCTGAAGCATTTGTAAACTTAAATACTGCTATTCCTCTTTTCCCAGAATTTAGTGGCTGAGCCTTATCGCTGTGCAGATTCATAGCCTGTTATTACTAACTTGTAAATATTCATTTATAGAAAATACTGACTAGAATTCTTAAGAGCTCTTTTATATTGGTGTTGAGGTTTCTATCTGATTTAAGCTAGTTTTTCTTTCAATTTATGGGAAGACTTTCCCAGACAAGGATTCATCTTGATTCAAAATGTCTCCCCAAAGATTCTGGGCAGCTAAACTTAGGCTGACACTACTTGCTTTCCAGTTTGGCTCCACAGTTTTTAGAAGTCCAGTTGGTAGAGCAATGGTCTGGAATCACCAAGTAGGAGACTAAGGGCGTGGCTCAGTGGTAGAGCTCCTGCCTAGAATCCCCCAGTGAGGGGCTGGGGCATGGCTCAGTGGTAGAGCCTCTGCCTAGAATCCCCCAGTGAGGGGCTGGGGCGTGGCTCAGTGGTAGAGCCCCTGCCTGGAATCCTCCAGTGAGGGGCTGGGGCGTGGCTCAGTGGTAGAGCCCCTGCCTAGAATCCCCCAGTGAGGGGCTGGGGGCGTGGCTCAGTGGTAGAGCCCCTGCCTAACACATGAAGCCTTGGATTCTATCCCCTATGCCTCATGTATGGGATTGGTGTGGGTAGATGTTAGTTGCCTGCTTTAGTGTTTTAAAACTTGGGGAAGCTGCAGGTTAGATTTGATTTCTATTGTAGAAGAATTTCTCAGACTTTGTATTGTTAGTAAACTCTCCTCTCTAGATTTTTATGCCAACTTCCCCTTCTCTTTTTCCTTTCCCTATTCCTCTGCGTTTGCTTACATTTATATGAAATTTCTTAGCACAATGCCAGAGCAAACCACAGCATTAAAGATTGTTTGGCCAAGAAACTATTACTCTTTGTCTGCCAAGCTTTAAGGACTAACATCTAGTATAAACAAACGAGAAATCCTTTCACTATTCTAAGTTCAACTGAATCAGAAACCTTTTAAAGGCACTCCTTGCTTAGTGGGGAAAGAATCCTATAGAAAATTCCGTAGGTTCATTTTTAAAGTGTCTCTAAGAACTACAGTCCTCACATTGTCAATTGCTTGCTCGCCACAGTTGGCTGCAAGGATCTGTGTTGTAGACAAATCTGATGTTAAAGTCTTCTGTAAATACAATGTCTCATTTAACCTTTGTTAAATAGGCTGCTTTGCATACAGCTGCTATGGTGCATTAGTAGGTGTTAAGAATTGTTAATCGCAGGCATCAGGCAATTGCAAGTAGGGTCTCATTTAGGCCATCGGTTGAAGGCAGTTCAATCATGGAATAATAAGAGGAAAGAGGCAGAAACTATAGATGGATGGCTGTCTCATAACCTGTTCTTGTAGCAATTTGGGCTTATTTCGTGATGGTCTTTGTTCCCTGCTCTTTGAAGACTTACTGAGGAGTGTGCCCGCTGCGCTCTTTCCTCTACTGGGTCAGAGAGCCAGTGAGCAGAGAAATGCTCAGGCCTCATGTTGAAGCCCATTAGTGGAGGTGAGCAAGGCCACAGGATGTCTCTTTCATCAGGCACCTGCAAGAGAATTTCTCATTGGTTGGTCCTGATTTGGTGCGTAAGTTGGAGTTTTTAGTAAGGTTCTTGGTGTTAATTGTTTAAGGATAGGTGTCCTGGGTACTACTGAGTGCCACCCACTCCCCTTGAAAACAGAGGACCATGACTGAGCTAACATTCCAGTTATTGGGAAGCACACATGTCTCTTCGTTCAGTTCTCACAGTTTCATAAGCGTCATCTTCATCTGGTGGATGAAGTCATCCCTGGCTCAAAGATGCTATGTAGCTCACATAAGGTTATTTTGTCAATGAAGTGGTTCAACTGGGATTCCAGCCCAAGGCAATTTCATTCAGCAAGATGTTGCCCCATGACACATTCCTTACCTATGGGATTGTTACAGGTCTGTGGGCTGGACAAGTTTTGTCTCGTTGTTGTTCCTCTGTCAAAAATACCTGAAAAAAGTAACTGAAGGAAAAGAAAGTCTTATTCTGGCTCAGTATCTCGGATTGGCTTGGCACTGATGTGGGTCTCTGGTGGTGGAGTGCATCATGCCAGCCTGAGCATGTGGTGAATCAAAGTTGCTCGCCTCATGGTGGGCAGAGGGTAGAAAGGCAGAGAAATACTAGGGCCATGATACATCTTGTCAAAGACATGTCTCCAGTGACTCCTTCCTTCAGTCAGACTCTTATGATCTAATAATTACCAGATAACGATCTGTTAATACAGTGCTTCTCAACCTTCCCAATGCTGCAGCCCTTTAATACACTTCCTTATGCTGTGGTGACCCCAGCCACAAAAGTGTTTGTCTACCTCATAACTGTAATTTTGCTATATTAGATTACAAATGTAATGTATATACCTGTGTTTTCCAATGGTTCTAGGCAACTCCTGTGAAAGGGTCATCTGTGACCCACAGGTTGAGAGCCGTTGTGTTAACGGTTTACTCCATAGTTCATGTCAGGTTATTTTATTCACCCCTGAGGTTTGGAGCCACTCGTTGGTATAAGCCTTAAATATGTGTGTATTATGATTACTTCACATCTGGAGCCTTTGGAGTCCTGTGTTGTGGCCCTACTATGTAGCAGCCAAGGCAATAGAAAAAAAAAATCAGAACCAAATCAAGTCTTCCATAGTCAGCTATTGACTCTTGAAACTGGTTGGAAGTAGTTAACTTCATCATGAGGCTTATCTTACTTTCTTTGTTTCATCGATAATTTTTGTGAGAGAAAGATGATAGACTAAAATTTAAAATCATTTTTGGAGCCTTTTCTTAACTGCCAGATCTCTATCTTGATCCCATTCATAAGATAGGAAGTTGCATCCCAAAGGGTTAAGCACCAAAATGGGCAATTCCTATTCTGATCAGTTAATAACATTGACTCAGCTTCAAATGAGATATAGATCTCTAACTCATTCAGTCATTCCTGTGACTCTTTGTTATCACTGAACATTTTTCTTTTCCTTATTTCTATGGAATACAGTGGTTGGAAGAAAACAAAACCCTGACATAAAACATTAAAGTCTATCCTAATGTCTGTCTCCAAACCCAGAGATTCTGACACCTGACCTCTTAAGGGCTGCCTTTTATAGACAAACACTCCATGCTGTTTCAGAGGTCTAGGTCCCACACACTCTGCCTGCCTTGCAAGAGCGCCTTGGGTGTGGTCTCTGTCTGATTGGGCTTGTGTCCTGGCGCCTCATTATATCTCAGGCGATTTGCAAGCTTAACTGCAGTGGTTCATTTTCAGCCTCAGTTTCTCCCCATAATCACTTGATAACCACAAGATGGTATGAAGAAATCAACGGAGGGCTTTCTCTCTACAAACACATTTCAAAAGCAAGCCTTCCTCTTGACTGCATGCTAGACTTGGAAATTAGATCTTAATTACATGTAAGGTTATAAAAGAGCTCAGGTCCCTATGGCTTGCGTGATAAGCTACCTTAAAGAGTTTAGATCTATAAGTGTTCAAAATAATTATGTCATTTTATTTTTACTGTAATATGGTTCTTAATTGTAACATTAATGGGCACTGAGGACACTTCCAGGATTCACTCTTGAAAAGTGACTTGGTAAATTGAAGTGAAGTCACATTTGATGGATTTAGTGTACGTTTAGATCCAATTTGCATTTCTGTGGCATTTTTTATGCTCAACTTTAGCATTTCTTGGTAAATTAAAGGCTTTAGGGAGATGATTATGAAATAATTGATTTAAAAGTATGTAATGTTGGTTTTCATTGAACATAAGCTTGTATGGGTTCAATTTAAAACTTAATTCAATACATTTTAGATTTTGTATTCCCTGAACCTTTTTTTGGTTTATTAATTTTGTCATGCTTGTCATTCTAATCTAATGATGATTTAATGTTTGCAAAACTGAATGAATTTGTACGCAAGGAGTTCTGCTGTGTTTTTAATCAATGAAGATTGAAATTTGGCAACTGAGATGATAAAAAATGAAAATTTTGAAACAGAAAATGAAAATAAGATCCTACTTTAGAAATACTTTTATTAATGTTCTTGGCCATGAACCATGTCATTTTTTCTCTCTCCTTTCTCTTGTGTAATATTTTGAAGGTGACTGGACTTTAAAAGAAGTAATTACCACTAGATCATGAAGAGTATTTAAATGAGGGCAGAGTGTCATCCTCAGCCTGGTCCTCCATCCCTGATACCCTTGGTCTGGAATCATAAGGGTCAGTAGAATGTGTGGCTGCCTTTTAAAATTCACCTGTGTCCCCAGGAACCCACACAGACAGCAGGATGCTTAAAGAAGATGTATCTTCACCTCATTACGACTTAACTACTGCTGAGAACAATGTAAAGCAGAGATGATCTAATGGGTTTGTACAGTGCCATCATGGAAGGGCCCTTGCCAGCCCTCAGCCCTCCAGAAGCTCCTCTTTCCAAATGACCTGAGGACTCTGGAGGAAGGTGAATCCGGTCCTTAAAAATCAAGATGGGTCATTTTATTGAGCCCATCATCTTCATTGTCCAGGGCCTTTCAGGGGTGAAGGGAGATATTCTAAAGCAAAACAACAACACCCCAACATTTAAAACCTGGATGATAACAAAGGGCTTTTCATAAGCAAAAAGTCTTATTACTCTGTGATGCCAGGAGTAGTTTGGGGAAGATAGAAAAAGGTGATATTTTTAAAGCTAAGGCTAGATTGTTTTTATAGAGAGAGAACATTTAAATATACATGTTTTAAGCATGTGAAAAACAACTTTTTTTAATGATACAAGCATTTAGCAAACCTGCAGTTGCCCATTAGATACCAGCAGGCAAAATTAGATATGGTGAAGGAGAATAAAAAATTATCCAAGAAGCTCCGTAAAAGCTTTAGCTGAATAGGCGTCGTGCCTTTTGTAGTACTGGAACTTATTAGTGAGGCAATGGCGTAGCTGGCACCCCTAAAGGCATGACATGAGGAGCCCGAGTGTGCTCCCTTCTGTGCGAGCCTTGACAATTTCATTTTCATTCCCTCGTTTGATCCTCTCAGTCCAGAGACATTGTTAGGGCAAGTGGAATTGTTCTTAGATTTTACAGATGAAGAAGTAGACTGGAGATAATTAAGTTATCCAAGGACATGTGGTTAATATGTGCAACAATCCTTCACCCGGGATCTTTCAAACCCACCCCCCACACCTCACGGCACTTTTAATGCATGGCTTTTAAAAAAAAAATGTTCTCTTCATTCTTTTGTTTTTCTGCACTACTAAATGCCTGCTACTAAGACCTATGTTATTTCATCACCCAAATGGATGGGATTTTTTTTTTTTCATAAAATCATTTAACTAGGCTGTCATGCTCTGCATGTCACCTGTCTTCCGGCTGGCTTTTTCACCTTCGTGTAGGGACAGCAAAAATGATTATGGCATGTAAAAAATATATTTTCTTTAACAGCAAGGTATTCTAGACTCTAAGATTTGTCTATATAGAAACTTCATGTTTTCTGAGTGTTCCACCTGCTGTCTTCCCTGTCTGTGCAATACAGAGAGTAGTAGGGTCATGTGTGGCACCTGACTGGTCTACCGTGGGGCGTCTTGCCCACGTTCTGTCGCCTCAGATGGAGGGGTTGTCTGGCGTGTGGAACAAATGCACATGAGTTCTGACTCCAGCCTGTCTTTTACTGAGGTGGCTTCTCTTACCCTTGTTGTTAACCCCGATCTGATTTTTTTTCTTCTTCTCCTTAACTTGTAGTTTTTCCCTCCTTGGAATCTTCTATCACTTCAGTAACCCGCATATCCTATCCTGATGCTTACTGCTCACCAATTCCTCAGTGTCTAAGACCCACTTCCACGTCCTTTACGAAGAGTCTTGATGTATAGTTGGCTGGTTAGAAACACTGTAGTGTTAACCCATTAAGAACCAAAACCAAAATGAAAAACCACTTTTTGTTTCCCTTGAGCGAACATCCCATTCAAAGTCTGTGCCTCCCTCTTGCTGACAGACAGCTAATGTTCCTCAGACCATGATGATCCATACGTAGGAGCACATAGGCTCTGGATCTAGCCTTTACATGAGGGGGCACTCACAAACAACTAGAAAGCTACTAAATGTGATACTGTTTTGAGGTGTGGTGAGACTTTACTAAGACTGATTCAGTTGACAGTAGTCAGCTTGTGCTGAGATGTGTAAGGTAAGTCCAGAGTCTCTCCCCAGGAGTCTTCAGAGATGCTGTGAATCAGCAATGCAAGAATGTCCAGAAAGGGCTCTCTAGTCGCAGGTCAAGAGAAGCAGCTGTTTCTATTTCTTCCTGTTTTGCTTCTTAGGGTGCAGTGTATCTGAGGGGAGGGTACATCACAGCTTGCTTTATTGAACAGAAGGAACAATTTAGATTATCCATGCCTTGGTTATGGTTCAAAGCAGTCAATTTTGTGGAAGAAAGAACATCTAGTTTTTTGAAATCATAATTTCACATTGTAGGTCAGAATGGGGCAATCAGATTAATTCCCAAACTACCCTAAACTGGACTTATTTTTGGAAAGTTATAGCTCTGCTGAGGTACAATTGACCTAAAATAAATGGTAGATATTTAATCTGTCATTCAATATGTTTTGAATGTATCATGAGATCATGAGGTTTCCCCTCAGACCTGCAATCCCTCCACCAAGTTCTCTGCAAGTTCCATGCTGTGTTTATCAAATCTTGTAATTCAGTTATCAAACAAACACCAAGATCAGCTTTTTGTTTTGCTAGTTAGTTTTAGTTTCCATGGTGTCTTAGTCAGGGTTTCTATTCCTGCACAAACATCATGACCAAGATGCAAATTGGGGAGGAAAGGGTTTATTGAGCTGATACCCCCATGCTGCTGTTCATCATGAAAGGAAGTCAGGACTAGAACTCAAGCAGGTCAAGGAGCAGGAGCTGATGCAGAGGCCATGGAGGAATGCTGCTTACTGGCTTGCTTGCTTCTCCTGGCTTGCTCAGCCTGCTTTCTTATAGAACCCAAGACTACCAGCCCAAGGATGGCACCACCCACAAGGGGCCCTCCCCCCTTGATCACTAATTGAGAAAATGCCTTACAGCTGGATCTCATGGAGACATTTTCTCAACTGAAACTCCTTTCTCTGTGATAACTCCAGCTTGTGTCAAGTTGACACACAAAACCAGCCAGTACACATAGTTTGCCATTTCAGATGGCACGAGTCACAGAGTTCATGTGCTTTTTTTGTTCATCTTAATTACTCTGAGATTTGTCTCTACAGCAAGTGTTAATATTGAATTGCCTGGATAGCATTCTGTTGTGTGGTAAAACACTATGTTGCTATTTATTCTACTGATAACAGTGGTAGGCATTCCAGCTTTGAACTATGGTGAAGCTGGAATGTGTATTGCTGCAGAAATGAGTGTCTGATGTTTAGCCTGCCGGCCTGCCTTCCTTCCTTCCTTCCTTCCTTCCTTCCTTCCTTCCTTCCTTCCACACAGGAATGTGCCTGTGTAGAGATCAGAGGATGATCTGTGGGATTTAGTTCTCTCCTTCCAACATGTGAGCCCTGGAGATCGAACCCAGGTCATCAGGCCTGGCAACAAGCACCTTGACTTACCTCGCCAGCACTATTTATTTTTCTTACTAGTTAAAATATGGGATTGGTGGGACCATACAATAGGCATCTTTTTAATAAGAAGTTTCCAATGTGACTGTGTCATGGTATACAGTAGTTCTAGTTTCTCTGTATCTATGCCAACACTTAATGTGATCAGTCTTCTTAATTTTATCAATTGTAAGGGATACATAGAAGAATCTTTGCCTGTGCTCATTTGCAGGGCCTAACATGGCTGATACTCAAAATCTTGTTGGGCCAATTACAGTATAACATGTAGAATGGTGCTGGATTATTGCCAGTTAACCACAATCCTTAAATACAGATCACAACATACACTGTACTTGAGAGTGGGTCTATTCTGCCTTCTGAGGACCCTCTCTTAGGCCGGTACTGTACCTTTTGAACTAGGGTGCTGGTAGAAGCCATGAAATCAAATTTCATAGGTTCTGATTATCATGCAGCTTTGAGCTTTGCAAATTTGGTTTCACTTGATTGTTTTTTTAGCAGTCTAGAACATAGGAACAGCAACTCATGAAGGTTCAAATTGAGGACTTATCAGAGTTTAGTGTTCTGGGTACAGCGTGTGCTCTCCATCTGTTTTTTTTTTTTTCCTGAAAATTTTCTTTCATTCTGTATTTTCTCGTTGGCATTGGTGACTTGGGGGAGTTCTGACTGTGGTCAGGGCTCTGTCCACATTCTGCCTTCCCTGGACTTGCCATGCTCATCCGTCTAACTTGTCCTATCTCCTCTCATGAGTTTGCTCTTTGCATCGTGTACACTCCTCTTTTACCTCCAAACTAATTTCTTCCTGGTTCCCACCCTCAGACATCATCAGTGGTCCTGGGTGATGGACACAGTCATGTGTCCTTAAAAACTAGACAAACAACCCACCCTCACCCAAACTACTTTTAAAAGAGCCAAATGGTTTTCTCTATTCTAAAGTAAAGTTTTGGGGTTATGTCTTTAGCACATAATTAAGAAAGTTCCAAACATTTTATGTCCTGCATAGCAGCACTGAGAGCATTTAGTAAACATTGACAGAGAATTTTAGCCGTGTGGTAGGTTGTATTCTGCTGATTAACAATTTATTTTATTTAGCTGCAACATGAACTGTCAGTGTGAACGCTAGCAGTGCTTATTTCTGACAATTTTAGAACAGGAATAAGACAAAAATACTCAACAAAGATAATGGCAGCTTGAAAATCCTCTATGCCAAATATATTAAAATTTGAAATAGTAGAAGGCTAGAATCCAAATTCAGGAGTAATTAACCAAAATAGTTGACAGATGTCAGCCATGCTAATAAAATTTGTATACCCTGACTATTTCCCAGCTTGTAATTAACTGCACAGATGATGTGATCTGATTTTGTCACTAACTGCTTATTAATGAAGGAGATGATGACTAGTTACGAATCCATAGTGTTCGCTGAATACCGAGTTTAAACATTTCCCATTCAGCTGGCACAGCTAGAAGGCTCAAGGCTTGATTCTGGCATGATCTGCACTTGTCCTCTTCATCCGAGATCGTCAAGAGTGTGCTGATTTTCAGCTCCAAGCGACCTTGAGATTAGTTCTTTTTATTTGCTGGTGAGTTAGCATGATGGTTTTTATTTTTGGATTCACTTTTTATAAACTGCATGTTGTCAGGCTAGTGAAAATTCTGCAGTAGAGTATAAACAAGTGATTTCAAGTTCAATTAAAGCTGAAGGGAACATCATCTTCCAGTGACTTGAAGACTTGGATGTGGAGTACTATTAATAGGCAGGAGCGGTCAGTAACCAACAGGTTACATCATCAGCTACACTGTTACCTGCTTTAAGTATCAGAGACTGCTACAAGTGTCAGTGCCAAAAACTTTTGTATCTCGGTGCCTACTGACCTTCTAGGCACAAACAAGAGGTTGTGTGTGGAGTATTTGGTTTCAAAGCATGCACTCACAAGTGCCAAAGAGCCCTCAAGGAAGCCTGTTCAGACCTCCAGCAGCCATGGCAGTGGGGGTGGTGGTGGTGGTGGTGGTGGTGTGGTGTGCAAGCAGAGGCCACAGCTTGTGCTGGGCCCACGTGGTGAGTCTAGATACTTAGAAGAGGCCCTGGAGGCTGGATACCAAGAGGAGGGGTATCAGGTTTCATGGGGGGCTCTGATGAGGTAGCTGAGCAGCAGAGCCTGCACTGTCTGAAGTTAGGTCCTCTTTTAAGGAGCAGAGGGAAACCTTGGCAGAGGTTAAGGAGAATAGGCACTGTGGTCACATATGCTATCTGTAGCTCCCACTGGGAGATGTACTACAATGAGACAGACAAGACACGGACTCCAGCACTTAGGAAGAGGGTTGGGTTGTCTAGCCAATAAGCATGGAAGCCTGACAAAAAAGAAAAAAAATGCAGACATCCATGTGCAGCTCCTTGCTGGTGCCAGCTTTCTAACAGGCTGCTTGCTTGCTTTCCAGCAAGCTTTTCATCTGCTCTTCTCTTTCTGCCCCTCCCCCTTCCCCTCCCCCTCCCCCAAGGCTGGTTACAAGACAGAGCTCAGGCTGCAGCTCTGGCTTCCTTCTTGCAGTGCTCTCCACAGGTCTTTATCTGCTAGCTAGTTTTCTGCTTCACCTTTTCACTTGTGCATCTACAATGGACATGTCCTCAGAGTCCCTTTGATCCCCCTTTCAGAGTGATCATGTGGTGATTGATTAGTCCTGGGCACTGTGATCTCTCTCCACAGTTCCCTCTTGTCCTTTCTCTTACTCACTTTGTTATCTCTCTGTGAGGGGGATGTTTAATGAACATTTGTAGAGTGGTGAGGTTAGTTGACCCATGGATAACAGAAAGCCATTCTAAAGAAGGAATCTTTGTTTCTTTGTTTTACAATAGAACTAGTTTTTCAAAGTTTTTTTTAAATTTCTATTTACTGGTGCTTTTATTTAATTATTTATCGAGACAAATTCCCACTATTTATTCCAGGCTTTCCTCAGAATACTGGGAGATCTTCCTGTCTCAGCCTCCCTAATGCTGGGATCAGAGCCTGGGCACTCCGTGCTACAAGGTTAATCTCAGAGTGACTGTCCAATCAAATAGCTCTGACGGTTGACCTGATGGGATTTACAACCCCCTAGGAGACGATCCAACAAGGTTGTGCCTGAGTATATTTCCAGAGAGGTTTAACTGAGCAGTGAAGAACCATCCAGAATGTATGCAACAACATCTTTTGGGCTGGGGGCCTGGACTAAATAAAAAGGAGAAAGCAAGCTGAGCCCCAGCATTCATCTCTCTCTGCTTCCTGACTGTGGATGCCACGTGAGCAGTTGCCACGTGAGCAGTTGCCTCGTGCTCCTGCCTCCGTGTTGTTCCCACTGAGATGGACTGCGCATGCACCAAAGTAAGCCTTACTCCCTTAAGGTGCTTTATTCCTCAGGATATGCAGCAATAACAAAAGTAGCCTACGCGACCACCCAGGTCAGGATACAGTCTGCTGCTGTTCAGTATTCATTTCCTCTCTACCACCCTCCCCAGCTATGTGTCTCTTTCCTCTGCAGCCAGTTGTTGGGTCTCTCTCCTTGGCTGATCTGTCTCCCACAGCTTTGAAGGAGGCTCCCAGATCTTCAGCAGTATCCCCATGTGCCCAGTGACTTTATTTGCTGCCCACGGGTAGCCCGGAGGGCCTGTGACTGTATGTTGGAATATCCTCAGATGCACATCACAGACCAAGCCACAGGAAGTCAGGACAATATCCAGTAAATGATATGGACCGTTAGGAGTAAAGCAAGCAAAGCACGGGGATGTGTGTAACTCGGAGTAAATACGAAAGTGAAGCTGTCGCCGTTTCTACTCGTAAAGCACTTTGAAATATCAGTTTAAAGTGCAGCATTGTTATCATTAGAATCAGCGTGCATATTTGTGAATGCTTTACCGTATATTTTGAAATGTTTACATCCTGAAAAGATACACTGCTATGTTCTTATAGCTTATGAAAGAATTTATATGAAGTCTGCAAGCTGTGTTTGTATGAAAGTGATTGACTTTTTGAAGGCTTCAGAACTCTGCTAACAATTGATAGGGTGAAGACTCTGCTTACCAAAGTAGACCAGTACAAAATTATCCCAAGAGGAATGACAAACATGAGTTCAGAATAGCAAGAAAAAAAAATTACTCATGCTGCACATAGTTCAGGATAAAGCAATTAAGCTTTGGGAGGAAATTATGCTTCTGGAAAGTTAGGATGCAAAGTAGTTTATTCTGGCTTAGTTATTCTCTTGAATGACATTGGGGAGCATGCCTCTGGCATCTTTTGAAGTCTTTGCGGGCTATCAGCAAGGCACAGTGTGGCTAGTAGATGCCCTTGTGCCCTTCACTGGTTGTGACTGTGGCAGCTACTTTTGTGGTTGCAGAGCCAGTAAAGATCAGAAGACTGACAGTGTCAGTTCAGTTCTTGTCTTACTTAGAAGTGTATGCTCCTTTCTGTTTATGATATTAATGCCTTCAGTGCTTCTCCCACGTACATCAGACAGTGCTGCAAGTTTGGCCTTAACCTGTGGGAACAAACCTGGCGCAGTGGAAAGAAGCCCCACATGTCTGTCCAGGGTGCTACAGCTCTGGGTGGGACAGGAAACATGCGGGAAGTGACTGAGCTTCTTCCCACACAGTGGTGGCTGTGGGAAGCCTTTGCGGGCCCTGCCCGTGGGTGGGGGAGGGGGCCATTCCCAGGGAACACACAGCAGCCATCATCGTGGGTTCTCCAGCTGGGGGCACTGCAGTCACTGCAGGGTGCCGCAGATGGGCTAGCTGGAGCGCAGCTGGGGTTCCTGCCAGGACTGGGTCTCGGTGGCTTTGGGTGCTGGGCTAGCTGCTTAGGCTTGGGTGAACGGTACCGTCTGGGAGCGCTGGGAAGCCGTCTGCGAGAGATTAGACGCCTTTCCTTAATTGAGGGCCGGATCCCTCACTTCCCAACAGAGGGTCCAGATGATGAGACAGTTCATAATTCTAAGACGTTTATTTTCATCTTGTGGAAAGTGGCGTGGATGGAATTGTACCCCTGCCCCTCTGGGAGAGGCGAGGCAGATATAGTAAGTAGGAAGGGGTGTAGCTAAGTCTCTAGGTGTCTCATTAACATGGGAATGGCTTGCGGCTGTGTGGCCACGCCTCTACCTGGGGCTGGGTGGTACTTGACTGTGATGGGAGCCAAAAGTCTCCCGGGAGTGTTGGCATAACGTTTCTGGTCCCTTGCGGATTCCGCTGGGACACCCAGAGTTTATGCCTGTGCTCAGCCAGGTGCCAAACTGCCTGTCACAGATCACTGCCCCACATTAAACATCAAATCCAATTTACAGAACTGGGAGGAGAATGTGCCCCATGCTCACTTCTGTGTTTCACTTTGTCTGTTCTTGCCCACCTCTTCTTCCCTAACACTCTGAGCCTTTCGCCACTTCCCTTGTCTCTAAGCATTCTTTTGAGGAAGCTTTGCTAGAGGAAAATTCTTTTCATTTTCCTCAATTGAAGTTTTTATTTCATCTTGGAGCATGAAGGATAATTTTACTGTAAATACAATTTGTAGGTTGATAGTTTCTTTCCTTTAGCACTTGGAAGGTGTCATCTTCTGCTTTCCTTGTGTCTGATGAGAGCTTTGCTGCATTTTGAACTATTTAATCTTTTTGGATTTTAGCTAACTTGAAACACTATTGCATTCTACTTATCTGTATTTGCATGTGTGTGTGCGTGTGTGTGTGTGTGTTTGTGTGTGTGTGTGTCTGTGTGTGTGTGTTTGTGAGAATATACAGTGCACACGTGGCAGGAAGTTTTGGGAATTCCTCATTCTACATATGGGTCCCAGGGATAGCATCACTCACTGAGCTATCTCTCTGTACATGAATGATGTATTCTTTAGATAATGTCTCGTTGCTTTCTCAGAGCTTGCTTCTAAGATACTTCATTTGTTTTTAGCTTTCCAGTGTTTGATTTTAATTGTTATTTCATGGAATTCTTTGTTTACCATCTTTGAGTTTCATTTAGTTTTCTAAACTGGGACTAATCTTAAGCCTTATGATTCCTTTCCTTTGTTCTCCACAGTTGGTCTATACAGTGAGTATTTTACTTTATTTTTAAATTATTTTTCACGTCTATAATTTCCATTTATTGTCTCAAAAACTGTTCTTTTGTTATTTTTGAAACTTTGCATGTATTTTTTTCAAGTGTATTTATAAAGCATTTAAAAATGACTCAATGATTTTAAAAAATTATTATTATTATATGTAACAGAGTATGGGTGTGCCCATACTATGATGTCTCTCTGTGTGTGGGCACACAAGTGTGTATTGGGACAGGTGTCAACAGACAATTTCAAGGAGAGTGTTCCAGGGTTCCATAGTTCAAATTCAGGTTATTGGACTTTTGTGGCAAGTGCTTTTACCCACTTAGTGGCCTTGCCAATCCTGTTTGTTATTTTGTGTAGCGTGGGGTAGCCTGGGACAACTCTTTCCTCCCACCTCTGCTCCTAAGTGCAAGGGTTACAGCAGAGTACTACTATTCTTCTTGTTTTCTGGATGGTTCTAACATCCCTGTTCTCGTGGTGTTTATATCCGTTAGTGCATTTCCATTTCCTCATTGGAAATGTTTTTGTGGTTTTTTTCATTTGACAAATAATTTTTTTAAATCATCAACATTTTTGATATTATAAAGCTAGATGTTGCTTAAACCTCCTGGTAGGTATTCTTAGACATTATCTCTCTTACACACACACACACACACACACACACACACACACTACTGTGAAGAGGGTTATCCCTGTCTTACTGATAGGTTCACAATAAGGGTAGTTCGTGGTTCCCATTCCTCCTTTGTTGAGACCCAGGGGTCTCCTCTCCGCCATCTTCTTGACTTGGAAAGGAAGGTCGCTGCTCTGTACATTCCCTTCATTAACTGAGCTGGTAGGGATACATCACTGCTGTGGGATCCTGGTGAAGTTCTCATATAAGGCTCCATTGATGGGGAGGGAGAAAGGTGCCTCAGGCCTGCCTATCAGGAGGCAGTGAAGAAAATGGCTGTCAGTGACCCAGTGTGGTAATGAGGTAATGGGGTCAGTGACCCCAGAGAGGCAGGGGTGTGGTATAACTGTGTGGTAATGAGAGTTAGGCTCCTCTGCTCTCTCTCACCACTCCAGTGGGTAGAAGGGCATAGTGATCCAGCAGAGAAAGGGAGGGCATATGGGCCGCCATTTTGCTTTGCTAATAAGATGGCCAAGGAAGAATGCTACTGTGTTTCATTTTGTCTGCAAGTTTCATGTCTTTGTAGTTTGCCCCCTTTTTTTGTTGCTTTGGCTAAAACGATGTCATTTTCCCCCCTAGTAGTTTTTGGTCTGTTCTTGAAATTCTAGGTTGCTAGCTTCTTCAGCACCAACTTAATTTCTTTCCTGTTGCCATGACAAAACATCACAACCAAGCCAGATTATAAAAAGCAAAAAAAAAAGCATTTAATTTGGGGCTCACAGTCCCAGAGAATTAGAGTTCATAACCATAATGTGGAGAACCTGTCAGCACATAGACAGGCATGGCACTAGGTGGTAATGGCAAGTGTGGGTGTGGGGGGGTGGGGTGGGGGGGTGGGGGTGTGTGGGTGGGTGGGTGGGTGGGTGTTGGGGCTGGAGGGAGCAGAGAGTCAGGGAGATTAAATTAAACTGAGTCTGTTACAATGGGGTGCTCTAGGTAACAGGAATGGCTTTTGATACCTCAAAGCCAAATAATACTCCCACTGATACACCCTCCCTAACACGGTCACACCTCCTAATCCTTCCTAAACAGTTCTACCCACTGGGCACCAAGCATTCAAATATGTGAGCCTTTGCAGGGAGAGTCTTGTTCATACCACCACATATATCTAATTTGGCTTAAGACCAAGAGAAAACACAGGGATGGTGGCCTTGTGTGATGCTCATTACCCCTGTGGCTCCCCCACCCTTCTAGATGTTCTTTTCTCTTCTATACCCTGCCCAGGTGTCTTAGCTGCACATACCACAAGGAAGAGGGGGAGCTACAATGCTTTGCTATGGAGCAAAAATTTGGTACTTGGTTTAAATTATGCTTTTTTTAGCGTAGTATTCAGATAGCTTAGACTGCACTGGTTTTATGTCTTTAGGTTTTTTTCTCGAGATTTTATCACTTTGGTATAAATGTTAATTTGTTAACTGATATAATTCTAACTTGCTGATCACTGCGATGAGCTTGACAAGCTGTCTGTCCCCTTTCTCTGATCTCCTTGAAAGCCTTAACATCAGGCTGTTCTCGGTGTTTTGTGGGTGAGAAAGGTAAGGCTCCTGGAAGCATATTGAGCCCAATCACAAATTAGGAAATGTTAAAGTAAGATTATGAACGAGAACTGGATTATTTTACAATATTTGAACTTTGTCTGTTTCACACAGTAGCAGGACTTGGACTAAAACCTTAGAGTTGGCAGCTGTTTCACCAGCTCCTCCCCCAGTTTCCTTTGTTTTTATTTATCTAAAGGTGAAAATGACCTCTTAAAAGATGGTCTATCTGCATAAGAGCAGCCGAAGTTGCATTCAGGAGCTTTATCCTGTTAGCTATCAGGATCAGTACTACTCCATCGAGCTCTAAGGTTAATTTTCTCTGGTAGATTTTGCACAGTGCGTGATAACATAGTGTTTGTAGAACAAGCTAATGACGACTTTAAACAATAGTTGTTTTCACACAAGATTAAATTCCATTATGATTCAACCCCTAAGAAATAAGTATCTTCAAATGGCAGTGCTTCGTGGAGCTTAGTTACTGTCCCAGGGTATTTTATTTAGGCTCTGGGTGTTTGTGGATGTTGAGCCGTGCAGCCATGTGGGGCTGTCAGCGTCACTGTTACCCCGCTGTGTATTTATTCTCCACAGAGTCTCTCGGACTGAGCAGTCGCCGCTTGGTCCGTCTCTTTAGGTGTCACATAATCGATAGAACAACATTGAAGGGAGAGGTTGGGAAAGGACAGTTGAGCCCCGTGAAGGGAGATCTAATGGAGCAATCTGGAATGTCAATGAGCCTGCATGGGCAGTGGTTTCAGATTCAGAGTTTTCTGCAAAGGATGGGTGATAGAGCCCTGAACTTGAAATCTTATTAAAATCTCCAAGTGCAGACAGCATAAATCTCATTTAGGAAGGCTTCTATATTCAACAGGGTTATAATTCAGTGTTCTTTGTATCTGTTCTCACATATTAAGTACTGTACATTAACCTACATTAAGGGAGATAATATTCTTGTCTTTAATATTTTCTTTATTAAAAAAAAGTTAAATAAACCAATTGTAACAATGGGAATACCTTTGAGGCAGATTTGTTTTTGGTAACCTGTCCTCTGTCCTTCCCTGTCTGCAGTGTTAACACTGTGGAGTGTACTTTCTCACATCCTTCCTGGTGCTCAGACAGGTACATGCAAGCTCTCCCGTATACATCTATAGGCCTCACGCTCAGGACTTCAGTCGTGATCCCATGCCTCATGGCGGGCTCTGTACATACTCATCTGTAAATGCTTTCCCTCCTCGTTCTTCCAGGATGGTGGCTATAGATCGGCCATTTAGAGTTAACTAGAGTGTGTTCTGTGGTATGGATGTGCTCATTTACCCATTCATTCCTTATTGATGAACGTGTTCAGGTGGCTCCAGAGGGCTTCTCCTTTTTGTTGCCATTAAAGTGAGACAGGTGACATCTTTCCTTGCAAATCTCTGTTCTTACTGAGTAATGCTTTCAAAAAGGTAGATTTTTGGTAATGACACCCTAGATCAAGAAAAAAAAAATGTGTGTACTTAATTTTGTGTGTATATGTTGGTGAGATTGCTTGCCTGTATTTGCTACATTTTGAGTTCCTGGAAGGAAAGTATTGTAAGGTGGCCGATCTTCCCAACATCTTCAATAGCACTGCCTATTGCTCTTTCCCCTTGTGCCTATGGAATGGGTGAAAATGGGAACTCAGTGTTGATTTAAGTTGCATGTATTGAGTTGTGTAAAGCGGAATGGTTTTTTGTGCTTGTAAACGGATTCAGTTTTGTCTTCTGTGATTATAATCACCCAGTTTCTGTTGAGTTGTCTTTTACTTATCAATGTTTAAGAATACTATAAATGCTTGGCATAACACTGTGATGACTAGTTAATCTAAATTTTTTTAAGTGTGATATGTGTGTGCACGTGTGCTTGTGCGTGTGTATATTGTGGCCAGAGGTCAACATTGGCGTCCTCTTCTGTCACTCTCTAGCTTGACTTTTGATTCAGACTCACTCAGGGAGCCCAGAGCTCCAGGAATCTCTCTGCCCTCCCTGCACCCTAGCCTCCTGGCTCTCCAGGAGTTCTATGGTTCTCATGTTTTCAGAGCAGGGTTTCCCAGCCCAAATTCTGTCCATCCTTTTCTTCTGCAGGCAGGCACCTCTGCAGCCGCTGCTGTAGAACGTGTATGTCAGATGTCACTATTCCTCATCTATGGAAGGACCTTCCCAGTCCTCCTTGGATCTGTAAAATACTGCGCTTGATTCTCCTACCCTTTTATTTTATGTGGGAAATTTTAATTTCCATGAGAACCTCTTTGGTATATGGTGAGGATAGAAGGCAGGCTTTGCTTTCCTAGCTATCTAGCCATTTATTATGCTAATGCCATTTAGTAAACAGTCATTCTTTCGGCTCTGACTTTAAATGCCATGAGTATTTTTTAAAAATATTTAAATGATTACATTTCTTCCCAAGCTTAACCCATTTTCAGTAAGGTAATGACTTTTTAAAAGCAGGGTTTAGTAAATTGAAAAGGTTATTTCTCTTTGCTCAAAATGTCAAATGCTACCTGATACTCTTTATTGTTGCTGACTAAAATTGCAAGCACAGGAAGGATTATTGCTGTGAACAAATCCACAAATCAGGATGTAGCCTCACAATTTTAAGAGTGGGTTAAAAGGTAGCAGTGGTGTTCTGGATATTCATCTAAATTTTCTTCAAAAGCAACAATATGCAAACTCTGAAGAAAGGCATCATGAAGTCTAAGAAAGCAAGCCTATTTCTTTTCAGACTGGTGAGAAAATTAGGGTTCACCCAAGCTTTCCTTCTCCAATGACAGGTGCCATACAGAGGTGGCGCTCCAGATAAGGCCATGTGCATGCTTGGGGCTGGAGATCCTCAAAGCTGCACCCCAGTCAGCTCTCGAGGCAAGCTGTCTACATTGCACTTTTTAGTCTGGGTTCACTTCTTACATATTCCCTGCACAGAGAGCAGGTCCAGATGCGACTGACATTTATTCAGTGTGGAAATAAGTCTTTGGACTGGTGCTAGAGTCTTGTGCTTCCCAGATCTTCATGTCAGGGTGAACATCAGTTGGATTTATCTGCCATCATACAAGTGATGAGGTAGCTTCAGTCTGTCTGTCTCAGCAGAAGAGCACTAGAGGATCATATCCATTACAGACTTGATAGGATTTACGTGTCCACAGCACTGTCATGATGACAGGTCACTGTCGCAGTCAGACATGGCTTGTGGAGTACAAAGGATTCCTGGCTGAATGGCTTGAATGTCAAACAGTAGGGACATGGACACCTGTACAGTGCTACACCCCAAGGGGTGGAATAGTATACCATCATGGTTGCTAGATAGTGTTCTTGATGAACATTTATTATGGGTAAATATTCTCACAATCCTATTGCACACTATCACAGTTTCTATAGTGGCTGACTGTCTAGTCTCTACACTTAAACAGCACCAAGAAGCAGGGACGACTCCAGTGTTTACTTTGTTCACTCGTTTGTTTTGTCAACAGTTATTTACCATGTATCAGCTCCATGAGGCTCCAAGGAGCTAAAATAAACAACAGCCTTTACCCTCGTAATTTACAAAGTGGAAGACAGCAAGACAGCCTTGCAATATTGAGTATTAACAAGAGCCTGCTCAGGACACAGAATACAGACTGACTGTGGAAGAGGGTCCACAGGACCTCATGGAGCGTGGTGACATTATGGACAAGCTAAAATAAAATAAAACAAAATAAAAATACAACATAAAGTAAATTAAGGATCTCCCCCAGGCAACAAGGTGAGGAAGATTCTCGCATAGCTAATGTTCATGCTAACAATAGCTATCTGAGCTTTGGGAAGTCTGGGCTCTTTCTTGTTCTGGAAGATATGACCCTTCCTATGAGCACAATTACCAGTGTGAGAGATGACACTGGGAGAGTGGAAGAAGAAAAACCTCAGATAGAACCGGAGGAGTGCTTGTTCTGAACCGTCCCTCACACAGCACTGCTCTCAGTGCTCTGCAGATGAAATGGAGCACAGCTCAGCTAAGGCACTGCAAATCCACAGTAGCATGGGATCTGGGTGAGAGACACCGTGGGAGGATGAATGGGACCCCCTGGGAAGTAGCATTGCTCAACTTAGGGTGGAGAGGGAGGAGGGGTACCTACAGCAACTCCTAGGTATCTGCCTTGGAACAAGTGGGCGTGCGGGGATTTGATCCATGAAAACAAAGGGAAGGGGTGTTGGCGGGTGGAAGGATACTGTGTTCTGCTTGGTACTTTTCTTTGTAGCCCGTGGCCAGTGGGGGAACTGTGTGGGTTTGACCTGAGGGTACAGGAAAGCTGGAGAGCTGAGGTTGCCAATATTATGGGTGGTTTTTAACCACCAGGAAATATGAAATCTCATACATAGGATCAGCTCATGAAAGATGAAGACTGAGGGACTGCGGGCTAAAAGATGAAGCGTCCAGGAAGGCAGCTGAGAAGGGAGAGCCCGAAGGCATGCAGAAGGCAGGACAAGCATAGTTTTGTGTGAGGCAGAGGGGAAGCAGGCTTCTCAAAGGCAGCAGCCATGCTTGTCAGGTAGTACAGAGATTTCATAGCAGCTCTTCCCCAGAGGTGTCTGCTGGACCTGGCAGCCAAGAGGCCCTCAGTGCTGCAGGCAGGGAGACATCCTGAAGTGTCACTAGGAGATGGCAGCTCTGGGGGATTGAAGAGAATGAGGGGGAGGGGATGGAGACAGTATGCTGGGTATCCCGTTCCAGTAGATGGGCTGCCCAGTACATAATGAAGTAGCTAAAAGCTGTGGCACAAAATGGAGAGGGGGCCATGTTTAAGACGAGCAAAATTTGTACAGTGTCCTTTGTGTGGGAATCTGGAAGAGAGTGGAGATGTAGGAGACAAGGAAGACAATGGAGGGGACAGGAGCAGTAAGTAAAAACCAGGATGTGAGGGCAGCTGGGTTTGGGTCAGGAAGGGACTAGGTAACTGTATTTTTCTTAGAATTAACAGATACTTTCTGAGGAAGGCCTGACCCCAGTCAGGAACTTGAGAGACAAGGAGGGTGATGTCTGCAAATGATCACCATCAAGGGTCCCACCAGCAAGTCAACAGCCACATCAGAACAAAGTGGCTTGTGTTTGGTTCCCATTCCATTTCACTGTGTGAGATGTTTATGGGAGGCATCTGTTTAACAGGGAACTGAGGAATTTACAGAAGCCTGAGCTATAGTAAATATTTGATTAACAATACATGTATGAAATTAAACAGCCCTGTCCGCCTCCATGGGTTCTGCTCTGCCAAAACCATTTGGATTTTCTCAAAATGTTCACATTGCTCTTCCTCTCAACTCACTATAAACACTGAAAGGCCAGTTGTATCTAGCCAGTGAAGCCAGCAGAGTCAAGGAGAAGCTCAGGGGAGTACATGCAGGTGCTGCTTTGAGCTGTAGCCAAGAGCTCAGGCTAGGGATGGGAGTGTTAGCATAGCACGCAGGCTCTGTTCAGAGCTATAGCATATTGATATTTTTTGGAGAGAAAGTAATTTGTTGAAAACTCATTAAAGTGAATAAACTTGTGTTTTAAAACCAAAAACAGAAGTCGGAACCTTCAACTGAATTAAGACATGTAAAATTTCAAGGATTATTTAAACTGACTCGTGATAAAAATAAGGTATGGACACATTTGTCTCCTCTCAGCTCAGCATCTTTGGGACATTGGTTATGCCATTTTCCTTTACACAACAGTTAGAATTTCATCTAATCTCTGAGTCAATGGCCGCCCTATTAAGGACCCGGAGGATGCTAGCTGTCCCAAATTCTTAGACGCTGGTTCTATTTATTGCCTTAGTTGAGAGTCTGGTTGCTTGCTGTCACTCTGGAAGCCATGATTGATAATAGAGACTGACAGGTGGTGAGCGCTGTCTCCTTACATTAGTAGCAGGGACTTATTAATTGGCTTAGGAATCACGAGGGAATTCTACCATTATCATCTTCCAGAATAAAGCTTCACCCTGTGATTGTTACAGTTGAAATGCAATAAAGAAATGAAAACGCATTCATAAGGAGTTGAGTCCTTTATGACTAAATGTCACATTGAGAAAACTACTAGCTTTGAAGTAATTTCTTATGGCAGTTGTAGTAACTGATACAGTAGTGTGGCGTGGGCCCACAATATATCTTATTTGACAAGTACCTGGGTAGTTCTGATAAACAACAGCATCGATCTAAGGCTCTCTTTTGCACTTAAAGAGATTTGCTTCATTTTTATTTAGGCATGTGTGGATGAGACTGTATGTATATGTGCATAAGCATGGGTGCCTGAGGAGATCAGAGGAGGGTGCTGGAGCCCCTGGAGCTGGGTTTGTAGATGAGCATGAGCCACATGACATGGGGCTGGGAATTGAACTTGAGTCCTCTGGAAGAACAAGAAGCACTCTTGGAATCTAGGTGAACTTCATGCCCTGCAGTCAATGAGGGATGGTATCTAGCATCTCAGGGTGTAGGTCAGCTGTCCTTGAATCCATGTTGACAAGGCTCAGTATCCTTAGTGCTGGAGTCCCAGGCATGTGCCACCATGCTCAACTGGATGCTATTTTGTTTTGTTTTGTTTTTCTTTTCTTGTGGGGGGGGTTGTGTTCTTTTTTGTTTTTGTTTTTTTTGTTGTTGTTGTTTTCTGCAAAAGTTTTCTCTACATTGCCTAGGCTGTCCTGGAACTCACTCTGTAGACCAATATGGCCTCAGACTCATAGAACTGCCTGCTTCTACTTCTGGAGTGCTGGGATTAAAGGTTTGCACCGCTACCTCGTGGCTTGGACAGTACTTTTAAGGGAACTGAAAGGCAGTGCTCTGAGTCCACTCTCCTAGATCAGTGATTTAGGCACATGTGGATAACTGCTTATTTGGATTAGTCTGAATCTGTAATTTAATCTCATTCATTATTTGATGTTACTCCAACTTATGTCTAGGATGTAGGGTGGATGAGAAACAGGGACCTTAAGGAATTTTACAGATTACATGGACTTTGTGTTTGTGTTGAGAACTGTGGCATTTCACGGTAATGCTGGCTCTTCATGAGATCTTGCTTTCTAGTCACACACATATGCATAACTTTTACATAAATCTTTTAACTTCTTGTGGAAGCCTGGTCCCAAGGCCAACTGGTTGCTGACTTATTTGGATCTCTTACTTTTTAAAATTTTGAGGTACCATGAAGTAAGAATATATAAATGTATATGAAGGAAAAATCATGTCTCCCCAAAACATTGTGACCCATTTGGTGGCACACACCTTTAATCCCAGCACTTGGGAGGCAGAGGCAGGTGGATTTCTGAGTTTGAGGCCAGCCTGGTCTACAGAGTGAGTTCCAGGACAGCCAGGGCTATACAGAGAAACCCTGTCTCTGAAAACCAAAAAAAGAAAGAAAATGAACCTCTTTTCTGGGGTGTCATGTCTCTTATTCGTTTTGATATTATCAGAGTTTTCCTTATATCTTTTCTGTTTATAGTTTTACTATTGTTTTACTATTGTTTTACTTTTGTTAATTGACAAATTCATTGTTTTTGTATTCCCCAGTTCTACTCATTGTGTGTGTGTGTGAGCGCGCGCGCGCGTGCGCGGGGGAATGTGTGTATGTAAGTGCACCTGCATGTGTGTGCGTGTGTGTGCACACATGCATGTGCAGGTGCTGCTTTTCTGTCCTGTATCACAGTATCGATTACTTCTGTTACCCAAGGGGCTCCCTCTGTGTGCCTCTGTAAACCTTCCTGTCCCCAGCCTCTGATCCGTTGCAATAACAGATTTGTTTTCTGCTTCTACAGTTTTATCATTTCAAAAATGTTACCGTATGTCACCTTTTGGGATTTGCTATTTCAGTTGGCATTGAAATCACAGGAGTTGTGTCTGTCTGTATTTATTTGTTTTTACTGTTGAGGAAAGCTCCACCGCATAATGGACCTAGGCTTGGTTAGCCATCTGCCCTTGTGAGAACACCCCAGTCTTTCTAGCATCAGCTGTCACCAGCAAAGCTGTCTGAACATTTATATACCGCTTTTTATAGGGACAGAACCTGTCATTTCTTTGAGATAAATGTCCAAGAGTATAATTGCTAGTTTGTACAGTAATTTCATGGTCAGTTTTATAAAAAAACAAAAAACTGCCAAAATTTTCTGCTGTGTGCCATTTTACTGTTCCACTAGACATTTCATGATCACTGCAGTCTCTCTGCCTTCTTGACAGTATACAGTGTTGCCATTTTGGTTTACATATCCACGTTTGTAGGAATAGCTAGGTATGATATCAGCATGCATGTCTCTGGTGGCTGTCGGTGTCAAGTGTCTGTCCAGGTCATTTTCTCATTGAATTTTGATCATTCTTTACATAGGTTGGATCTTGGCTCTTTCGAAAAGGATTTAGTTTACTTTTGATCATGTGTGCACATGTATGTCTATGTGTGCATCTATGTACATGAGTGTAGGGACCTAAGTAAGCCAGAAGAGGGCACTGGAGCTCCTGGAGCCAGAGTTACAGGTCTTTGTGAGCTGCCTAATGTGGGTGCTGGGAAACAAACTCAGGTCCTCTGTAAGAACACTGTATATACGCTCTTAACCACCAAGGCATCTCTCCAGTCCCCCTATACTGGTTCTTTGTTGGATCTGATACTGTGGAGAGTTTTCTCAGCTTTTTAACTTAGCAAGTATCATAAGTCTGGATGATCTCCAGTGAATCAACTTTTCCTTTGTGGGTTTGCTTTTAGTGTTTGTTTTAAAAACTCATGTGTTCCTCTTGTGGCCCTTAATGACCTGAACTTCTGATCCTCCTGACTCCACTGCCTCTAGGATTACAGGTGTGGGCATCCAGGCCCAGTTTCACTCAAGAACGAGTTGCTTACTCCAGTCCCTGTGGATGTCCTTCCTTTCTTCTCATAAACACCCTATGAGATTAAGCTTTGCACTTAAGTTCTTAGTCTATTGGGGTTCAATTTAATGGGGTATAAGATTTAGGCCCAGTGCCTTTGTTTTGTTTGTTTGTTTTGTTTTGTTTTCTTGACCAATGGATGTCTGATTGTGGCAGCATTATGTCGGAAGCCATTTGTCACTGGCTTTCTTTTGCAGTGCATGCGATAAGATGTCTACTCCCCCCCTCCCCCCTTGATCTGTGTTTCTCCCTCCATCATACTGTGCAGACTGATGAGCAAAGCTGTGCTGCAGACATCACTGTTTTCTTCCTTGTCTGTACACATAGGGACTGTACATCTACAGATTTCTTCACCTTCCCATATACATTTTAACCATTGTTGTCTGTACCTCCAAGCATCAGGCTGGAATTTGTGTGTGAATTTTATAAAATCGAAGGACCACTTTGGAGAATGGACGTTTTCTGAGTAGAAGTTTGCTCACCACCAATTCTTTTGCTTTTCTTCGTCTCAGAATGTTTTTATCTGTTCATCCCTCAAGGGTAATATTTTGTAATGAACTCATGGTTGACGTTATTTTTCCTTTAGCTTTTAAGAAATGTAGTGTTGAAAACCTCGTGGACTTCATGGTTTCTGTCGAGAATTCTGCTATTATTTCAGTTGTTATTCCTCCCAAAGTAGGAATTTCACTGAATCCAAGGGAAAAAATTTTTTTCTTGTTCTTTCATTTTCATTAATCTTGGTGTTGATCTCTTTGAGCTCACTTAACTTTTTGACAGTATAATTTCATGTGTTTTGCTAAATATACAATTAGCCATTGTTTCTTCTTATATTCTTCTGGCCCTGCCAGCGTTTGTGCTGTTCTTTTGCAAGAGGCTGTGCAATGCTGTCTGTGCTTTCTGGGGCCATTGCTTTCAAGTCTGGGTCAGAATTAGTGCCGACGCTTGTGTCTGGTGTCAGTTGACAGCTTTCTTTTCTTTTCTTTTCTTTCTCTTTCTCCTTCTCCTTCTCCTTCTCCTTCTCCTTCTCCTTCTCCTTGTTCTTCTTCTTCTTCTTTTGCTCATGTCTATTTTCTTGGATTTTGATATGGTCGGCAATTTTTACATGTTTTAGCATTTTGACTGGCCGTTTGAAGGTTTCTGGTGCTACTGAGCCCTTGTGTCTTAAGATGACAGTCACCCTGTTTAGTTTAGCGCTCGGCTTGTTAGCTCGGTGCTTGCACGATTCCTTAGCTCTCCAGTTGTTGAGCAGATTGCCTTCTTTTCAGCTGCCCAGACCTGTCTGCTCTGGTGACCAGGGGCAGAGGCCTTGGAGAGGGTGCTGCTTTGGTTTCTCTTGTCGAGAGGTGACAAGTTCTGCTGACTGTGATCCTCTGCTTAGTGTCACCAAAGTCCCGTTCAGTCCAAGGGAGGAATGACCCTGGCCTCAGCCGCTCAGGCTTTTGCTTTGGGGTCAGGAAATGTTAGGCCTCATTGCTTTCTTCAGCTAGGCCTCAGAGAACACTCTTAATGCTTTCCTCTGGGTTCTGGAGTTCTTTCTATTTTCTTGATGCAATGTCTTATAGCTCTGGCTGGCTTGGAACTTCCTAGATAGACCAGGCTGACCTCAGATTCATAGAGATCGCCTGCCTCTGCTTCCCTAGAGCTAGGATTAAAGGCGGGCACCACCACAACTGCCAATCCTGGCATTCTTGCCTTGTTTCCTTCCTTCTACCTTTTAGGTTTCTTGGTTTTGATTGTGTTTTGTTTTGCTTTGCTTGATGGGGTTAGAGTCACTGATTCTTCCATCTCTCTTTGGACAGCATGCTCTCCTCTCCACTTTCTTCTTCTAGTTTCACACTTTTGGCTAAATCACAGTGCAGCTATTACATATTTCTGAAGATTATTGTTCCTAGCTTGTCACAGCTATGGAACCACGGGTTCCATGGATACCTCTCGACAGGTGTGGTTTTCTTGATTCTCTATTGATAGTCGATCCCTGAGCTCTGTATAATTCAGCTTAATACGCCCAAATATGTCTGCTGCTTTATTTCCATCTTCCCCTTGTCTTTCTTCATCTTCCTTTCCTGTGCCCACCGGAGATCTTCCTCCAAGAACTCTGTTTCTGTCTCTGCTGATTCCCCAGGCTTCTGCTCAGCATTTACCGCAGAACTTCCTCCTGTTTCCTTCTTGGTCCCCTACAGTGTCCCTGTGGTCCCCAGACCCCATGACTTCTTCCTTCTTGTTCTACTTCCTGTCTGTTGGAGCATACTCCTTGGGGCTTTCCACTGAATTGGGTGCAGGAGGCAATCGTTGAGATGCTCTGGAAACCACTTTCATCTTCTTGTCGTGGTTGTCAAGATTTATAATTCTCCATTGCAAGTCTCTTTCTTTCAGAATTCTCAGTGTGGTCTGTCGCCTTCCAGCCCTCCAGTGGCTCTCCTAAGATGTGAAATGGCACTCTGACTCTCCTGTTGTCTGTGCCGTTTCTACACTCAGTACTTCTAGCTGCCTCTCTTTATCTCTGAGGTTTTGTAATCTTAAATTGATACCCTTGATGCAGCATTGGACTGGGTCTTGTTTGGGCCCTTTGATCGTAAAGAAACATGGTTTCTTTTTCTTTTTTCTTTCTTTTTTTTCTTCTAGTGAAATGTATACTATTACTTGCCATTTTGTCTGTCCCCTGGTTTTTGAAACTCTAATAGAAACTAAGCTTCAAAGGTAGGAGGACTTCTGCCTTTTCTGTTCAGTGTTTATTCCAAGAGCCTACAGCAGTGGTCCTGAAGGGAAGAATCACCGTACAGCAAGTGCGTGGTTGCCGGGATGAAAAGCTGAAAGGCAGGCCTCCCGCTTGGACATTAAATCTCCTGGTTTTATCTACAAAATTTCCTTTAAATTCTTCTCCTGTTGGCTCTGTGAGAGACCTTCTGCAGGCCCAGCACCTTCTCCTTTGCGTTCTTTTCTAATCGATTATTTCCAAGACCTCTCGTCTCCCTTTTGTGAAGCACACTTTAGAGATGTCAGAAATAGAAAACCATAGGTGGACAGCGCAGCCAGCCTCAGCTTTTCCCTGTGCTATGAGGCTGAGATCAGTTTTTTTCTTATGTTTAGAGAATTATGTTTGATGCAGCATCGCTGCTAACACGACCATCCTTTCTGTGCCATCTCCACTCAGCCCCTCAGGTATATTATAGTCTTTATACTTGGTAATCATGACTACTGCTGGCCTCTTAGAATTGCCATGTAGGTTTGTAGAGTCAATGTGTCAGATTACATGTAACACACATACAGGATTCATTTGACTGGGATTGCCTTGACTGCATAGATGACATTTCACAGTTTCATTGTATGGGCTCTTATTCTGTGATATTTTTTTGTACTTTTTCCTTTTTTGCGTATGATATAATATGATACATTTTCGGTTACTTTGTATTTTGCATTTTTTAAAAAATGATTTTTGGTTTTAAACAATTGAGCTCCTCAAATCTTTCTCAGGTGTGTGTTTTACTTTCATGCTGACTGGTAGTCTGTGGGTCAGATTCCCCAGTACCATGGGAATTCAGGCTCTACCTGTATGCTTGCTTTTCTGTCCCAGGCTGTCAGTAGGGAAGAATACAAGAGAGAAAAGAGATGCTTGCAGATTGTATTTGCACCCTCTTGAAAAATTAGGTGGGAAATGTCTTCCCAGGCTCCGCCCTCTGCTGCATTCACCATGAGTGTCCTGTAGGGCTGTCAGGAACCTACCTGTGAGATCCCTTAGGGTGCTATCAACCTGTCATGGTTCATAACTTGGGCCTGAGGCTTTGGCAGCCTCTTGGCTACTGCTGCTGGAAGTGACTGGGGTTAAGCTGGGGGGTGGGGTGGGGTGGGAAAGCCATTGTATAGTCAGAGAAAGGGTTACATCTATTGAGGTCTCTGGCTTTATGATATGTTAATTTTCCAAAACTTCCCTGCTTCTTGATTAACTTTTGCTCTGTTTTGCTGTTGTCTAACATTTGAAATTTAAATGAGCTTGGCTATTTCTTTTGAAGCCAGTGTTTTGTTGTCTGTGGCAATACAGGGATAGTTTAGATGGTGAAAGGCCTTACTGTTACCATAAACCCTTGCGTCCTTAACTTGGTTTAGGCCTAATAAACACTTGCTTTTCTTTGAAAGGAAAATACTTTCTAACTTTCCCTGGGTCAAATAGGAAGATGACAATGACAAGAACATGTAGGTCCCCCCACCCCCCAGCCTGCTTACCACAGGTCTATTTTGGAATGATGCTTTCCAGAAGAATATTTGGGAAAAGAAACAAGTGAATTATAAGGTTTTATTAGTGAAGTGTTAATTTATATAGACTCAGATTCTGGGTCAATACTAAAATGTCTACTGGATAGCACCAAAATGTTGGGTTTAAATATATCTTTTCGTATTGGTAATTAAAATTTTATGACTGATATTTATTTTCTCTTTGTGGGGCTCAGAGAGAAGTTTGGAAATGTGCCTCGAGAGGAAGTGCAGTGGTTATTTAATCTGTATAATAGTATGTCATAGGAATTGATGTATAATAAAATTTCATTCACACAGCTCCTAAATTTAGTGAATTTTCACATGGCCCTCCTTTAGAACTAACCTTGTTTTGTTACTTTATCTGAATGAATGCAACTGTTCTAAAGGAACTAGAGAAATTTGTGTGTGGCTTTGTTTAGTCATTTCGAGTGAATTAAGTACAAGGGATGGATTTAAAGAGCTAAAATTAGTCCATGTATCATAAAGGGGAGAATGGATATGGAAATATACTTTATAAACCACTCAGGTTATCCAGTTTGTGCATCGCTCTGGTCCTTGTCATTTGCTATTTTCAAGTCCTGAGACTAGATTTTTGACTAAAGAGCAGTTTTTGAAAGCCATGTTTCTTTCTGCGTTCTAAATATTTCACAAATATTATAATTCCCATTCATTAGTGGGTGTGTTCTATAAACCTTGGAGGGCATTCTAACAATTCCTGGTCGGAAGTGTGCAAGCCGTGTCCCCCAGCAGCTGCCCCAAGTGTTCTTTATCCCTGACAGCTACTCATTGTCTTGGCTACTGCCCAGCATTGAAGCTGGTCTTGTAGGCCCAGTGACAGTTCTGTGAGCAACTTGACCTCCTTCCTGTTCTTTCCTTGTTTATGTTAACTAGCTGAAGTCCTGAAGTCAGGTTTTGTTACACTGCCATCAGCATGGCGTAACAAGCCCATCGAGTCTTGGGTAACTTTCTCATCGCTGTGGAGTCCTGTGCTTCTCACCAGCCAAAAGTTCTCTGTACAACAGTGAGAGTTGGGGAATGGTGTGAAGGTCTCAACGGAACATCTGGGCATGGTGGAGCAACGACTCTGAAGTGTCCCAGTTTAAAGCCAAGGTTAGTCGCTCCCTGGCGCCCTTTATCCTGTGCACCTCCTCCACACTCACTCCACCTCCTGAGAGTTCATTTTTGTCTCACAGTTGCTATTTTTCCTTCCCAAGTTCGTTTTTTCATCTGACAATCTTTCTTCATACATGAAAGAAACAGCAGCGGTTGAGCCCAAACTAGATCCGACTGAGGCTTTCCAAAAATTGACTTCCCCAAACTCGCACGTACTTCCAGCATTTTGCCTGGTTCTGTTAAATGTTTAAGGTCTACGTCTCCACTTGGGTTTTGAATTCCACCCTCTGTCTTCCTGAGGAATATGTAATGTAAACTCTTGAATACTCAACCTGTTTCCTTCACTGAGACAATCCCATCATGTCCAGGACTCTTCAAGTGGCAGAGGGGCCATGCCCTTCCCAGCCTTCCCTCTCTTGTCACTGCTCTCTTCTCATCTAGAGCAGAACCTTCAGAAGGCATGGTCTCCATTCCCCCACCCCACTCGTCTGTTCCTAACCTGGTTTCTTCTATCGCGGTTGCTCTTCAGATGGTGACCAGTGATCGGTGACCCCTGTGAAGTCAGCTCCAGAAGAGTTTCCTGGCTCTGACCATCTCAGTGGACTCCCTAGTTTTGAACTGTCATGGCTTGTGAAGTGCTCACAGTCTCTCTTAGTCTTTCTCCCTAACTGACTGTGCTCTCAGTCTCTGCAGCAGTGTGCCTCTGTGTCTGTCTCCTTGATCCCCTTCCAGAGACTGAATACCATTATCCGCCTTTCATTAAGTATCAGGGTTGCCCATGCTTAGTCTTTTTGGGGGTTCTATTCTTATTCTAAACTCTTGTCCTAGGCTATCTATAGAAATCATTCGATTTGTCTTGGTTTTACATCAGTGTTTCAAGAAATTTATATGATACCCATTCTGTGTATCAACCACCATCAACCTGAAGGCCCTCCTTATGTATTCTGAAGGCATCTCAAAGGTCTTGTTGTACACCACAATGGTCTTTCCAGCTGTGTATGCCATGAACTTGTGAGTTTCATTGGGTTCCTTCTCCACAGGAGCCCAGTTTATCACATTCTTGCTCCCAAGTGTCTATGTAGTCCGTCCGTCCGTCTCTTCTCTCTGTCCTTCCTGCTGCCATTCCATACCATCGCCCTCCTTTTCCTTGACAACTCTCCTAGATATCTGACTGCTCTGTTTGCTTGCTGATCATTGGCGAGCAGATGCCTCTGTGATCCCTCTCTGTCTCTCCCTGTCCCTGCAGTGTGGATAGTGTTTCTTCATTGCCAGGATCCCTTTTTCATCTTCCACCAGCCTCGTCCCCTGGCTGTGTCCTGCCCTTGGCACAGGTATCATTTCCTCAGGAAGTCAACTAACCTTGTTACCATGGAGATTGCCTAAGCCTTATCATAGGCATTTCTTGTTCTTCACAGTCCTTTACATATGTGTAACTTCATAATTAATTCTGTAATAATTTAATGGAATCTTTTTCCAGATGACAGAAATAACAGGGTCCCATTTGTTTTTTTTCCATTGTTTTATTGCTTAGATCCTACACAATACTTTGTCATATAGTTGGACAGCCAATATGATGGCTCCACTCAGGTAAAGATGCTTCAGCTAAGCCTGGCAACCTGCTAACCCTAACCCCTAACTCTGAGTTCTATTCCCAGGACCCATACATTGGAAAGAGAGAACTGACTCTAACACATTTTCCTCTGATCTCTACATGTGCCCTAAATAGATCAGTCTAGCCCAGAACTCACAGAGATCCTCCTGCCTTTGGCTCCTGAGTGCTAGGCTTAAAGTCATGTGCTGTCATACCCAGTTTTAAATTTAAAGAAGAGTCATATAGCTTTGCCTCACATATTTCTGAATGAATGAATGAATGAATGAATGAATGAAGCCAGTTCGTTTGGAGGCATTTGCTTCCTTTATGTGACTGAGCAAGCTATTGCACAGGTGGGAACATTTCGTCTACATCTCTTACATAAAGTGGACAACTGTACATGATGTTGTGAGTGATAACTGTAGAGTCTAGTGCCAGTCATGAGTGGCAATGAGTTATATAATTATGATCATTCTTACCTGAGTACCTGCGATGTCTTTCTTCCTAAATTGAATGTTTTGTGTCTATTTAAGATACCTCAAATCTCTAAGGAGAAAAATGAAGACAGAGCTTAGCTCTTGAGGTTTATTTTCCTGGTCCTATTCAGGATCCCCTCCCAGGGACACACACACACACACACACACACACACAGAGACAGAGACAGAGAGAGAGAGAGAGAGAGAGAGAGAGAGCTCATTGTCTTAGTCTGTCTATCTGTCTGCCTGCCTGTCTGCCTATGATTTGTATGTACATGTTTTTGCTTTCACAGTGACCTTGGAACCTAAGGGGCTTCTTTGGCACCTTTGCAGGGATCTAGGCCTCAATATTCTTTTGTCCCACTAGGCATCCATGAACTCGGGTATTTCACCAGATATGGCAGGGCATAGAAATGTAAAGTGGTCCCCTTACTGTGCACTTCCCTTTCTGTGATATCTTCAGTGTATTTTAACCGGGACTTAACAATTGTAAAGTAGCACAAAGTATGTTGTATACTTCTCTCTGAGTACTGGTACTCTGACACGCCTCACCTTGAGTGGCAGGCATGCTTGTTTCAGAGCACAGTTGTTCTAGGACAGGGAAAATTGTGTTTTTCTTCTGTTACTACAAAGCCTTAAAATTGACATTTGAAATGTCTTTTGTTTGCAGTTCTTGTATTTTTTTTTTAAAGGCTGTATTTAATTAACTAATGTAATTAGTTAATTTTTTTAATTTTAATTTTTTTAAATTTAATTTTATTTTTTAATGATCCAGTATCCCAGGCTGGTTTGTAAATTGCTATGTAGCTCAGCACTTGCCACATGGCCCAGGATATCGTTGAATTCTTTGTTCCCTACCTCTGCCTCCTGGGTGCTGGGATTACAGGTGTGTATCACCAGGTTTAATTATCTTATTAAAGTACACAGAATTCATTAGAACATTCAGCTGTCAATTATTCAGCTTGCATTAGAGGACACAGAGGCTAGTGGATTGGTAGCCACCATTCCTGTCTGGAAAGCCATTTATTTATTTATTTATTTATTTATTTATAGAGCTAGTGTTTTTATAAATAATTATATTAAATCAAGCTTCATATTTGATTTATAATATGTTGTTAACATTCGGTGTGTGTGTGAGAGAGAGAGAGAGAGAGCACATGAGAGAGAAAGAGAGAAAAAGAGCATATGTTTATAAAATACTTTAGCTGAAATATTTCAGTTATATGACATATTTAGTTCTCAGTTCAATTCTCTTTATTGTATTTTTTTTTTTCAAATAAGTCATGGCTTGAACTCTATTAGATGTTAAATTAATCCTTACCGAGAAAAATATACATTTGTGTAGTGGTTTTCCCTTTGGTAGTTGACACTGAAATAGTGTTTCCATTGAACTTAAAAAATCGTATCTTTATATAATTAAGGCTAGCATTATTGCTAATTCCGGGGAGAGCTAAGGAAGGGTTCTGAAGGGGAGAGCACAGACTCTCGGGTATGTTGAAAGTTAGGTATGTGTGTATGGTGACTGGAAATGGAAGTGAAGCCCAAGGGGCTGCAGAGAAGGCTCAGGGGTTAAGATCGCTCTTTCAAAGGACTCCGGTTCAATTCCCAGCAAGTACATGGCGGCTCACAGCTGTATGTAACTCCAGTTCCCGGGGATCCAACACCCTCGTGCAGACATTCAAGCAGGCAAAAAACCAGTGCACACGAAATAAAATTAAATAAAAATTAAAGAGAAGACGGAAATGGAAGCTGAGAAGAGGTCTTGCTGGCAGTGGCCTGGGGCCCTGAGCCTTCTTTGTCCTTTCAAACCCAGGGGGTATTCCTGGCTGAAATGGGTTTGAAGGCCCTTCCCTGTGTGTTTGGGTTGTGGTCAGAACCGATGGCTTTAGGCAGGATGGGCCTGGGAGAATGTCTAACGAGCCAGGTCTGAGTAGTGCTTTTGCTAACACATTTTGGGGTGTGCCTAGTAGGGTGCATTTCAGGGTGTCAGTGCTGGGTCAGCCGGCATGCTGTAGGAACACGCTGCAGGGGATTTAGTTAATCACGGCCAAAATGTAATCTCAGATCATACTTTGACTGAGACCTTTCTGAGTAAGATAAGCGCTGGTAAGTTCCATCGGTCCATTCTGTGCTAAGCGCACTTGGAGCTTCTGGACTGCTACTCTCCACTGTGGCTTTCCTCCCACGGACGGCTCTGTAGAGGGTGACATCACATTGCCACGCGATGACTTCTGTCCACCGCCAGTGTAGACTCAACCCTTGTACACTATGGGAAAGTCTGATTTTTGTTCACTCCCTGGCATGGGAAGTCTCAGAGACTGAGGCAGATTCTGAGCCCGTTCTGGGAGGTGCCTTCTGCAGGGTATGGAAGCAAGATGCTCCTTTGTGATACTGTTACTTAATGCATCTCTGCACAGCATGCCACACTTCCTCTCTGGTTTAGGGGAAAAATCCTGTGCGCCCTGCTTCTAGCAAAGTGACCACCAGCCTGCTGTGACAGTGTGTGTCTCCTCTGTGTCTTTCCCTGGGGTGGTTGTATGTTGTTGGTCATAGCTTGGCCTGCAGGCCCTTCCAGCTGCCCTGCTTCTGACAGGTCTCTCATCTCCCACCCTCGGCCCAGCATGCTTGTGTTTTCAAGCCATGTTGAGCGCATCCACAGTTCCTGGAAAATTACTTGTCATTCTTGCTTATCACCTAAAATAATAACCATTTTTTCCTATTGTAGCATCTGTTAATAATGGCAGAACTATTTAAAAGATTATGATAATCTGCCAAGAGGATTATCCTCCACCCCTTTCCAAAGCAGAGTCAAATCTGAACAACATAAAGGGCAGTTTTTTAGCTAAGGATTTTGACTAAGGTTTTACTCTGTGTTTAAATTCATGCTGAGTGGCTGGAGGCACTGAGATTTTGAAGTTGGAAATGTTGACAAACCGACCAGAGTAAACATGTACCACCTAATTCCTTTTTTATCCATTCCTTTTCCCTGGTTCCTTTAAAATCCACCCTCAGTGGCCCATCTCCATGCCATGTGTGCATATAGCCAGCTCTACAACGTACAGATAGTAAATAAATAGGGCTTCTAAAGAAAGACTCAACTGCTACTAATGAAGTCTTATACCTGATGGGTAGAATTTGGGATGTTCTTTATACTTTTGTACTCTGCTTCACCGGGAACATGTACTTAGACTAAAGATGAGTAAAACTATGTTGCAATGGGAGATGCCTTAAATATGACAGTAATCTTAAAAAGCGTGGTGAAATTTGTGTAGTGAGCAAGAAAACTGGAGCTAATTAGTTACTTCTTCCGTTCCTCTGAGAAAAGCACAGTTCTTCCGTTCATGCAGTTAAGAGCCGTCTCGTGGGCACTTGAGAAGTGTTGTCCTCAAAGCATTTAGACTGTAACCCCAATACAAGGAAAACCTGAAACAAAAATAACAGCACCCCAGAATCCGGTAAAACGTCAGCCTGACTGGTTTGGGGGTAACTGGGCTACATTTGCCTGAATGCATTTATTTCTTTTAGATGATTCCTTTTAAAATTTATTTTTATTTGTTATGTTTTTTTTATAAGATAATTCTTTATCTTTGGAGTCAGTATGTATTGCTAAAATGAAGGGGATGTTGTCGTCCTTCCTTTGCAAACATTGAATTTCTTGCTCAGCAGCTTTAAGACATCATGATCGGTTCACTTATTATCATTTGTCTTTTTTTTTTTTTTCCAGCATTTTAAATTGAGGTAAAGTTAAGGGTGAACTTAATATGGCAAAATGTTTGTTAGTAGATGGAGTTTAATTATAGCTCACTCTGCAAAGGGAAATTTGGGTTTTTGATCTTAGTATTAGACTTAATTACTAGCTTCTGTCCTGGGACAGTGCTTAGGGAAATCTGTATACAGATCAGAAATTTATTAGAGATTCTGTTTTATAGATATTTTTTAGCAGTCCTATCCTTCAGGAATTTATGATGTCATACATTTAAAGAATGAGTAGGTGGGTCAATAGTTTGAATGTATAAAAATAAATCATAGGGAATCTTTAAGATGTTAAAAAGTTGAAACGTGTTCAATAGTCCCCTGTTCTTCATGGGATAGAAGTGTATTTTCTTGTTAATCATAATAATGCCTTTATGTCCAATCATGATCTTTTAAACATTTATTGTTGTTACATGTTTATGGTGTGTGTGTGTGGGGTCATTGGATAGCTTCACAGAGTTGATTTTCTCATTTGTGTTGGTTCTGGGGTTTGAACTCAGGTCTTTAGGATTGCCTGCCATGTGTTTTTACCCACTGGGCCATCTTATCAGCCCAGTTGTGTGTTTTGAAAGGATATGACAGATACTAGTTAATAAAATTCTGATCATTAACTATTTACATATTTGGGTTTTTCTTTATGAAGCTATGCCGTGAAATTTTCTCTTTAACAACATATTGCTTTAAATTTGGAATTTTGCAAATTTGAGTGTTTCAGACATTCAGACGTTTTTATTTTTAGTGGAAATCAAGACTTTGTACTTTTTTAATTAAAAAAAACTGGTGGTGGTAGTGTTGGTGGTGGTGGTGAGTGTGTATGTGTGTGTGTGCGTGTCTGTGTGTGTGTCTGTGTGTGTGCATGCGTGTGTGTGTCTGTGTGTGTGTGTGTGTGTATGTGTGTATGCATGTGTGTCTGTGTGTGTGCGTGTGTGTGTGTATGTGTGTGTGTGTGCTCTTAGATGGAGGTCACAGGTCCATCTTTGGTATTTCCCTTCTCCACCTTCATTTTGTATTAAGGCAGAGATGCTCCCTGGACCTGCTGTTTGCTATGTCAGCTACACTGTCAGTCCAACCAGCTCTGACCACCATACCTGACGTTTAAAAGTATGAGTCCTGCTATCCAAACTCAGGTCCTCAGGCCTCCAGGGCAGGTGCTTTATTCTGAGCCATCTCCCTGTCTCAAGCCCCAAAGTCCTGATACCTAGCATTGTGTAATTTCTTCAGTGTGCTTCTGTAACCTTATCTACATACTATGACTTAGTTTCCAGGCAGGGCCTATTTCTAGGTTAGTTCTGCAAATTTTTTTTTTTTTTTTTTTAAGTTGTCATTTGGGAGCTGGGAGAGATGGCTCAGCATTTAAGAGCACTGGCCGCTCTTCCAGAGGACTCAGGTTTGATTCTGAGCGCCCACATGGTGGCTGACAGCTAACAGTTTGTAACTCCAGTTCCAGCATGTCCAAAACTCTCTCTGACCTCTCTGGACAATGCATGCACAGTGGTTCACAGACTTACATGCAGGGAAAACATGCACACGCAGTTAAAATGGTACCTGTCGGGGTTTTGTTGCTTATGTCTTGTTGTGTCCGTGGACCGCTCTTCAGACTTCTCCACCCTTCTTCAATTTCATGTTCTCTAGGCAGTGTTCTTTAAGTCAGTTTTTTCCCTCTTAGCCATCAAGAGGAAACGCATCTCTGCCTGAACCGGGCTCTTTGATCTTCAGAGAGCTTTATCTAAGGAGAGATTAAACAGTCTCTTGGGCATTTTCCCAGAGAAGTGGAAATTGCTTCTAGAGATTTCAGATCAGGTGAAGCTGCTTCTCTGAATTAAGACAGGGAAATAACTGAGTTGATCAGGGCTTTCCTCCTAAGCGATAAACTCCCGTTTACCTGGCTCACAAGTCCCCACGCCAACATTGGTGGCCACAGGCAGCTCCCTTCTAGGGTTCCATTCTGCTTTATGTGAGCAGTGGTTTCCGAAAGAGCCCCAGGGTTTTTCTTCTTGGGATAGAGTTTCAGGCAGTCTCTTCTGAATCTGTAGTTTCAGCTTAGAAAAACATGAAGAGAGCACCACAAAATGCCCACGCTCTATGTTTATGGTATGGGCCAGAGCAACCCTGACAAGCACTGGACTGCAGGATTCTGAATGTCTCCCCGATTGTCCCTATGTCACAGTGTGGTAACTTTGACTATCCCTGGAGGGCCTCAGTTTTAGAAAAGAAATACAGAATCTAAGATCAAACTAAATCTCTGTTACCCTGTTCATTCTAGCCTTTAAGTTACAGCTAATGACCTGTGAATTTGTGGATTCACATGTCTGTGTAAGTCTGTTGAGGGACTGGGGAGATGGCTCAGTCAGTAAAGTACTTGCCATGCAAGGATTAAAGTACTTGCCATGCAAACAAAGACCTGAGTTTGACCCCCAGCCTTTACATAAAAACTGGAAGCTAAGGCCAGTGCTCCAGTGGTGAAGACAGGAAACCTGGAGTTTGCTATCATTCTAGTTCCTTCTAGATGTGCAGATTCCAAGCCCAGGGGATGACCCTGTCTCAAAATACGAGCAGAGAACAACTGGGGAAGAAACCAGACATCCAACTCCAGCAACCACATTCCTGGCACACATGTGCACATATAAGGACCTGTGAGTGTGTGTATGTATGTGCACGCGCACGCACGCAGACACACACACACACACACACACACACACACACACACACACACTCCTGCCTGAGGTTCTCATGCTGTCAGGTAGAAATCTTTGGGGAACAGAGTTTTCCCAGGATTCATTGGAAACTGTCGTGAATTGGGGGTGTGAATGGAGAGGGAGCATGTATGGACGTTCCAAGGAGGGTTACTGTCTGACTTCTAACGGGAATAGTTGAGAGGACACAGAAAACACGAAACTAATAAGAGAATGAAGCTTCTTAATTCCTTTTTAGAAATTCCAGGCACTTTTGTGAAATTTTGAGAAAATGGCTTAGCCCGTGTTCTTCCAGTTTGAGCAGCTTGGAAGAAAATATCATATAAATGCAAATTTCTGCTATTGCCGTTTCGTCTTGTATCTTGTACTTAAGACATGGAGAGTACAGTAACTGCTTAATGTACAAGGCATCACCTATGAAATATTTCTTTATCACATAAATACTCTGCTGCTTCTCCTTCTTCTTATTAGTCTGAGTTGACCAAGATAAATCTTGGCAACACCTGGAAACTGTCGCATCTTTTTGAGGACTCTTGGGGCACAGGCTTGAGTAGCTACCAGTTGATAAAATTTTATGTCCTCCATTTCATTAATTAGTTTAGGAAAACCATTTGGATTTTATGTATAAATGCTAGCTAATTACTTGAGTCATGAGAACACTGAACGAGGTCTCAGTGTCCTATTAATTCCTTCAGGTCTGAAAATTTTCCTATAATTGGTTTGGCAAGAGGATTGAGCTAGATTAGAGACTAATGAGGAGATAAGTGTGTAATGTTAATGTGATGGAAAGCTGAGATTGTCAGCAAATCGTATTAGAAATCAAGAGTGTTCTTATTTCACTGTTTCCTTCTGCAAAGTCATTATCTTCCGATATTGTCAATTGGATTATTTTGCGCCATTATTTTTTAATACGTGTTAATCCTCAAACTATAGGTAGTTAAAACCTTGGCAGTTAAGGAGTTATTAGTACAAAGTGAGCAATATGAACAGTCAATTTAGAATCTTCAAATAATTCAGATGAAATGGAGGTTTACATATTTACACTCTGCTCTCAGATTGGCTAAAATGGTGTGAATTAGGGATTAGAACTGTTGTCCAGTGGAGATTCCCAGCCCGGCTTAGCCTGCCATCAAGTACAGGCCTGATAGAGGGCATCCTGGAGAAATGGACATTCCGCTGCTTTTATTAGCCAAGAAAAAAACAAGCTTTCCCTGAGAGTTGGCTCAGCTTTCACAAAAGTGTAAAATATTTCCTGGGACTTCACTCCTTTCATCTCTGTTGTTGTTGAGACAAGATCACACACTGTAGCTGTGGCTGGCCTGGAACTTTCCATGTAGACCAGGCTGGCCTATGAATCATCCAGTTCAGCCTGTCTCTGCCTCTCAGCTGCTGCACCACACTGTGAGGACTTTAGGCTGACTTACCTCACAGATCTCAGAGGAACAACGTGAAGTTCCAACAAAGCAACAAATAGAAGTCTTTTGTATTGAACTCTGAGTAAAGATTCCTTTCCTTTTAAAATAATCAAATTTAGCTAGGCATGGTGGCTATGCCTTTAACCCCAGCACTCAGGGAATTAGAGGCAGGTGGATCTCTTAGTTGGAAACCATCCTGGTCTACAGAGTGAGTTCCAGGATAGCCAGAACTACACAGTAAAACCTTGTCTTGAAAATTTTATATATATAAAATAAAAGTGACTGTAGTTGTATATAATTTTAAATTTGATTATATATTTATATAATATATTTATATATAATACATATATAAAAATATATATTATATATTATACATTATATATTATATATTATATATAATCAAATTTAAAATTATATACAACTACAGTCGCTTTTATTTGAAGTATATGTGATAGTCTTGAGCATTTTTCTTGGTTTTGTTTGTTTCTTCTCTAATCTCTGTACCCTTCTTTCAAACTTCGACTAACATTCTGGAAGAGGTGTGGTGTTATGAATCTTTTCTTACTCTTTACCCATATCTCCTTCCTCCCTGGGTTGTGCTAGCAAATTACACCCCCAGTCATCTGTGTCTGCCAAAGGATTACAAATATGCCTTTGCACACCTTGCTTTCTGGCTCTCCACAGACTCCACTTTTAGAAATGGTGATGCTAGTCTTGGACTGCCTTCTGCTAGACTTGGAAACAATGGCCTCAAGCCACATGTTCTGAGCAAAATTTTATTAAGCATATGGTGTAAGCCTAGCCCCATTGTTAAGGAACTGTAAAAGGAAATGGGGAAAAAAATTGTTTTCCTGCTTTAAAAATTTGCAGTCTACTTGAAGAGACACGACTAACATGTTAGAAAAGAACCCAAGACAAAGATAGCATGTAGAGTATGTTCCAGAAAAGGATACATGTGTAGGATTGTTATTGCGACTTCCCTGTTGCAAGACCCTGTAGGAAATAAGATCGTGTATTTCTGCTTATTTGTTTGTTTAAAGGCTGGCCTTGAACTCTTGATTGTACTGCCTCCACCTCTGGAGTGCTGGGCTTATATGCTTGTGTGTCAATTACTTATTGACTTTTATGGCAAACTATAAAGCCTTCAAGGTTAAGGTGTTTGTTTGCATGAGAAGACCCCAAGGCCAGGGGCTTCCCTAGGTTACGCTCTAGCTGATTGCTATCAAAGAACACATGGGTCAGCCAGGCGCACTCAAGCTTCCGCCATACTCTGGAGTAAAACTAGAAAGCCCCGCTAGTGCAGTTAAGATGCACACAGAATGTTCCCCTTGCCTTGGTCATCGTCACCCATTTCCTGTTGCCACTCCCACTTCCAGAATCATTATCCTCTTGGTTTGTGTACATAGTGTCACAAAAGCCTTAACGGAAGCTGGAAATTGGCCGATATGAGAAAAAATGGCTGCCAGTAAGTGATGACTGCTAAAGTACATGAAGCAGGGCCTAGCGTCTCTATTCCCTATCATCAGCTTTTCACTAGACACTCTTGTGTCTCTAAACTGGTGCCACCAAGGCCTTTACTAGGCCAGGAGTCACCTCACACATGCAGAGAGAGAGAGAAGGCAAACTGTGTTTTATGTCTTGCACCTTAAACAAAGGTGTTACATTTGGTTCCTTGCTCCATAGCCTTGTAGACCTATGTTGAGTATTTTGCTAGTGATTTTGTTGAATTTCTATTGAGTCTTTGGTAATGCAGCTACTTCTGCTCGTTTGCTAGGTAACCACATGATTTAGGTTTACAGGTTTAAATTTATAGCTTAGCTCACTGTGTGCATATGGGGGAGTGTGTGTGCACGCGTGTGCATGCACACGTGAACATGTGTGTATGTGTGAATTCAGATTCCTAATTTTTTTTTTTTTTACTGATCACTTTTGTTGCTTAGTGATTTTAACGTATGGTATATTCATCATTATTGTGTAAGTATTTTGACTTTTAAATTCTGATTTATTCTTTTACTGATGAGTTATATAGAAATGTGTTTTTTAAGTGATTGAGATACCTTAGTTTTTAAAAAGGACCCTGACTTCTTACTCAGTTACACTGTTTTTAGAAGGCTCAGTCTGTGCTGTGCTAATTGTTGGAACCTGTAAAAATGTTGTTATGACCCAGTGTCTAATCATGTCTCATACATGTCTCATATTTGAGTAGGAATCTGTTCTGTATTAGATGCACGGTTTTAAACACATCTCAAAGTCAGCTTGCTGATGTTAGTGTCTACATCTTCAATATCTGTAATGATTTCTTTTTTAAAATCTGGTTACTCAGCAATTTTTGGAATGCTAAGACATTCCATTGTGTGATGGCTTTGTACAATTAAAAAAAAATTCTTTCAATGTTTTCCTTATTATTTTGAACTTATTAAGTGGTATGGTGGCAAATTAATGTTCCCCTCTCCTTCTGTAAATATACTTGCATTCTAAACCGCGAATCTGTCAAGTCCTCAGCTTACAAGGCCGAGCTGAATAAAGGTACCGAGTGAATCCTGTCATCTTTAAATAGGGAAGCAATCCTGAAAATATTTGGTGGACCCAAGGGTTCTAAAATGTGAAAGAAATTGGTGGGCTTGAAGGTGTGAGGGCGGCCAGTCAAAGACTGCAGTCATGCTTAGATACTTTACAGGTGAAGAGTGTGGGCGCTTCTCAGAACCCGGAGCACCGAGTTGTGTTGGTTTCTCAAGGGCATGCTTATCTTATTCTATTTCTGTTCCTTTTGTAGTTCTTTTAAAAGTCAAATAACAGTCCAAAGACTCTCCCTAACAATTTAAGAGCCTCTGAGTGATTTTTTTTTTTTTTTTTTGGCTCGACTCAATCTCTTTCATCTTTGCACTTCTTAAAGATTTTTAGTCTTTATTGTTTTTATTTAAAATCCCCATATTTAACAACAGCATTATTGTTGGGAATTAACCATGTGTTTACTGTTTTGTTCTGGGCCCAGTTCTTATGACTACTTGGATGACTTGAATGGGTTCGTCTTCTCTACCAGTTAAAGAATTAAAAGGTTGGAAAAAATCTAAAACGCAGCAAACACAGCAGTCAGAATCAGCCAGTAAAGAAAGGCTTTTATTAGGGGTGACAAAACACACCTACAGCAAGTACACAGACCTTTACAGAAGCAAGGGGGACTTGAAAAGCCCAATCCCCAAGCCAGGCCCCTCCTTGAAGGATTTTTTTTAAGTCTTTGAAGTTTGGTTAGCTTGAAGAGAGACAGTATGGCTGATTGGCCCACAGCTGTTATGTAAACACGCCTTGAACTTGTTGAGCCTGTGGTCCCTACTGACTGGGGAAAAATCCCACAAAGACTTTGTTTTAAGCTGCAAAATTTTGTTTCAGTTCAGATGTATGAGGAAGAAGTTGGCCATCTTGGAAGTCCACCATCTTTATTGCCTAGTCATCACCCTGGTCAGGCCTTGTCTGTCTGTCTAATTCCTAGCCCTTCATTCTCATGCTACACTTCTAGATTCACCCACTATCTCCCTGACTGTCTCTTCCTAAGTTTTGTTTGTCCGAATAATGCCGGTATTTTGCAATTGCATCTGAAGGAATGATTTGCCTTGAAATTCTAGCCCAAACAGTTATTTTCTGTCAATATTTTCTTCCTACATCAGTAAATATTCTGTTGTCTTCTAACTTTTAATATTTCTGGTAAGAAGTTCCCTGCAAACGAAATGTCAGTTCCTGTCATTGTTCATCTGTCCTTTGGTTTCATGATCATATGCCTGGGATTTGTTATGATTAATTCATGTTTTATGTCTACCTTCATTTCTGGAGGACTTGTGGTCATTTCTTTCCTCTAATATTTTTTTATTGTTCTTGGATATAGGTTCCTAGTTTATATAGGTAACGACATCTCTAATTTCTGTCTATTACTTTTTGTTTTACTTTTGCTGCATTCTGTATTTTTTTTAAATTTCCCACGTCACAGATTTCCCCCGTCAGCTGAGTCTATCTGCTGTTGGTGCATCTGGCTGGCACACTGGTATAGAGTGGGATGGTGACTGTTGGAGGTTAAATGGCCTTCAAGAGTAAGCTAGTAGTTCAACAGTGTCTTTTCTTTGGTTGTCCTTCGTCCCAATGGGATCAAACCATCTATTAAAGTCACATTTACACAAGGCTAGAGGGCTAAGATGAAAGTAAGCAATCCTCACTGTATGTCACAATTGCAGAGTAGCCCGCCTTCAGAGATTGTCCTTGTAAAATGAATTAAAAATCCTTGCTAACCTGTATAAAAGACACATCATCCAGGTATTTTATTTACAAGCCATAAGCCTAGATTGGACAGGTTTGGAGCTATTCTACCTCATTTCCCAGTCATATGTCCCTTGTTACTTTCTGTTTTTCCTGGCCATGTGCTCATGCTCCATCTCCTCTCATGGTGGCTTCCTCCAGTCTCCATGTTCTTCCTTCTTCCCTCTTCTCTCCCCCTCTCTATCTGTGACCCCTAGCCAGGTACCTGAAAAGTGGCCTACCTCTATCTATTGCCCAATCACAGGCTTTATCCTTTTATGGACCAATTAACTTGAGAGCAAAGTTACACAACATCCTTTTGTATATGTATCTCCTCGTCCCTGAGGGTCTCTTGTTGGAGGGAGGGTAGCCAGATCTTGGTGGCCAGCATTTAGCACTCGAATTCAAGCAGCGTCGGACCAAACCTCAACAGTTCTTGCTAAAAAGCAATGGTTCCTTACTTGGCCCACATTGCAGTGTTTTAATTACCTTTCGTGCTACTGTGACCCAGTACCTGCCGGAATTGTGTAAGGGAGGAACAGCTTCACTGTGCTCATAGTTTCCGAGTTGTCTCAGCCCTCACAATGGGGAACTCATCTACGGTGATGGTAAGATACAGGGTCATGGCTTATTCTCATCATGGCTGAGCAGGAATAAATCTATAGGTTGGAAACGGAAGTGGTAAAGCCTTGAAGGCCTGCCTCTACTGACCTACTTTTTCCAGCCAAGCCTCACTTCAAATCAAGTCTCTATAGCCTTCAAAGTAGCGCCACAAGCTATGTTATTACAGAAAAAAGCCAAGAGCTTTAAACCTAAGTTTGTGGGGGGCATTTTGACTTCAACCCTTTTCTGTTACTAATGGGATAAAAGGCCTGCTGTCTCAGCCTTCATTTTGTATCTTTTACCCTTTCTTTGGGTCAAATTCCTGTCATGAGCACGCTAAAATTATGCAAGGGGTACACCCCTAAAAGCTGACTGTATCCTAACCTGTCAACCCCTTTGCTGGCTGAGGGCACAGAGCCAAGGGTAACTAAGGACTAAAGTTCTAGTGTCCAGGTCAGATCTCATCTGAAATGCTGCAGTCCTTGTGAAGCCAGAGTCACCATGGGCTTCCTACCATTCAGGAGCAATCTCTTCTGGGGACCAGTTGTCTTCTTCAGTTATAAGGACTTACTAGGCATCACCTTCCAGAAGACTGCAAGGTAATGGCCAGCCAACCCTGGAGCCCATGTCATACCCCAGTGATAGGCTGAGATGGCCTGACCCCTGTCTCTTCAGCATAGCCATGCGGGTCATTTCTCTCTGGCTCTTGGTTTGTCATTCTTTGACTTTGAAAAATGGATATTGAAGTATGCATGAAGCAGTCTCATATGGGTGATACAGATGTGAAAGGAGCTTAGCAGAACGGCCACATGCCAAACGTTGGTAATCGGCATGGTTGCTGCTGTCCATTTAGGTATGTGGTCAGATGCTTCTGTACTTTTTGCCGTATTTGCAACTTGTATAATAGACTTAAATGGTGGGCTCTTCCTTCCGTGGTGGCTTGAGTTGATAAGTTGCTGGCGAGAGCTCCGTCTGCCCTTCCTAGGTTTTTATGAGTGGAGTTTCACTGGAACTCCATGACAGTCACTTGTGTAGGTCTTGTCCAGAGCTGTCTCTGATCTGCCTTTGACAGAGACACGGTTTTTCAGCAAGAGCCACTGGTAACTCCAGCCTAAAGAACACACTGTGCCGTCTGGTGTCTTCCAGATAGTTTGTGCATTTCTGTTCAATATACTTACGCTGCTGCTCTTTTTTTTTTTCCCAAAGCTTTATTTATCTGCTCTTAAATCTACTGCTCCCTACAAGTAACTAGCTATTCTTCTTCTGCGATTGTCACTTGACTATAAAGCTCAAAAATAGGCTTTCGTATTTTTACCAAAACACCTTGAGTACGTAGTGGGAAGTTCCCACACATTAGCCAAGCGAGGAATAAGTTTCCAATATGTAAGTCTAGCTTTCTCACATCCTCATTGGCAACTGATACTAAATTTATTAAGTAATTTTTACCCAGAAAGTGAATGCAATGGTGCTGTGTTGCTTCATTTGCATTTCTCTGGTTACTACTCACGAGCTATGCGTTTGATATTCTCTGTTGATTATAGCTATTTTTTCTTGCATGAGTGGCCTGTTGTTTCCTGTTGGCTGCTATGCTAGTCAAGAGAACAGGAAGCTCTAGAATGAATAAGCATGAGACAGAGTGGTTTTGTTACGTTGGCTTACATGATAAGGACTGGGTTGTCCATGTGCAACCTGAAGAGGCTGGGAGCCCAGCAGCCTCAGCTTGGTGCTAAGGTCTAGAGAATGCCTGGGGGGCTGCTTGCCTTCAGTGCATATTGGAAGTCCCAAGAAGGCAGGTTCTGATGTCAGCAAAGGATGTCAGCAGCAACGAAACGGAGGTAAATACATCATCCAGCAAGAAGTACAGTGGGCAGGCAAGCTGCCCTGCTCTTCCCTCAGGCTTGTCATACTCAGGCCAACAGCAGAAGGCGTTGCCCATTTTGGGGTAGAGTCTTTCCTGCTCAGCTATCCTGTGTGGGTCTGCTAGTTGAATCTGGATGCAGTTGAGGTGACAGTCAGGATTAACTGTCATAACTGTCCTCAATTAAGCTTTAAATGCTGGAGTGAAGTCATCCCACCCTCAGAAGACTTTATTTGCTCTTGTTCCTTGCTGGTACCTGATGGCTACAGGAAGTTTTTTGTTATCTTCCTGGTGGGAAGCAGGACTATGGAGAACTGACTAGAGCCGTCCCTCAAGCCAGCAACCCCTAGCCTCAGAGCCCAGGAGGCTGTTCAGATCTGCTTGCTCTCCTGATTTGAGTTTTCCCTTCCCAGTCAGTTCCTTATTCTCTTGCCTGGTCAGAAGTAGACTTAAATAGCTCCCCTCCCTCATAATATTTCCTGTATCATTTGAAATTGCCAACAGGTCAGCAGTTTGGGGGATGTATCTGTCATAATCTCGAAGATAAATAATGTCTTTTTATACAAGAGCATTAGTGTTTTATTATGGGGGCTTTATCGGATGTCCCTTCTCTCCACTATTGTGTGGCTCATCTTCTTTTATAAATGTTTTGATAGTTTTTATGTTTTGATTACTCCCTTATTGTACGCTGTTAATAAATTTTGCTTTTTGATGTGATGTCAGGCTGTACAATTTATCTCCACAAAAGGACAGCTGATATTAATTATTTCTGCCTCCTGTATCTGTCAGGGTCCTGGCAGAACGTGCATCCTGCAATTAAATGAGAATAATGTGAGAACACTTTAATAAAGAGACTTTCACAAAGGTGTGGCTCTTCAGGGACACTAAAAGGAATGACCCTGTGCCCCGGAGTAGGTCCTACCTGCTGCTTTCACTCTTAGGCTTTAGTTGAGGGCATCTGACAGAAGCTGTGTGTGACCTCTTCCAAGAGATGTGGTAAGCCTTGTGGGAACCTTGTGTGAGTGTATTGTCTGGGTAGGGAAGTGGCTCAGGACTCACTGCATTCTTTGTTCCCATTGCCCATTTGCTAGATACCTTTGGCGGCTGCAAGGTAAGGAATCCACTCATATAGTCCAAGCTGGTCAGCCTGGGGTCAGAGCAAGGTTAGGGCCTAGTAGAGGGGTCCAGGGAAGATTTTTAACATGTCCTGATTGGAAATGATACCTTAGCAAGCTCCTCAAATACATGAGAATGCCAGGACAGTATGTATCAACATTGTTTATATTGTCCTGGTTTGAATCTGTGCATGGGCTGTGGGACATTAGAGAAGTTACCAGTCTCCAGTTTTGGATTTAAAGTGCCCATGCCAACATCTCATGAGAATTAAGTGAGCCCATCCCTGCAATAAGCACATGCTCATGTCTGTTGTATAAATGTTAGGCATGACTGAGTCCTATAAGTGACAATACTGACGGTGTTAAGGACTGTCAAGCTCTGTGAGTCTCTTCTAACAGGTTCCATTGCCTTTTTTGTTTTTAAGGCAGTGTGAAGCTGAATTGTCTTGGTGTACAGAGCACACTCTGTCCCTGGAGTTTTTGTTTATGGTTAAGAGCAGAAAATGTTACTATAATGTTTTTATTAATTCCTCAAGAGCTTCGTGTGTGGATACAATGTATTTTGATGCCAGCAAGAGTTTTGTGCATGGATACAATGTATTTTGAGTGCAGTCATCCCCACCTTCCCCAGATTCACTCCCCGTTTCCGTAGCTCCTCCCAACTTTTTTTTTTTTTTTTTGGTAATCCATTAAGCTCAATCCTAGTGGCCCACATGAACATAGGTATGGAGCTGTCTACGGGAGTGTGGCTTACGTGGGCTGTATCTTAAAGGAACACTGATTCCCTCACCACAAAGCCACCAACTGCTAATAGCTTCTCAGCTAAGGGTGGCGTCTCGTGGCCCTTCCCCCTTTATAGATTGGTCTTTATTTTTCAGTTCTCTGGATTGAACACATGGCCTTTGCTATGCTAGTAGTCTGCTACTAATTTATATCCCTGGGTCTTGTTCTTTTACATTTTTCCTATGTTTCAAGATTAAAACATTTGGATTTTGAGAGGAAGGAGATCACATGTATAGATTGGTTAAAGTCGGCTGTCGTCTCACCATGTGTGAGCAGTCTATTGTTTCGTTCATTCTGGCTTCCCTTACATCCTTTAGAAAAGGTTTATAGTTGTCTTCAGAAAGACATTGAGGGTTCCTCTAACGTTACGCCTACTTAGGGTTCGTGTGACATTTGTCCTACTAGTTTCTTAAGCTGGCTGTTTGGGCACTATGAGAATATATGGCCTTCTGTGTTGACCTTGTGTGTGCTGCTTTTAGCAGACATCCTTTACTGCTCCTCTGTTGATTGCCTCTGATTTCCTAGGTGATGAGCTGCATGGTTTGCAAGTTATTATAATCTTGTCTTTCTTTTCCAATGTTCATAGCTTTAATTTTTGATAATCTTATCACCATGAATGGGTCACTGTGATTATGGTTCTCAACCTGTGGGTCACAATCCCTTTGAGGGTGGCAGAGCAGATATTTGCATTATGATTCATAATGGTAGCAAAATTACATTTATGCAGATAGCAACAAAATAATGTTATGGATGAGGGTCACCACATCATAAGGAACTGTATTAAAGGGTCGCAGTGTTAGGTTGAGAACCGCTGCACTACACCATGGGGTTTCAGCAGGTGGGGTAGGTCATCAGTGAGAACTTCTAATGCATTACCATTAAATGTGTCTTCTTAGAATTTTTTGAAATGCTCTTCCAGGCTTAATTTGTTAAACGTTTTTGACAGGAATGAAGTTGAATATTAACAAATGGTATTTCAATTTCTTCTTGTCGATTATATTTTTCTCTTGATAAGCAAATACAGTAAATTTATTGAAAATATTTTCCTTCCATTTTCTCCTTTTAAGTCATTGAAATATTTTATATTCCTTAGATAAGCACTGTATGATCACTATATTTGTTTAGCTTTTAGTTTAATATTATTTTTAAGTATTCTGTCTGTTAGACTAAGTGCCATTTTTGTCTGTATTTCTGCTCTCTGCTTCTCTTTCTTATCCTGTATGAATCTACTGTTCTTGGCCCCTTTAAACATATTAACACATTGGGGAATGTTTCAGAAATATCCTCTTTTTTTTTGGTCCTATGGCAGTGTTTATAAAATAGAAAGCATAGCTTCAAGGCTTGGACAATTCTTCCATAAACTATCTGTACTTTGTGCCTTTTTTTTTCTATTTTGTTAAAAAGTTATTTGTCTTAATTTCTCAATGGTTCTTTGGTCTGTTCAGGTTTTTAAAATTATTTCTTGTACGAACTTTAACACATTTTGCTAGTATTTTGTCCATTTTGGCTAGTTTGAAGAATTGATACCCTCCCATCCTTCGTTCCTAGAGCGCAGGGCCTCGCACAAGTTGCATTCCTGGCTCTGTAGAGGAAGGTGGTGGGTTATTTCTCGCTCACGGGTTCGTTCTCTGTCATTTCTAGGGGACTCCCCACAACCTTGCTTCTCTTGCTGTTCATCTCAGTGAAGCTACATTTCAAATGAATGCCCTGGTGTTTTGATTAATCTCCTAACTCAGTTTATCTTTCATCTTTGATAATTCATTCACCTCTTTGCTTTGGATTTACTCATGTGCCCACCCAGACCCTATTTCCAAGTGTGCCCTGCCCGTTTCCAGTTTACATACTATCTTTAACTGTTTTCAGTGTCTTCAACTTTCCCATGGGTACGTTTTATGTGTGAGTCTTATCTGCTCACTCTTTGGCTTCTCTTAGTGTCTGTTTTGTGAGCTGCGGCTCTGATGTATCCCAAGGCACACTGAGACTGGGCTCTACAGGTTCTGCACAAGTCTTTTGTAGCCCTGTTATAGTGCTGCTTTGTTATAGTCATTTCAAATGGTTTGCCGAATTTGCTTGTAAGTGTAAATATATCCTTTTGTCGTAATGCTAGTGTCTTAGGGTTTTCCTGCTGTGAGCAGACACCATGACCAAGGCAACTCTTCTAAGGACAGCATTTAACTGGGGCTGGCTCACAGGTTCAGAGGTCAGTCCATCATCATCAAGGCGGAGGATGGCAGTGTCCAGGCAGGCATGGTGCAGGAGGAGCTGAGAGTTCTACATCTTCATCTGAAGGCTGCTGGCAGAAGACTGACTTCCAGGCAGCTAGGGTGAGGGTCTTAGAGGCCACACCCACAGTGACACACCTACTCCAACAGGGCCACACCTTCTAATCCTGCCACTCCCTGGACTGAGCGTTTATCAACCATCACAGCTATGTTATTTTTTCTGAATGTTGAATGTGTTTGATGAGAAAGTCCATTTTTCTCCCCCTGTGATTCTTTATGGATTTACCCTCATTTTAAAATTATGAGCACGTTAGAAACAGCTCAGGAACTAAAGATTCTGTTATTTCTGCTGATGTCATTACCTTTCTTTTTAGTCTGGAGTAGGCATTGGCACTGCTTTCTTACAGAGGACACAGTGGTGAATGTCATGAACTTTGAACACTTTTCTATCTCTAAGTTTCCGTTGTCCTGCCTTAACCTCCCAGATGCTAACATCACAAGTGTGTGTAATGCCTCATCTCTGCCATAGTGCAGTAAGCTGTACTGTGTACCTGTGGTCCCTTTCCAATAAAACTTTATGTGTAAGAACACGTGGTGGGCCAGGCTGCCTACTGGACCTTACTGCCAATTCTTGTCTAGTGTAAAGATTACAGGAAGAAATTCAGGCATTTCCTCTATGTAGTCTGATCTTTGTTAAACTTTCTGAGAGTCATTTTGTGGAAATTCACACAGCTTTACATACAGTTTCTAACATTTCTGAGTAACTCTGGAACATCTTTACTGCAACACACTTGTTATTATGTTAACACATGAATTCTTAGCAGGGCTAATACTGTGAAATAGGTTTGGGTTTGTGGGAGGTTGAAAATGGTTTACAAAGGACACTGGCTTATGGCTCTCCAAAGCTCCACCATGCCTAACAAATTCTTAGTCCTTGACATTTTGTGTATGGGTTAAATATTGACCAAGGTTCCTTACAGGCAGGAGACAGGGAGCAAGATAGACCTTTAAATGTGCTAGTCTTTTTTGCATGTAATGATTTGGAATTTTGTGGTATATGTGTCCCCAGTTCTGTGGCTACACATTTTGCTTATTACATAGTCCAACAGAGTATTTTCTGATTCTCCAACAGAGGTAGAGACTCATTTCTTCCTGCATCTTTCAGAGGAATTCTCCTGGGTTAATTTTCCAGCTCAACACTTTTCCAGGTCTATCTCTTTAAGGCCTTTCTTCTTTATCTTGCCTGGTTTTGTTTGCTTTCTTGGGTCTTTATCTGAATGATTGGTATTTCTGGTTCCTCCCCAGTCCTTCTTTACCTTCTTCTCTGATTATGAATCCTTCCACCAGCGTATGTGTGTGTCTATGTGTGTGTCTGTGTCTGTGTGTGTCTGTGTGTCTGTATGTGTCTGTGTGTGTGTCTCTGTGTGTGTCTGTGTGTGTGTCTGTGTGTGTGTATGTCTGTGTGTGTGTGTG
>JADRCH010000139.1:1410401-1511432 GCA_019843965.1 Rhynchomys soricoides | reverse complement strand
TCCATATTCTCCTTCTTAGCCTGGTAGTGCTTTCTCTCTGTGTGTGTCTCTTTTTGTCTCTGTCTGTCTGTCTGTCTCTCTCATTCTCTCTCTGTGTGAGAGTGGTTGTATGTATGTATATGTATGAGTGTGTGTTAGGGTATATGTATGTATATAGTGTGTGAGTATATATATGCATGTATATGAGTGTATATGTGTGTGAGTATATTCCAGTGAGTGTGTGTGTGTGCATGTGTGTGTGAAGGAGGTCTTCCAGAAGCCTCTCACACATCCAGTAGCCATACAGTGGACAGAGTGGTCCTGTGCACCCATTCTAAAGTTAGCCTCAGAAGGAGACCTTAGGAGAAGTCTAGTGCAGAGCCAAGTCCCTGTTTAAGGCCAGATGCAGGGTGTGGCTCAGGCCCATGGTCCTTATACAGCCTTCTCAACAGCAGGGTCGTGCCAGCCTGAAGAGAGGAATGTGCAGTGTTGGGGTTGGGTGGGGTTGGGAGGGGTGGAGGAGAGTCTCACAGAGCACTGCTTGGCCAATGCTAATACTGCAGAGAGGACTCCATCTGCATTCTTGGTTTGCAATACTGATTCTGTCACATCCGTTTTAGTTACAGACAATTGAGGGTGTCATGGGAGACATGGAATCCCTTTGTTTCTAATAGGTCATTGATAGAACTTGGAGAAATGATTGCTATAAAGTTCTCTTGCTATTACTGTAAGTGTAACATGTATATTCGTGTGTTAAAAACTAATCCTGACTCATAAGACTTTTGAACAGACCGTGCATCTTCCTTATTGCTCACCCAGCTCTCAACACCAGATTCCCAGAAACTAATTATTAGCTGTAATAAAGAGTGCATATCTTGAGATAGGTTGAAGTATAACTCAAGATGTGATTAGCCTACCTGGGTTGTTTTTATTAAAATGTTATTTTTCCCTGTGTATTTATAATCCAGGGAAAGCTTCTAATATGAAAAAGTAAAGCAGATTTATTTTAAAGTGGTATATAAGAAATAATTGGTATAGCAATACTGTGCGGATGCAGATGAGACGGTCCTATTAAAACTTGGTCACAAAGTGTATAGGGTGATGCAGCAAGATTCACGCTAACTAATTACTAGTTCAGGTTCGCAGTGATATGTTGAATTAGTGGTAAATCGTGGTGTCACTAAATGAGCCCTGTCAGGAGGGAATGATATTAGCAATTAAACATGAAGTCGTCAAAGGCTGATACATTCAAGAGCTAATTGTCAGGATCAGCTTTTCTCTCTCTGATGCTTCCTGGGTTTTTTTGCTTATTTGTATTTTCATTGAGAGAATATGAAAAAGTAATATATTGTCACTTGCCTTCAGGTTGGAATTATTTCCTTTGATGTGTAAGCTTAGGTACCAATTAAGTGAAAAGAAATCTGTCTTAAGTGAGATTATTACTACTAGAGTCTGTGCATCTCATAACTGTTTAATCTTGTAACAGCTCAGTTCTTTACTTTGCAACCAGGTGATGTAATATGAATGATGGGTTATTAAGTTCTTTTCAGGGGAAATAGGCATATTTTAAGTTAATAGTCCTTATCAGCGATACCAATTAGCAGAAGAGAAATGAATTCCCTGGATTTACATTTCTTAATAGCTCTTTCAGGATGGGTCTGCTGCTTCTGGGGAAGATGTATGAAATGTGGGCTGGGTGTGGCACTGGACACGGTAGACATGCCTGTTTACGCAGCACGCACTGACTGCCTGAGATGCATGCATGGTCCCTGGTCCTGTGCACCGTCTTTAAGTCTCTACTCCTTTTCTTCTGTAACTTTTGGAAGACCTCTTGCTATGTCAGGAGTTTACCACACAGGATTCTATAGCTCCTTATCACCTTCCTGTAACTCTTGGTGAAGAAGACACTGAACATGTGAACTCTGACCTGCTAATAAAGACCTATGTGATGGTCCACATTTGGTTGGTGTCTAGGTTTTCCCTTTGGGATTTGATGGAGCATATGTTCTCCCATTTCTTGGGGTCTGTGATGGCTAGTTTTATGTCAACTTGAATCATCTAGAATCATCTGAGAGGAGAAAACCTCAATTGAGAAGATGCCTCCATGAGAACAGGCTATAGGTAAGCCTGAAAGGCATTTTCTTAATTAGTGATTGATAGGGAGGCCCCAGTAATTGTGGGTGGTGCCATCTCAGGACTGGTGATTCTGGGTTCTATAAGACATCAGACTGAGCAAGCCACAGGAGCAAGCTAATAAGCAGCACCCTTCTGTGGCCTCTGTATCAGCTCCTGCTTCCAGGTTCCTGTCTTGCTTGGATTCCTCTCCTATCTTCCTATGATATGGAAGGGTAAGCCAAATAAACCCTTTCTCCCTAGGTTTCTTTAACCATGGTGTTTCATCCCAGCAATAGAAACTTTGACTAAGACAGGGCCCTTCTTGGAGAATGGAAACTCTTCCCATCCCCCATTCCCATGGGAAAACTCTCTTGTTACCCATTCACTGCTGTGAGGCCTTTATTCTGGGGTCCTAAACTGCAACCATGAGAAAGAGCCACCACCTGGTATAGCAATCATCCAGTGCCACGTGTCCTGGCACATTGCTTTAGCTTCACAGCTGCTTGCTAGATAGCCGTTGTCCCCCTTTTATAGATTGCAGGAGGAAAAGGGAAGGGGTCCTGTTTGAATTACCAGAGGACGGGGTGGAGGGAGGGTTGGTATATCATATGCTGCAGAGCCTCAGTTTACATAAGCAGGGCACCACGGCCTAGGGGTCTCATTTGACTTCTAGTCCCATTTCCCTTGTTCACAATGGATGATGATGCTCTACTTAGGTCAATGCTCTGATCCCAGTATCACATCTGAAGAAATGCAAAAGCTAGATTTCTGCATGGTGTCTAGAACTGCCTGTCTTTGACTAAGAGCAGCTGTTCTGTCTCAATGTCGGAATTGCCTGGGGAGCTTTTAAGACCACTGACATACATACTGCTTCCCTCCTCCCAACCTCGGGTGGGGCCCAGGCTTTGTTACTGTAAAGTTCCCAAGTGGCTTTCATTGCAACAACTATGTGTGAGCCACACTGGGTTAGAGCCTTTAACAATGCAGTTGCTACTGTTTTATTGTAGGCGGTACAGAAATACATTGTTGCCTATAAACTGAATGAAAGATGGAAGCATTTCTTCTCTCCCCGTTCATAAACCATTGTGATAGCAGTCTTAGTGTCTAGAATTACCTAGTTTTGCCTGATGAGATGTACTTAGAACAGGAAATAAGCATATAGCGCTCTCTCTCTCTCTCTCTCTCTCTCTCTCTCTCTCTCTCTCTCCTGAAGTCTTTCTAATTAAGGCAGCACATACATTCTCAGCTAAGGTAAAACTTGCGATATCATCTCTTTACTGAACATAATTTCAAGTGCTACGGCGTTTTTAAATGCATCGGGCGATAAATCCAGTGTTGACTACAGGCCAATACTTTCCTCATATGCTGACGATTATGTAATCAAAGTATAAAGTCACCATATAAAGATTCCCTAGTCTAGAGCAGAATTTAAATTAAGAATCTAAAAAGATAGTCATTAGCCCCTGCGATGGCATCTTGTGGACCACATTTTCGTGCATGCAGTGAGTGCAGCTATGTTAGTGAAACAGGGGCATTTACTGCCCTCAGCCCCTCAGAGCATGCTACCTCTTCTTGCAGCAGACAGAGACCTGAGGTCCGTCTCAGGATAATACACTCTAGGTCCTGATTTCACTTTCAAAGTGAGATGTGGCGTGGACTTTTGACAGGCTAGAAATTAAATCTCGGCTCACAGCTACTTTTTTTAGAGATGTAAAGCAGTAAGAGACTCTAATAACTGCTTACTTAAATCCTGAGTGTTTTGTTGGAAACACTGTTCTCTGTTCACCTCGACCTTTCTTCTCTGCCTAGATTGTTTTGCACGAGGGCAGGCTTGTGAGTTTGAGAATAATGTCTCTAATTAAGAAGCTGAGGCCTGACAGATGTGTCTGCAATGTGTGACCTTGCAGGAGAAACACGTGAATGGCAATGGAGTTCCTCCTCCTCCTCTTCTCTTCCTCCTCTTTCTCCTCCTCCTCCTCCTCCTCCTCCTCCTCATCATCATCATCATCATCACCAGCCTCTTCCTCTCCACAGCAGATTAGAGCCTGTATGCCCAAGTTCACACATAACAAGGGTCTCTCTGGTTGTTTGTTACATAACATTCTGACATCCTATTATGACTAATTATAAAACACAGTCACAGCTCCTTGACAATGATGGCCAGAGGAAAGATGTAGCTGTTTAGCTGGCTCTTCTGGATTAAACATGAGACTTCATATGGCCTTTCATTGGCTTCACACTAAACTTTCTGTATCTAAAGATGAGCCAAGCAAACAGCATTGAATATGATTCAATAGTAAGCAGCTGACATCTGGACTGAGTTCAAAGATGCCATGTAACTTATGTGTAACTACCTACCCATCATTTTCTACTCCATCCTGGATGGTGTTGGGTGTTCAAATCTACGTCGGGAACTAGGGAATGCCCCCGTCAGTAGGATTGTTTGCTGTGTATGTGGGAGGACTTGAGAATGATCCCCTCCAGTCTTTAAGCTGAGTGTGGTGATGCATGCCTGTCATCCAGCACAAGGAAAGCAGAGATGGGAGAAGCCTTGGGTTCACTGAACTGGCAGCCAGTCTAGCCTAATTGTGAACACCAGGCCAGGAAGAGACTCTTTCTCAAAAAACAAGGTCGATAGAAGCTGAGGAACGATAACCAGTGCTGTTCTTTGATTGCTATCCTCCTGTGTACACACATGTGCGTACTCATGAACATACAGTTGCACACACATACACATACATGTTCATACATGTGAAAAGACATTTGCAAATATTAAATGCATGTCATTAGTCCACTGAGTTAACGTATTCATATTTTAAAATTATCTTCATGGATTTTGTTCTTGCAAAAAAACAAACAAACAAACAAAAAAACCAAGTGACTATGTTGGATGTGGAGACGGTTCAGTTGGCAAAGAGCAAGCAGAATAGAAGTGCATTTGATCCTCAGAATCCATGTTAAAACAAACAACCCAAAGCTGGGTATAGTGATTCACACATGTAATCCCAGCTGCGGAGAGTTAGAGACTGGATCTCTGGATCCACAGTGTCCTTGTTGGTAAGTTTCAGGCCAGTAATGGTCACATGCATGTGAACTCCTATCTCCATTACCAACCTCCCCCCCCCCCCCCACTAATACACACTTTTCTGGAGGAAAGGAAAGGAGAATCATAGTAGAAAGAATTTTCTGGGTGTCATCTTCATGGGTCAGGGATTGTGCAATGTTGGACTTTTCCATTTCAATCATCCCTACGCCTGCTCACAAATGCCACATTTGATCGTCCTTTCTAACTTATGGCCCTGCCCCCCTGCCTCTCAGAGCCTTGGGTTTGCTTTAGGTGATGAGTCTAAGCTTGCTTCTATGTGGAGTGGCCAGATTGAATTGGCAGCAGGGCTTGTTCCAGATTCTTCCTCCAGTTTGAACAGGAAATATCAATTCAATCCATGTTTGATTGGTCCTATAAAATCAGAGCATGAGAAAGAGTAAGTTCTCGTCTGGGCTGCTCATCCTGTGTTACTCTCAGGGGTATCAGAAGAGTTCCCTAAAGTAATATTTAGAGTATTTTACTCTCAGGGGCATCAGAAGAGTTCCCTAAAGTAATATTTAGAGTATTTTACTCTCAGGGGCATCAGAAGAGTTCCCTAAAGTAATATTTAGAGTATGTGTCCTTTTGTTGATGTTTGGTTTGAGTCAGGAATTTAAGGGGAACCAGATGTTGCACCTCCCTGCTCCCCCTCCGAATACCTGTCATAAAACTCATAACTCCTGCCTAACTTTCTGCCCAGGGATCCTTTAGAGCACCTGTATCTTGAACTGGCATTTTCCTTTCTATAAAAGTTTGGTAATAATTTTTATATTTTCTTCTTTTTTTTAGTCCAGAGTAAAGATAGCAGTTTAGAGCCAAGTTGAATTGGACCAGAGACAAATGATAGGTCATCTTGTTATGTAAATTTAGATGGTGGTAAATAGTTGTACGTGGAGAAAATTCACTTTGAAGAATATCAAAGTCACATAAAAACGATGGTTAATGAAAATTAATTACACATTTTCATTTTCCCACAAATTATAGTCCTGTATATGCACGTGAACTGCGATGTTACATGTGTATGCATCAAAGGAACAACTGAACCAAGTCACTAGCATCTCCAGTCACCTCAGGATCTTTTTACTCTGTCTGTTTCATGCATGCACTCTTTGACTGTCTATTAAAGAAGAGAGAGGGTGTGTGGGAAAACCCCCAGAACAATTCTTCTTCTTCCATTGTATTTAAAATGGGAGTGTCTGCATAGTCAGCTATTTGGATCTTGTCCTACATCATTGATTTTGCTAGAATATTTTCGGCTTCATAAAAATTACATGATTAAACATCATATGCAACAAAGCAACATTGGGTTTTCTTTGGTCTTCTGGTTTTGTGTTTTTTTGTTTGTCTGTAGCTTAGACCACCCTCTGGATGTCAGTGTCATTACTTTTGTTGTAGTCGGATTTGATAGTGGTGGTGGTAGTGTACATGTATAGGGGTGTGTGTGTGTGTGTGTGCATGCATGTGTCTGTACACAAATGCATTCGAGACCAGAAGTCAACATCAAGTGTTGTCTTCAATCATCTTCCATCTTAGTTTTTGAGACACTGTCTTTCACTGAACCTGAAGCTAACCACTTTTGACAGACTAAGTGGCCAGCAAGTTTAGCAGTCCTCCTGCCTCTGCCTTCTCAGCATTAGAATTACAGGTGCATGCTGCCACACCTGACATCTTATGTGGGTGCTGGAGATCTGAATTCAGGTTCTCATGTTGGCACAGCAGGCACTTTACTGAATAGACCAACTCCCCAGCGCCACCACTGAGCTCCTGACTAGCATTGCCCTTACCTCCTGTAGGGCAGGACCTAGAGTCAACTCAGTCTTCTGCCTTGTGCCCCCTGTCTCCTGATGTGACATGCTTTCATTCATTGCTGCTTCAGATATGTGGGACACCTCTATTGGTTCCCAATTATTGAAACATCCGTGTCCCCTCAACTCTGTTCTTAATATGCATATCTCCACGGTTCACTCATTGTCACAGACCCTCAGAATTGTCAACTCAGTGGAGTCTACTTTTTGTTAATATCTTTGAGACCCTCAGTGGTTTTCAAACAGAGATAACTTTTATAGGATTGCCTTTTTATAAATAAGTGTGTTAATGCCATGTGTCCCACAAGACCATCACAAGTTCCTCCTCCATAGAGCTTCTATATCTTTTCCATGTTTGCTCCCCATGTTGTCTTCTTCATGGACGCACCATGGAGGAGGGACAGGGGTTTGTCCTTGGCCTTCCTTGCCTGGGTACTCTTGTACAGTGGTCAAGCCCAGAAGATAATGTACCTCTATCTCAGGAGTTAGCATCTAATTCTAGCCTAGGTCTGCTTATCTACACTTTTTAAAAATGCACTTCACCAATTACAGAATAATTATATTTACAACCGGAACTTATTTGTCATATTCTCTCAGTGCTCTGTCACCGTAAAATCAAATAAGAACTTGAAAGCAAAATAAAGTGGTATGATAAAGCCTTTCTGTGAAGAGAGCCGGCATAGCCCCATGTCTGGGAGCTTTGGAAGTAGATAGCTCACAACTGCCTCTAGCCTTCATGTGCTCACACATGCATGTGAGCATGCGTCTGTATGTACATACCTGCATGAATAGCCATATTCATTTATATAAACATACACACAAAACACATGCAAACAGCAGCAGTTGTTTAGTATGCTTGTAATTTCACCACTTACTAACGATGAAGGCACATTTACCTAATAACGAGATGGATATATACTGTTTACTTTTATATAAAGTGTTCAATCTTGGCTGAACTTTTGGTACTGTAGGATATAGAGCAAGTTTAATTTTTTGAGTTGGTAGATATTATCTATTTTATTATAACCAATGTTGGGAGTGGCTCCCTGTGCAAATACATAACACACATTAGCAGGATTATGTTTACTGCCATTTTCAAGACTGTTGGAGGGGACTGGAAAGAAGCTTCAGTGATTAAGGGACCATTGTGCTTCAGCAGTAGCCTCCTGTAACCTCCCCCTCCAGGGAAACTGAGGTCTCCTTAGGCACCTAAATACCCCTGCCAATTAAAAATGGAGAATAAATTTTTCAAAAAATATTTGCTCTAATCACAAACAAAATCCATTTAGTACTTTTTAAAACAAACCGAACTTAAGTAGCTCAGTCAAACAGCAGGATGTTTTGGTGACTGATGTTGTTGATGTTGTTGTCATTGTTGTTATTTTAAGTTAGGCATTCCAACACAATCCAATTCAAAGATACTAATGTGCTGAAGATGCTAGGAAGGTAGAAAAGGCTTTGTTTCCTGTGGTTATTATTTGCCTGTTAGAGCAGACATTTTGTGTGCCCAGTACAAATAATGCAATTGATCACACATGGTGGTGCTGACTGAGTGGAGGTAATTAGGGCAGCTTTTGCTGGGTGTGTAAGGTCATGGCGTGGTACAAAGTGCGTGTTTGCTTTCAGGACCAAGCCTGCAAGGACACCGGATGTTACACTGAGGAGCATTGCCGAATCATGTCTGGCTCACTGTAGGTTTGATTTCATTCTGTGTTTGTAAACTTTCACTGTAGACGATATGTCAGTTGTACAGCTTCATGGGAGGCAGGACCACAGTTTACCAGTAGCTGGTTCTAGGACACGTAGCCCTCTTCATGGCCTTGGATGTCAAGCTCCATTTTACTTTAGCCTTAGATCTAAAGGCTGTCTGTATTCCATCCTGTTCTATATCCTAATTGTAAATTAGAAGGTAAATTGTGGTGTTTTGCATGAACAAATGAGTTAATTAGAACAGTAGACATGTGATAGAGAGTCCCTCTAACAGTCAAGATTCAGGTAAAGTATCATCTGTTGGTTGACACCAAAATCCGCAATGAATTTTCATGTCAAATTTCTGTCTTATGCAGAACGTATCTATGCTGCATATGTTACTCAACTGGATTTCATTTGTTACGTTCTGAAAGCATTAAGAGCAGACCATTGGTTAATCCATTTAGTTTAGTGAAGGTATACAAATTCAAGCTACATCTGCCTAATCTCTCCTCAAGGTTGGAAGATGACATCCTATGCCCCCCACAACTAGGTTAGTAGTGCATGGCTCCGCTCAGGTCACCTGATTTCATCGTGGTTGTGAAGCAGGCAAAGAGTCCAAGTGCTCAGTTAGGCCTTCTCTCCGTTCACATCCCCAGCACCGACTAATTAAACCGTTCTTACAGCCGGCCATGTCACTTTTCCAATGAAAACATTGCTCATAGTGAGCGTATGACAGCTATGGTTCTAGGCAGGAAGGCTTGTTAAAGACTGTTTATTTATGAAGGCTTCATTTTCACCTATCACTGAACTAAAAAGAGACTCAGAAAAATGTGCCTGCAAGGACATGTACCCCTACACCAAGGTAGTGGGTGCATGTTTTAAATTGGCTTGTCCCAAAAGTAGGTATCCCCACTGCCAAGAGCAGGAAATAGAGTGTGCGTGGGGACAGGTGCTTGTAGATTTTGTGTGATAAACACAGTACTCAGGACAAATGTCAAAGTACCTGCTCTTTTTCACATTTCCTTGTTTCTTGATAGATGATGTTTATCACTTTCTGTAGCGCTCTGTGGCTGACATCATTGCATGTTTCTTATGAGGTTTCTGTGGCTTTCCAATCATTGCCATTCTGAAGTGGCTTTCCAAAGCAGCAGGAGCAAAATGCTTTTGCAGATTGCATTGTAATACCATATATGATCTTGTCTCAACCTGTAACACACACCTCCTTGCAGAAATAACATTTAATTATGGTAATATCCTCTCTGATAGCAGACACAGCATGCCGCCTGCTAAGATTATATTGTTTGTAGTAAGATGGTGTAAACGTGGCTTAGAGATGAAGGAATAAAATCACATACCTCAGTAAACCCTTTAGTAATGCTGCTGGTAAATGCTTCTAAGAACGTGGACAGCCCTGGGTTCCATTTCCATTCTTTTGTCCCAAAATAAAAACACAAGCGGTAATTTGACAGACACACACTGTCACATGCTGTAACCTGTGTAATCCCCTAGCTCCGTACATCTCAATTCCAAATGAACTTTTCAGATGTATGGGTGACTAGGTTACGGAGTTCCTGCATGTGACACTTTTCCCAAAGTCTCCCAATGACAGATGCAGTGACCTTATCAGGCAGACAACTCTATCCATGCTGACAGTCCAGCCATCTGGCTAGTATCAATCATAATTGATTTAAAGAAACTAGCCCTCCAAAAGTTGGTCATATAAACCAGTGGGCTGACTTGGTCGACGTGCAGTTTGAAGTAAACCTTTATTTTTATAACTAGTTTGGATTTAATAAGATTCATCCCAGTTTCTTATCTGTGTGGGCTCTGGGATGAAAAAACTCAGGGCCTGCCTTGTAAACCACAATTTTTTTATTTTTATTTTATTTTCACTACAAATATATTTATTTTGTTTAACATGAAATTTTTCAGAGTATAAAATTAGTATAAAATTATTACATAGTTTCTCAAGGAAATCATAAGGTATAATATGTGTCTTCTTATAGTAAATGGTAACAGCTGGGATTTCTTTGTCTTTTTTTCTTTTCTTTTTCTTGTTGTTCTTGTTTCTGTTCTTATGAGGATAATGTCTGATTAGGTAGCCTCACTCCAAATCCTTCTTCCTCAGTCTCCAGAGTTCTGGAATTTCAGCCCATGTTCATTCTTTTGTGACCGTGTTACCTCGCTCAGGATGATATTTTCAAGTTCCATCCATTTGCCTGCGAATTTCATGAAGTCATTGTTCTTAATAGCTGAGTAGTATTCCATTGTGTAAATGTACTACATTTTCTGTATCCATTCCTCTGTGGAGGGACATCTGGGTTGTTTCCAGTTTCTGGCTATTACAAATATGGCTGCTATGAACATAGTGGAGCATGTGTCTTAGTCGTCAGGGAAGTGCAAATCAAAACAATCCTGAGGTTCCACCTCACACCAGTCAGAATGGCTAAGATCAAAAACTCAGGTGACAGCAGATATTGGTGAGGATGTGGAGAAAGAGGAACACTCCTCCATTGCTGGTGGGATTGAAAGCTGATACAACCTCTCTGGAAATCAATTTGGTGGACCCTCAGAAAAATGAACATAATACTACCTGAGGACCCAGCTATTCCACTCCTGGGTAAACCACAATTTTTAAAAGAGAAATATTCTATTTTCTAAAGACATAATCATTCTGAGATGAAGCATTATAATATATAAATGTGTAGTCATAGATTTATGTCTCTTGGTGTTTGAAAACTTGAAATTGAGATGAGGTTGATTTGGGGCCTATTTTCTTCTTTCTCTAACTTCCTAGGTGTGTGTGTGTGTGTGTGTGTGTGTGTCTGTGTGTGTGAGTGTGTGTGGTGTCTATGTGTGTCTGTCTGTGTGTGTGAGTGTGTGTGTGTCAGGTGCTGTCCCTCAGAATGTCATTCACCTTTTCATTGTTTCGGGGGTTTTGTTTGTGTTTGTAATGGGGTCTTTTACTCTGCCTAGAACTCAGTGATTCAGCTAGGCTAGTTAGCCAGCAAGCCACAGGAATCCTCTTGTCTCTGCCTCTCAGTGCTGGGATTATAAGCACACAGCAATGCCTTTGAAGTTTTTAGAAACATTTTAAAGATCAAACTTGAGTCCTCTTGGTTGCATAGTGAGTGCTTTGCTGACTGAGACGTCTCCTCAGCTGCTACAATTGGGCTTTTTGTTCTGTTCTGTTCTGTTCTGTTTTACCAGCTTTCTTGAGATGTGGCCTCCCATCTGAAATTGAGGCAAAATGGTACGTGTTGCATGACACTATTGGAAGACTAAGTGAACCAGGGCACATACGCGTCTACCACAGTGCTTGGGCTTGTGTGCGGTAATGGAGTTCTCTCCCTCCTGAGTACTATTATACACCACTGGTAGCTGCTGTAGATAACTGCCCTTCCCTTCCTGAGCTCTGTCCACCGTGTGGCTTCTAAAACTTCCTCGTACCTTTCTTTTGCTCCTGAGTACTTCTGAGAAGATGACTTCCGTGTGAGTATCTCCCCCAGCTCTCTCCTTTGGTTCTCCTCTCTTTCCTGCAGTATTGTAGGCTAGGAGACCTAGCAGTCTTAGGGGCAGCCAAACGTCAAGTGTGGAATTAATACCATTGATCTGGAGCCAACTTTTATTGGTTAATTGATAAGAATTATGTGGAAGTCTAGAGTTTAATTAAAATTTTAATGTTCTGTTCCGTGTTTTTGAATCTGACATTGCACTTGGTGCAAAAATAAAATTTTCGGTGACGCATTCCTTTTCTACGCCTTTCTGTTGTGAGGTAGTCACTGTTTAATCTACTTCAGCATTAAATGATTTCTTGGTGATGAGTGTCTCTGTAGATTGATGTATTGAGTTAGTCAACAGTTAGCCGTCATTTGTGCTACGTTAGAACTCATAAATCCTTTGTTATATATGGACTTATTTCTTAAAATGGTTTCTCACCAGCTCTCCCTTGATGTAGTTGTTTTGGCTATCTGTTGTTGCTACGGCTTCATGTTTTTGAAGCTATAAGATGGACGTAATGTAGAGAAGAATACGTAAAGCACACTACAGTATGAATTCCGGTGGTACAAGTGCCACCTCAGCCTTTAGGAAAGCCTCCCTGGGCCTCTCTGCGCTCTTCACCCTCCTTCACCCCAGAGGGGAGCAGAGGAGCTCTCCTTGCTCTCTTGTAAAGTTTGCAATGTTGATATCCATATAGAACAATTTACTGTAGGTTCCCATGGAAAGAACAACTGGACTTGGGTCATGCCTTGGCTCCCTTCTGCCTGGAGTTTAAGTTTAAGGCCAGCATGGTAAGTTGGGCAAGATCCTGAGTGAGTTCTGGAAATGACAGGGCAAATGTAAGGAGAACATCTGTCTGGAATGCCTTTCAAATGGGCGAGCACAGCCCTTTTCTCTGTGAGTTCCCTGAACTCACATGTACTTGACAACAGTGTCTTCAGCTGAGAAGGAGTCACATCACAGTGGAGCTGGAGCTGGCCGTGGTGCCCCAGACCCGAAATCACAGCACTTGGATTCCAGAGGAATCCTGCTTCTTCCAGAGCAGAGGAAGGTTGTGGGAAGACTGAGCTATGTAGCAAGTCCTAGGCCAGCCGAAGCTGTTATTGAGACACCATCTCTCATGGAACAGAACAGAACAGAACAAAATAAAATAAAATAAAACAGCGCAGGAGTGGAGCATGTTTTTAGGAATTGGTTTTAATGGGAACTGCATGGACTTACGGACTGGCTGGTGGTTGGGACAGCTAAGTATGGTCTGTGCTAGCCTCCCTTTGTGTGTCTTCATGAGAAGAGGTGACTAAACAGCAGCGAGGAGGGATCTTTATGTGACAGTTCCCAGAGCATCAGTCCCCTGGGTCACATGGCTGGAACTGAGGGTGTTTCCTCCCTGTGTGATACTTAACTATGATCCCAGGGGTTCCTGTTTCTACCTTCATGTTCTGCTCCTGATATATACTGGGCCTCAGTTCTTGTGCCCACTTTTCCTCCTCCTTGGATTAGTTTGTTGTGTGGTTGTCATGGAGTATCTCCTTAGACAAAACTGTTTGGAAAATTCAATTCTTTGGTAGATGTATAAAACTGTAGGCATTTCTACCCTTAATTCTCAATTGACTTGAGAATTCCTGGGAAATCCTGGGCTTGCTCCTTTGAAGTGACTGATCCGTCGGCCACTCCTGCTGTTGAGTAGTTAAAAAGGCTGATTTATTAACTACTTTTATGATCTTGTGGTTTTCTCTTTGGCTCATGAAAACTCCTTTTCCCCAAATGTTTTGAGATGTCTCAGTGATAGGTGCTCATCTAGTGTGTTGTTTGAACCTCCAAACCATTTTCTGTATGATTTGAAAGGGACCTAGAATCATTGTTAGTGATTTTCTCTATTCGTAGCGACGGTCTGTTTCCTTTGAGATGCCCCCCATTTTCTGTTTCTTATTCTGAACTGGCCTGTTTCTTACCTCCCCCCCCCATCTAGTTTTTGGTTCTTTGACTTTTTGTACAGTTATTTCATTTATTTTTCTTAAGGTTTTATTTTCATCCTCCAACATCAGGATAATTTTTTTTTTTAAGTTCTTAACTTTTTGGGTAACATTCTGTCCTTCTATCATGTATGCAACTCAGGTTTTCACATCATTTAAAATTTTAATGAAATATTTAAGATGTTTTTCTTCAATGTATAGTCTTCGCTTTCCCTGTTACTTTTAAGTGATGCTATCCATAGCTTCTCTGTGGAAGCGTGTGCCCTTCCATGTCCGCTGATTGAAGGTATATGCGGTTAGAATGTAAAGCTGCTAACTAAAGAGCTGATTAACAGTCTAATAAGTGGGTGGGGCATGGTAACTTGACTGCATTGCTGGATCATCTTTAGAACTCCCCGGGGAACAGTTGGTGGTGGTATCCTTTGAGATCCACCCCCAGGAGTGATAGGCCACTCTAGAGAAGGTTCCTGTCTCCTGCTTGGGTAGCACACCTGACTTGACTTTGCTCTCACCTGCCACAGCCAATTTGCTGTGGATTAGCCAAGCAAGAAAAATCCTGATTGAAATGATTTGGAAGTAGAACAATTAGGTTCTGAGTGACAGCCTAAGGGACCAGCTTGTGCGTGAAATGCTTTTAATGCATGGGATTTTTGGCATCAGTTTTGGTGACCCAGAAACATGTTTTTGTTCTGTGTCCCTGGGCCTCATGTGTTACTGAGACAGAATATTGAGTAGCTGAGGTACCAGGGCAGGCTGTTTGATGGCATGTACTTTTCTGAGCCAGTCCAGTGTGTCCATAGATATGTCATTAGTTCATGAGCTTGTCTTATGATCCTTCTAGCTACTGAAGTAAATAGCCCTGATCTATCTATCCATTCATGTTTCTTTCCTTCCTTCCTTCCTTCCTTCCTTCCTTCCTTCCTTCCTTCCTTCCTTCCCTCCTTCCTTCCTTCCTTTCTTCTTCTTCCATGTCTTCTTCTTTGGATAGGGTCTTACACAGTAGCTCAAGCTGGCCTCAAACTCCTGGTTATCCTTCTGCCTCTGGTTCCTGAATGCTGGGATTATAGACTCGAGCCATCATCACTTCAAGCTCCTTTCTTCCGGTTGAAATAGCTGCAGTCATCTGAGCTTTGCAGTTATGGTGAACGAGTCATATGCTCTCAGGAGTAAAGCAGAGACCCGATAAGTACTTCCTGCTTTGTACCGCCTCCAAGAGTCACACCAGCTACTGTCGGTGGTAGAGAATGGGATGTTTAAAGTTATTGTTTTACAGATCTGAAGGGGTTTGTTCTATGTAACTTGTTAACATGACATAGCTGTGGAGTGATGGGCAGCCCCTTTCACAGAAATTCCATGCTACATTTACCGTTTGGTCTCTATTGCTAGTGATGCACACCTTATACTTGGGGTTTAATTAGTTACTACTATTAAATAAAGCTATGTGGTGACAATTCCAGTCTGCTAAGAGATCATTAACTTGGAATTGCTTTAGCGATCTTTGACACTCGTCGTTTGAGTGAAGTCAGTCTTCTTCTACAACAACTTTCAAAAGATGATTTAATTTTAATAGCGCTCTGTCTAAATATAAAAGTTGGGTTTATGTTCATTTTTTAACTATCTTTTTGTTAAGTATGTACCTGTATTCCTGAAAAATGTAAGAAATTATTAGAATTAGAGACATAGAAATACAGTATTCGATCCAGCCCCAGCTTTTTACCATTTGGATGACCTTGAGGACATGGTTCACTTGTTCCTCAGTACCCTTTTTCTGCCTGTGAAAGTCACAGAAAAACATTCATCCTGATCTGCTCAAATCATCCTGATGGAGCAAGGCTTAACGAAGTGTCTGTAAAATATTTTATTCTTCCTCCAGTTGGAATTACCTACATAGATGGTGGGATCATTAATATCACCCCGCTGTTTTTAGCATAGTGGACTACGTAACAATGCCATTGTCATATCTAATGCTTTGGGCTTCTTTTAATTAAAATAACATGAAATATTGGTATGCTTGCTGCAATCTTGTCCTCCTCTGCAAATGGCAAGTGAGTATTAAACAAAATATTTAAATTTCATGTAATTACGATGTTCTTAAGAAATTTGTCAGCTCCAGGGAAAAAGGAGGAGTAAGAAGATGTTCACTATGACTCAGGGTTATGACAGAACTGTTTGGAAGAATGGAATTGTTTAGTTTACAACATTCCTAATATTTCAACCCGAGTCCTTTCCAGTCAGTAGTGATGACTGAATCCTGTCGAAGCCAGTGAGCAACAGTAACCATCCACTAACTAGGAAATAAAGTGCATTAACACTGCTGGTCAGAGAGTGATGCCTTTGTAATGAAATTTTCAAATAGTACAAGAGTGATACACTGAAGGCCACAAAATACTGTGGGAAGCAGAAAGCAAGCGTCTAAACACATGGAAAGACACGACATGGTTGTGTCTTAGAAGACAGTGTCTGTCAAATGCACCAGTCTACGTGTTAAACACAGTTCATATCAAAACTAGCTGGTTTGACTGAAGAATTTGACAAGTTTATCCTGATACTCATGATGCAACCCAAGGGACTCCACTCCTAAAATACATAAGCAACCCAACAAAACCAACCCCGAATGATCTTGGGAAGGCTCAAAATTGGAGGGTTCACACTCTGGTTTCAAACTTGGGTCTGAGCTCCAGCTCTAGGGCTTCCCTGCAGATGTTGTAAAGAAGGGTGAGGAGCAGAGGGATAGGAAGCAGCCTTTGCACTTGCAGTCAGCCATTCCTCAAAAGCAGTAAGAGAAGGTAGGAAAATAGTGTTCTGCGCATCATGCTGCACAACTGAATATGCACAGGGCCAGGCAGTTTGGACTCCAACCCTCAACCAACATACGAAAGTGATCTCAGAGTGCACTGCACTTAAAACTCTTAGAGAAAAACAGTGTGTGCCTTTAGGACTTAGATCAAGCAAAAGCAACCCTCTCTCTCTCTCTCTCTCTCTCTCTCTCTCTCTCTCTCTCTTTCTCTGTGTCCTCTCATACCTCGCTCTTGAACAAACATTTTATAAAGAATGCCATAGGTCTTCAGAATAATTGGGCTAATGACACCATGTGACCTTGACATTCTACTCATAGGCATGCACAAACCTATCCATGTAGAATCACAAATATTCCAGTAACATTATTCATCAAAATGTAAGATCATTGCTGGGGATCTAGGTCAGTGATAGAACGCCAGGCTATGCAGTGAAAAAATGTTTCTGGAAAAAAAAAAAGCATTAAACCAATTATCTGATGATGAATGAATAAGCAAAATATGGCACAGTCAATATTTAAATATTGTTTTGCAATAATAGTGAACAAAATCCTGCTATATATTTACATATTACATACTCCATATTTACATATTATATATTGTAACTTGAAGGACCCCTGGAAACATGCTTAGTGGAAGAAGATGGACACAGGTGCACAGAGTCATGAGAGGTCCAGAGCAGCCCACTGTGGATAAAGGGGAAGATGAGCAAGCTGTAGAAGGAGAAAGTACACCAGTGGCTGCTAGGGTCACTGAGAGCAGTGGCCAGTGCTAGTGGACATGAAATACTCTGTGCAGAGATGAAATTTTCCAAAATTAAATTGTGACTGTGGCACAGCTCAGGACTGTGCAGTTATGTGGATAAATAGTATGACCCAGGACATATACCGAGCTTTTTTTATCATTTAATCTTTTTTTTTTTCACTCCAGATTTTATCCCCCTCCTGGTGCACCCTCTGACTGATCTATATCCCATACCTCCTCTCCCCACCCCCTGTCTCCATGAGGATGTCCCCACCCCCTTTACCCCCAACCCCACCATACCTCCCCACTTCCTGGGCCTCCAGTCTCTCGAGGGTTAGGTGCACCTTCTCTGACTGAACCCAGACCTGGCAGTCCTCTGCTGTATATGTGTTGGGGGCCTCATATCAGCTGGCGTATGCTGCCTGGTTGGTGGTGCAGTGTCTGACAGATCTCAGGAGTCTAGGTTAATTGAGAATGCTGGTCCTCCTACAGAGTCGGCCTCCTCCTAAGCTTCTTGCAGCTTTTTCTTTTTTTAAAAACAAGTCCCAGATATTTCATAATAGGAAAATACAAACCAGATGTCTTCTGGTGTGCGTCATGATCATGTGCTTCATGAGGGTGTGCTTGGGTCTGCCCTGGGTGTTGAGAAAGCCACGTGCTGGTTGGTGTTCAGGTATTCCAAGTCCTACTTCAATGTCTAACAGCTTGAAGGACTACACGGGATTTCACTTGGGAGTGGTTTGCACAGTGTGTACAAATCAAATAGTGGAGAAAAGATACTCAAAGCTTGAATGGACTTATCATAAAAAAGTGTTTGAGAAGGGCCAATTTAGCCATTCAGCCAATTTATTTAATACCTCTTACTTGCCTTGACATTTTCTAGGCAGGTGAGAGAAACAACCCATTTTGGAGCCTATGCCAGTGTGCCACAGGAGAATTTCAAAATGAGGATTCCAAATGTTAAGACAGAAAAAGTACAGAACATCTTCAAAAAACAGGAAGGCTTTTCAGAATCGGATACCTAAAGCACACTCTAAAGGAGAATATCCGAGAAATAGCAGCCAGGATTAGGTGAACTGGGGCCAAACTGAGTGTGTACCTACCTGATGATAGGAAAGCCAGCAGTCAACCCTCAACCTGAGTCTCAGTTTAGGAACAGATCATGGCCACAAAAACCAGGAAGGGAGGGGAGGGGGGAGGGGGGGGGGGGGGAGGAGGTGGAGGCCAGCTCTAAGATGATGCGGACTTATCTGTGATGGCTCAGGTTTAGTGTGTAGAATTAGAAAAGATGAGCACCAAGAATCCTCAGTGGCAGATGTCTAGTGAGAGAACAAAAAATCCAGGCACAAAGACTCTGGCCAGAAGAGAAAAGAGAAAGCAGATGTACGGCATCATCAGAGAAAAGGGGATTTTCCTAGATTGCATCGAAAGCAAGTGCTCAAGACATGTTTATGAGTGAGCAAGGAGTGGGTGGAACCTTAAAGAAGTGTTTTTCATGGGATGTAGAATGGATTTTTAAAAAATTATTATTTTTTTATGTGTATGTAAGTCTGGGTATCACTTGTGTGCCTGGTGCCCTCAGAAGCCAGGAGATAATGTCAGGACCTCTGGGACTGCAGTTACAGTTGTGACTGGTTGTGAGCCGCCATGTGGGTGCTGGAAATTGAACCTTGGTTCTTTAGAAGAACAGCCAGTGTCCTTAGTGGCTAAGCCATCTCCCTAGTGACACACACACACACACACACACACACACACACACACGGTGTCATGTATCCCAGGTTGGCCTCAAAACTCAGTAATTTAGCAAGAGTGACCTTTGAACTTCCAACTCACCTGCTTTTATTTTCCAAGTGCTGGGGTTAGAGGTGCTGCCCCATGCCTGGCTTGCTCAGTACTGGAGGTCAGGCCCACGGCTTTATGCATGTTAGGCAAGTAGTCTTTCAGATGAGCCACATCCTCAGCCCTAGATCTGATGAATGTATACATGTGTGATGCTAATCATAGAAGAAGTATGAGTGGTAGTTGTCAGATCCTGACCTGTGAGGGTAGGCGGGCATCAGTGAGGAGCCCAGCACGGCACCTCACTGCAGGAACGAGGTGTGTGTGGCTCTATGCACCTGCCTGTAAGGGGCCTGCACACTCTGGTCTAAGGAAGTAGTTAGATTAGCCAGTGAGATGAAGCTGTGTTAGATAGTGTGATTACAACACCCTTGCCTGCCTCCCTGCCACCATCCCTGACACACTCTGGCCCAAACTGTGGTGTTTCTAATATTCATGGTAAGAGCTACTAGAGTTGAACCCCAGCTTTGTGCAGATGTGATGTGGAGCATATTCCATCCTCTCTCTTTGTCTGTTCTGCTTCTCTCGCATGTAAAGTAAGGATGGTAGCAATATGTATTTCCCAGGAGATGGCTTTTATGAAGGGACCTGGCACGTGGAATCTACAATTTAAAGATCTGTTACTTAAGCCATAGAGTGAGTGAGTGTGTGTGTGTGTGCGCATGTGCACATGCATGTGCCTGCCATTTTCTTTATCCATCAATCTGGGCATCTAGGCTGACTCCATAACTTGACTACTGTGAGTAGTGGTGTAGTCAACAGTGACGTTTGTGTACCTCTCTGGTATACTAGTTTGAACTGCCTTGGCTGTATGTCCACTGTGGGATAGCTGGGACATACTATAGTTCCATTGTTGGTGTTTTGTGTGCTCTGTACTGATTTCTGTATTGGTTATACTAGTTCATATTCCCACCTGCAGTGTATAAAGATTCCTCCCCCGCCCCCCAATATCCTTTTTGCCATTGGTTGTCATTTAGCAGGCTTTTAAAAACCTGAGTCTCACTCCAGACTAATTAAATCAGGATCTCTGGTGAGTAGGGACAAGCATTTCAAAGCTCCCAGGGTGGCTCCTGGGTACAACTATGGTTGACAAGCTCAGCTGTAGAGCCAAGAGGGCCACTCAGTTATTATGCTCTCTTCCTTCAAGTTTTCCTAAGAGACAGCTCCATCAAAGATAAATAACACACATTTCCACAGGCTTAGGCACGGGATGATTTCACTCCAGCATTAGTTCCATGGTACACCCTTGTCTGCCACAGGTCACGTGAGGCCCTATTGTAAATGCCTTGAACAAAAGTTCTGGGAACGCAGTAGGGTTGTTATTAGTGAAGGCTGGCCTCTTGAAGGTCAGCTCTCAGTGTGTGTGCTGGCCCCAGAGTGTTTGGTTTGTGTCATGTGCCAGTTATCTTAGTTGGTTACTGATATTCTGAATTTTACATTTTCTTTAATAGCTAGCATGGCAAATGAAAGATAAGACAAGGAAAGACTGGTTTTGGAGAAGGAATTTTTTTCCTCAAGGTGTTTTTTAACACCACTGGTGTTTATAGTGTTCTCTTATGGGCGCTTCTACATGGTAGGCTTTAAGTGTTATTGCTTTATTTATTTATTTATTTATTTACTCTTCAAGACTTACATGCATTAGAACTCTATTTACATAAATTCCGTCTTTCCTTGTTCCTCCTCCAGCTCCTCCAGTGCCTTCCCCTCCCTCAAATGGCCTCCTCTTCCATAACTACTATTGCTGGATTTTGTATTGCTCCTACACACACGTGTTTATGGCTGACCACTTGGGATTGGGCATTCTCTCTGTCTTGGCAGCCATGGACTGCCTCCAGTTCTTCATGTGTAGTTGGGAGCTTGTGAAGTTTTCCCCATCTACATTGGCACGTTTGACAAGTGTGCTCATTTCATTAAGCTGGTCTCCTTTAAGCAATCATCCTGTTGATATTTCCTGGGAGTAACATTCTTGTCATGTCTGGCATAGACACTGTCTGTGAGCACCCTGCTCTGGTTCTAACTTTGCCTCCTCTTCTGTGGTGTTTCCTGAGATGTGAGTTCCCTGTAGGATTTGCATTGCACTTACAAGTATTATATTGAGAATTTTTGCATCTGTGTTTATCAGGTATTTGTGCTTCTCCTCCCACCTCTCTTTGTCTCTCTCTCCTTTCCTCCCTCTGGGTGGTTTGTGGGTTTGGTTTTGTTGTTTTTATCTTTGGTATTAAATACTATTGGCTTTGTAGAAGTTTGAAATTGTTCTGTTTCTATTTTTTTAGTGACTTGAGGTTCTATTGGTTGTAGTCCTTCTTTGAAAGTCTACGATAATTCTGCTGTGAATTCATCTCTACCAGGCTCTCTTCAGACAAGAATCCCTGTCCCCATAGAATAGAATGTATGTTTAGTGGTGGGTTCAAGAGCTACAGAGTAGATAATGCAAGTGACCTAACGTCATGGTGCATGGAGATCAGCATACAGGGGTGAAAAGACACAGTGGATGAAGGTGGCTTGCAGCTTAGCCATCTTCATAAACTAGGGCCTTTGATTTAAGACTAGTGAGAACAACACTGGGGACCACACAGACCCAAGGAGAGCACTCAACATGTGCTGTGCAAATCCACTACTCAGCTCATCAAGAGCAGAGAGAGAGCCACATAGACATGGGACCTATGTCAGGATCTGTGCTCCATGGCAAGATTTTTAAAAAAGCCATCAGAATAAGACATGTAAAGGAGACATTTGTGGCTTTGTTGAAGAAACTGGGGAGATTGGAAGAGCAAGGGGTCTAGGTTGGGCTGGAATTAGGGAGCAGTCACAGGATGGGGACACTGCCAGAAGCAAGAGGTCAGATGGCCTGTTGTAGAGATCCAGACTCAGGTCTCCCGTGCCTGGCCAGACTAGGGGGATGTCTCATGGTGCAGCCTGAAGGATGTCATGGTAGGTTTGTGAGCTGAGAGAAAAGAGTCTGTGCTGATTCCTGTTTAGGCCTGTTTAGGCCAGTCACTGTGGACCGCCTCCGTGGTGAAGCCGGATTTTCCCTAGTTTTCCTTCTTTGTTGAGTGTCAACAACAGAACTTAGTGTATTAAAAATACATACCACATACCAGTGGTTATGCTTCTTTGTCTATATGTAGCAATGATATCTTTATGTATATTTAGCTCTGAAATTTCACACTTGATTTCAGAGTTAAGCCTCTGTTTTGTTTTGTTTTGGTGGCGGTGCTGGGGTTGGACCCCCAGGCCTCACATGCTTCCAAGTGCTCTACCAAGGAGCCTCTCCTCTCCCCCTCCCCCAGCCCAGCACTAAGAATTTTGAATGAAATGCTAGTTCAGAAATAACATCAATCCTTTCCAGTCTAAATTGTGTAAAGTGTAGCAAGTAGATTATTAGGTCATTTTACTTTTGTCTCTTATATCAAAATATTCCTGTTTAATGAACATTTAACTACTTGGTAAAATTTGCTGATCAAATTGTCAGACTCTGTTAAATGGCCTGTCAAAATCTTTATTTAGCAGTTATTCCTATCTGCTTAAAATGGTGGATCCCTTTAACCCTCTAATCCATTTTTATTTTTCCTGATAATTGTGTTAAGTGACAGTATTTGGCAAGTAATTATTTTTTAAAAAAAAAAAAAGTATGAAAATAAGCTCATTGTATAAAATAAGTGAAACATAAGAAGCTTAAGGAAAAAAACCCGTCAACTGTGACTTGCCATTTTGAGAAAACCATTCTGTATTAATGGACTTCATTATTTATTTTTCATAACTGTTACAGAGTCATAGTAAATTCGAGCAGAAAGGTCCAGGATCTCCTTTCCTCCCTTAGTGTCTCACAAACACAGGGGAACATTTAACATGTGCTCTGGCCTCAGGCTGGAGATGCAGGGGTCTGGGTGGGAAGGGGCCACTCAGACATTAGTAGTTTGTCAGGAGTTCAGTTTCACGGCAAGAATTTTTTAAGTCATCAGAATACAATGTGTAAAGGAGGGTCTTGCTGCTTTGTTGAAAAAACATGGGTTGATGGCAAGAGCAAGGTTGTGGGTATGTTTGTGTGAAAACAGAGACCAGTCACAGGAAGAGAATGTGGGTGAGAGCAAGAGGCCAGGAGGAACCTCCCTCTGTTATTGTGATCACTGCTGCAGTGAGCCTATATCAATACCCCATTATCAGGGGAAGCCCAAATTCTGCTAGAATTCACTCTTAACCACTGTCTTCTGCAGCTTATACAAGCTTCTTGTACACATTGTAGTATGTAGTATGGGAATTTGCTGCCCTGAGCATCCTCTATGCTCCATTTTGCCTGCCTCCCTCCTCCCTTCTGGTGACTGCTGGTCTTTTTGCAGTGTTCATTCCTTCAGATGCTTTAGATCATCCTTAAGTCCTTGAGACTTCTTCTGAAGACAGAAACCAAAGCCCAGAAAGATGTGGAAATCTGTGTTAAAAGATGCTAAAAATGGGCACTGGGATGACTCAGAAATGGTTTAATGGGCAAGCTTGAGGACCCAAGTTTGCATCCCCGGCACCCACGAAAAAGCTGTGCATGGTGATTTACATCTGTATATTGCCTTGGTGTTTAGTGACCAGCCCAGCCCAATCAATAAGCCCAAGATTCAGTGAGAGGCTCTGTCTAAAATGGATGGAGAGCAGTCAAGGAAGAGAGCTGATGTCCACCTCTCATGTCCACCATATGCACACACAAATGCACACTCAAGTGAACATGCATGTGTGAGTGCACACACACACTCACATACACACACACATACTCACACTCACATACACGCACACACAATCACACACACATAGTCACAAAATTACCCTACATGAAGGAAAAGCCTCATGCTTGGAGCTAATGCACACCGCATGTCAACTTTGTTCAGACTTGCTTCTTGTGTGTGATGATGTCTGATGATGTGTTTCTGTGACTTGATGTTCCCATTCCTTACTAATACTGAATAGTTTTTCATCATCTGTATGGAGCAAAACTTATTTATTCACTATATAAAGGCATCTGCTAGACTTCCGAGTCTGGGTCATTGTAAACACGGCTTCCAGGAGCATCTGCATAAGCTTTTTGTGGATATAAATTGCCAACTCTTCTAGATAAGCACTAAAGGCCTCTGTTTCTAGATGCTCTGGTGTAGGTCTGTCTGCTGTATAAGGAGCTGCCAAACATTGGATGCTGCCTTCATTTCTTTTCTGTTGTGGTGATTCCCGGCAAAAGCAACCCAAGGGCTAATTTTGGCTTACAGACCCTCAGAAGCAATACACTCCATCTCAGGAAGGAAGGCATGGTGTCAGGAGCTTGAGGCCTGCCCCTCACATTGCAACTGCTTTTTGGGAGCAGGGTAAGAATAGGAAGCAAGATCAGCCAGAGAACTTCAAGGTTCTGACCTGCTGCTCTTTCCTGCAGAGTGCCCACAGATGCTTCTTCCCTGGCTCTTGTGTTGCCAGTTTTCCTGTTTGCCACTGTAATTGGTGTGGTGGTGGTGGTGTCTTATCTGGACCTGTATGATGGTGCATAAGGAGCTGTACACACCCTCTCACATGCGGATTGGCCATCCATATTTTCCTTGGTGTGGTATCTCAATATCTCTAGCCACTTTTTTTTTTTAACCTTGGCTTTTGGAAGCAAATAGTCTTAATGGTATAATTTACTTCTAATCATTCCATTTCTATGCTGTTTTATACCAATAGCTGAGATTTAGGACAGCACTAATGTAGTGTCTTAGTGTCTTTCTCCCTACCCCTGTTGAACATCACAGTAGAATTTCCCCTTGTTAAAAATATATCTTTTTTAAGGGCTGTTAATGTAATGACTGAATCATTATCTATTAGAAATTTCTCTTTTCCACATTTAAAATTATGAATGTTATTCCCATTAAAATGATTGTACAAGAGAACTGTTCCTGACACCTGAGACCCTATCTCAAAAAGAGAACTTTTTCTGATGTTATATTATTTTCTTTGATGAAATAAATCTATTTGTAGAAAAATATATGTATGCCTAATTATATTGAGCAAGGTATAAGATGACAATGGAATTTAGCTTTTTTTTTCTCATATATTCGTTGTATAGGTACTGACTTACATAAGGATGTTTTTATGCAGAGGTCTATAAAACATTTTGAGCATATTTCTGTCATACTCCTCCAAGTTTGGTTTCTGTTGCTGGGATAAAATACTCTGACCAAAGCCAATCTAGAGAAGGAATGGGTTTCCTTACCTTACAGGCTAGAGCCCATCATTGAGGAACGGCACGGTTGGAAAGCAGAAGCCATGGGCAAACACTCACTGAGGTTCACACTCAGCCACCTACCTTACATAGCCCAGAATGGTACTGCCCACATTGGCTTGAGCCTTTCTATATCAATCAAGAAAATGTCCTGCAGACGCGCTTACAGGTCCATCTGATGGAGGCAATTCTTCAACTGAGCTTGCTGCTTCCTAAGTGTGGCAAGTTGACAACGAAGACCAGCCATCATAGGCTCTAAGGTCCCATCTCTCACGCTTCTCCGTAGTCTCCTTGTTTTATAATTAGGTCATACATGCACAAATGAACTAGTACACACACACACACACACACACACACACACACACCTCGAGTGAGAGGATCATGTGATGTATGCCACAGTTTCTTTAGTGATTTTTAGGTTGGTTCAATATTTTAGACATTGTGAATAGTACTACAGTATACATTGATGTCTAAGAATCTCCAATGTTTTGAGCTGGAATCAGTCAAGAAACTACCCAGTAATATTATAGGTGAGTAATATGCTAGACTGGAATAACCTTTTCATTCTGACTGGAGTCACAGGAAATCGCAGTGTGGTTGTAATTTGCATCTCTCTGATTGAAGTTGAATATTTTTCATGCATTTATTGGCTATTTGTACTAGATCTGTTAAGAACTTTCTGTTCATTTCATTAGCCTGTTTATTGATTGAGATGTCTGATTTCTTATTAGTTTTTTTTCAGTTCTTTGCATATTCTAGATATTAATCTCCTGTCAGATATCTAGCCAACAAGGACTTCTCCCCTTCTCCAGGCTGCCTCTTCACTCAGTTGCTTCCTTTGATGTGCCTTTCAGTTTCATGGCATTCTATTTGTTAATTGCTGGCATCATTTCCTCAGACTGGAGTCCTGTTCAAGAAGTCCTTGTCTTTATCTTGACGAGATTTCCCTAGTTTTTCCTTCATCACTTTGAGTTTGAGGTCTTCCTTACATGAAGGTCTCTAGTCCATTTTGAGTTGATTTTTGGACTGGGTCAGAGAGAAAGGATCTTGTTTTATTTTTCTGTGTAAGAGTGTTGAGCTTTTCTAGCTCTGTTTGGTTACTAGGCTGTCTTTCTTTTCCAACATGTATTCTTTACATGTGTCAAAAGTCAAGGGGCTAGAGTCGGATAGGTTGATATCTGGACCCTCTATTCTTTTATATTGATCTGTGTTGTCCTTTGTGCCAATAACATCCTGTTTTTATGACTATAGTTCCACATAGTTTGAAGTCAAATATGCTTATGTTTTGTGTAAGGAATGCTTTGGCTAGCCAAGGCCTTTTGTGCTTCTATATGAATGCCAAGATTATTTTCTCTGTTGTTTTTTTGTTTTTTGTTTTGTGAAGAATGACATTTGAATTTTTTATGGGGATTGTACTGAATATGTAGATTGAATTTGCTAGTTTATTTTCAAAATATTCTTGCAATTCATGGGCATGAAAAGATGTTGCTTCTTCCAAAATGTCCTTTTTGGCTCTTCTTTGCTTATTTACAAATTTCATTGTAGAGGTCTTCTGCTTCCTTTGTCTGGTTTGTTTCAAGTTAGTATCATCATTGTTGTTATACGGTAATTCAGACGGGATGGTCTCTCTGATTTCTCTTTCCTTTAAACAAGAACAACAAAAGGTGTGTGGGTGTTTTGCCTGTATCTGACTGGTTCCTATAGGAGCCAGAGGCAGGCATTAGAACCTCTGAAGCTAAGGTTACAGATGCTTATGTACTGCTGTGTGGGAGCTAGGAATTGAACCCAGGTCATCTAGAAGAGCAGCCAGTGCTCTTAACCACTGGCCCATCTCTCCAGCTCTTCTCTGACGTCTTTCTCACCTATGATTACAGGTGTGTGGAATACTGATTTAAAAAAAAAAAATTTAATTGTGTATCCTGCCACTTTGTTGAAAGTATTTATCAGATCTAAGAGTTTCTCCATGAAGTCATTGGAGGCTCTTATGTCTAGGATTATACCACCTGCAAATAAGGACACTTGGACTTCTTTCATTCTGTATTAGTTACTTTTCTGTTGCTGTGACAAAACATGAAAGAATTACTTGGGCTAACAGTTCCAGAGAGATAATCGTCCATAATGTGTAGGAAGTATGGCTGGAAGATCCAGGCATGGCAGCAAGATCCAGGCATGGCAGCAAGATCCAGGCATGGCAGCAAGATCCAGGCATGGCTGGAAGATCCAGGCATGGCAGCAGAAACAAGCGCAAAGCAGAGAGCAAAAGACAAAGAGAGTAAGCTTTGAGCTCTCCAGGCTTACCCCAACCCCCAACAGTGACAGTTCCTCTAGATGGGCCACATCTCTTAAGCATCCCCAAACAGCACCACTTACTGATGACCAAATGCCCAAGACAATGAGGGCCATTTCTTTCAAATGGCCACACTTTCCTGTCCCCATCCCTTTTATTTCCATCACTTGCTTTACTACTGTACAACCTCAGGTACTGTGTTGAGTAAGGGTGGAGAAAGCAGACAGCCTTGTCTTGTTCATGATCTGACTGGAAATGCTTTGTGATTTTAATTTAATCTAATGCAGACTTCAGGTTCGTCATACACAGGATGTTGAGATATGTTCCTTCTCTTTCTACTTTCCTTGGGGCTTTGTTCATCAAGGGACCTTGGGTTTTGGCAAGTGCCTTTTCTGTATCCATCGAGATGATGTGATTTCTGTCCTCCAGTCCATTATGGGATGTATTACATTTACTGATTTGCATATCTTGAACCGCCCACTCCTCTGCGATACAGCCAACTTGATGGTAGTGAATGATCTTTTTTAATGTGCTCTGGAGTTGAACTTGCAAATACTTTACTGCGAATTGTTGCATGCTAATCAGAGAGGTTGGCTTATAATTTCTGCTTTGTAGTTGCATCTTTTCCCAGTTTGGGCATCAAAATAGTGCTGGTTTTATACAATAAATCTGATAGCATTCCCTCCCTTTCTGTTTTATGGAATAGCTTTGTATAAGTTTTACTTAAAAGGCCTGGTAGAACTCAGTGACGAATCCATCTGGACTCTTTTTTGGCTGCTGAGATTTTTTTTTTAATGTCTGCTTCACTCTCAGTGCTTGCTTTAGTTCTGTTTAAGGTGTTGATCTCTTCTTGGTTTAATTTTGGTAGGTCATATGCATCTATAAATGTATCCATTTCTTTTTAAGTTTTTCCAATATACTGGAAGAGTTTTTAAGGTTTGTCCTCATCATTTTACAGACTTCATTTATATTTGTTGTAAGCTCTGCCTTCTTGTCTCTAATTTGATTAGTTTGTGTCTTCTTTTTCACTCTTGGTTAGTTTAGCCAAGAGTTTGTCAATTCTGTTTTTTCTTTTTCTTTTTCAAAAAACCAATTTTTGTGTCATTGATCTTTGCCTTTCTTGTCATTTCATGTTTATTAATTTCTACCTCTCTTTTATTTCTATTATCTACTGACTTGGGGTTTACCATGTTTTTCCAAGTCCCTAAGGTACATAATTACTTACTGTGATCTGAGTTCTTAATATAGGTACTTGTAGCTGTAAATGCCCTCATGGAGTGTATCCCATAGATTTGATGTGTGGTTTACTCTTTCGTTAGAGCCTAAACATTTTAAATAGTCTTGATTTCTATCATGACCCATTCAGTAGTGTGTTGTTCAATCTCCCCAAATTGGTGTAGTTTGTCTTACTGGCTTCTAGTTTTATTTCACTGTGGGAGGCAGAATGCAAGTAATTATTTTAGTTTCTCTGGATGTTTTAGGAGTGGCTTTATGTGCTGTTGTATGATCTATTCTAGACAAGGTGCCACGGACTTATTTGACTAATGTGCATTCTCTATTGTTTGGGTAGGACATTCTATAGATGCCTATCAGGTCCAGTTTGTGATGGCTTTTAACTCTAATACTTTTCTGTTTACATTTTGTTGGAATGACCTATCTGTTGATGAAAGTCAGGTATTGAAGTTACCAAGTATTACTGGGTTGAGGTTAATCTTTATATTCAGCTGTACTTGCTTGAAGATATTTAGTATGTCAATGTTCTGTGAATATATGTTTAGAATATTAATGTCCTCTTGATATTAAATAGACACTGATGTCCTCTTAATTCGGTTGTTTTAAGGCCAGTTCTTCCAGATATAGAACAGCCCCACCTACTTGCTTGCCAGTTTGGTCCATTTGGAACAGCCTTTTCCATTTACTCATCCTGCGGTTGCATTTGTCTTTGATGCTGAGGAGAGTTTCTGGATAGCAACAAATAGATACATCCTGGTGTTTATTTGTATTTTTTTATCGTTTGTTACCCTGTAACTTTTAATCATGGAAACTAGAGATTTAAGCCACAATTTACTTCTTGTGATAGCTGTGATTTTTATTTTATGTAATAGCTGTTTATTTCCCCAACGACTAGCCAACCACGCCTATGTGTCACCCATCATTTTGGAAGTCATATTTTCTGTTGCTTCATAACAGTATATCTGCCTCAGTTATTGTTCTGTTGCTGTGGAAAGGCACCACGTCTAAGACAACTCTTACAAAAGTAAGCATTTAACTGGGGACTAGTTTTAGAACATTAGTCTATAATCATCATCGGAGGAAGGCATAGTGCTGGAAGCAGTAGTTGAGAGCTTTACATACTGATCCATAGGCCTAAGACAGAGAGAGAGAGAGAGAGAGAGAGAGAGAGAGAGAGAGAGGGAGAGAAACACATACATACACACACACACGGGGGGATATAGACAGACAGACAGACAGACTGACTGACTGACTGACTAGGTCTGGTGTGGGCTTTTGAAACCTTAAAGCCCTCACCCAGTAACAGGCTTCCTCCAACAAGATGACACATTCTAGTCATCAAACTGTCACATTCCCAGGTGACTAAACATTCAAATATGAGCCCGTGGGGGCCAATCTCATTCAGACGACCACAGTATACAAGAAATGGCATGCCTGGCTGGAAAATTGAAATATTTTGAGAATCTATGCATATTATGAGTATGCTTTCCAATAATTAATAAAAATTTGAGCAGTTGACAAAGATGAGCTCATCCTCTGTGTGAGGTAGTTATTTCTTAAAAGATCTTGACTCATTTTTCCCAAAACCCTGTGTGTTGGGACTTGTGACCGTCTGTTCTATGCAGAGAAAGTAAAGCCTAGAAGCATGGTAACTATTTTCATTGAGACCACAAGGATCTGAGTAAAGAACTCTGCTGTGTAGGAGGATGACCTTTTTAGATGCCAGTCATCCCCAGATTCATCTGTAAGCTTGACACAGTTGTCAACACAATCCCGTAAGGGCAAACATAAATGTAAATAAAGCATTTATCACATCCTGGGTGATGCTTCTAAGTTTTAAAGCGATAGATGGCATTGTAATAGATGAGATAGTGAAGGCGGGCAACTCACACGGCCAATGGATGAAGCCCTCGCAGACCACACAAGCACGGTGCTCATTAGTGTTTTAGAAATAAGGAGCGGATGGGAAATGTCAGCTTATCATGTTTCAAAACAAACACCTCCAACTCACTGATTTACTGAGAATACTTTAAGCCCATATCTCAAATAAGATTTTTTTTTTTTCTTTTTCTGTGCTGCTGTAGGAGGTTGACAGGGGACATTTCAGCATCTTGTAATAGAATGTATCTTGTGATCTTATGACTCAGCTATGGTTTTGTGTGCTACTTTATTTTGTTACAGAAACAGGGAATATATATGGTCCAAACACTTAGAGATAACTTTAAATATCAGTTGATTTAACTGGGTAAAAATGTTTGTGGCTTAAACAGGGAGAAGTTTACATTTCTCTGTGTCAGGGGGCAAGTGACTGGGATGTTATGATTGAGGAGTGGTCTACTGTTTCTAGACATCTCCCCCTGTCCTGTGGATGTGTCCCCCACTGCTATGCATTTCAGCATGCAAAGGGGAGGAGGGCAGCTGAAAACAGGCAGAAGTGACATATGCTTGCTGTAGTCTTAGCACGTTCTGCAAGATGCCACATGCTAGTTACACTCTATTTTAATAGCTAGAGCTCTGAGCCCATGAGTTAAATGCACAGTGTTTTGTGCCCAGTAAAAACTCAAGACTTGCATTATTATTGAGGAGAAAGGAGAGGCTAGTGGGCTGTGGACAACTTCTGCTTTATCTTCTGCATACACATAAAAATTTAAATGTAACAAGAGCAAATAACACATTTCCAATAATAGTCTGAAAACCCAATCCCTTTAGGCCCCTTTAGTACTGAATGTCAAACTTTTGTGATGAAGCATCATCAGGCTTAGAAGGTGCCTTTGCCTCTACTGTTCCCTTGACATCACTCTGCACATTCTGGAGGGCGGAGTGAGCAGGGGAGAGGAGAAAGTGGGCTGGACTTGGCGGGAAGGAGGTGGACACGGAGGTGGACACGGAGGTGTAGTAACTTTTCTTTCTGCTGTTCCGCAACAACCTTGAGCGCGTGCGGCTGCACACTGTCTCTAACCTTGTGTGCCCGTCCCGAGGAAAGGTTTCCTGAGAGGAAACCGTATGTTAGGAATGGAAGAGAATCCATTCCTTCCCGTTGTCTGAATGAATTCTGAAAGCGAGACACTTCTGATCAGCAGGCCTCTGGAGGCAAACATTCCTTCCTTAGGCATCGCTTAGCTCAGGAGCAGGTGCGTGAGACCCCGTTAAATGTTCAGGGCCTGTGATGTGATCATGTTAGGGCTAAAACTGCATGGAACTTGTAATTTCAAATTCTACTTATAACTTCGTGAAGGATTTTACTGAAGAAGAGCCACTACAGATGCATGCTCTATAATTTATGCTGAGAGCTGTGTCCTTGATAAAAAAAAAAAAAAAAATCACTTGTCCTCTGTAATCTAGAGTGTCCTTTAAAATGCACAGAGACTTCTTCAAAACTTAGGACTGAAAAAGAAGTAAAGGTAACCAAAAGATGATTCTAAAGGTAAGTTTTTCTTAGCACATTTTCTTGTATGTGGCAGAATCTAGCCTTAAATATGTGATTGCTTTAAAAATTTACAGCAATTGATTTTAATCAGGTTTTAAAGATGGGAACTGATGAAAACATTAGAGAAGAAACATTGCTAAAACTTTATGTGCACACACAAGCACAGGCGTGAATAAACACATACACATGCACGCACATGCACAAACACACACGTGTGCATGCATGCACACTTCCATGAGTAGAAGCTGCCCGTGCCCCACCATCCCGATTGTAGCTCCTTATTTTAGAATTCTAATTTATTTGCCACAGGCTAGTAAGTGACAGTACGATAAGGGATTTTTAAGTATGCCACTTTAAAAGGCTGCTTTCTGTTTCAAGGCATAATTGTGAAATCTATTATGAAAACATTGTCTTGATATCCGAGTGAAGTATTTTTAGAGCCTCCGTGACCTCTTGGGGAACTGATTTTCTAATCCACTAACAGTGTCTTTACCAAGTATTCTGAACTATATTAGCTAGGGCATAATAGCCCTTTGGATGAATTATTATAGGACTGTTTAAATGATAATTTGGAAAAGTTCATGAAAACCTTGCACAAAGAACTCTGGTTATTGGCTGAAAATAAACCACTTGAAAGCTATCCCAGTGTTAGACATTTAAAAGAAATAGATATGAAATCATTCACAGGAAAGCACTGGCTTTCTGAAGAATCCATTCACTGCAGTACATTGGGTTACCCAGTTTGGGGACATGAAACAGCGCTTACTCCAGGAGCTGTGGAGGCCAAGTTGCATAACAGGAGCCATTGAGTCCTCTGATACTGAGTACCAGAGGGCTGTTCTCAGAGAGTATGTTCTCAGAGAGTATAGGGTGCAGAGGGTATTTGTCCTTAATCATGTCTCCTCAGAGGTTAGAGTTAGAAGTCACAGACCTGACCTTTCTCTGTGGCTAATGGCATAATCGTAAATGATCACCATCCCATTCATTCCCTTCTCCATTCTCAATCACTTCTGGAAGATACTTCCTGGACAAAAGGCGGCACTTGCTTTGCAAGGCAGAGAGTACATGTTTGTGATAGACCCAGCTCTAGAGCACATGCAAATGACAGCTAGATGCAAGGTAGTACCTGCATCATGTGGAATGCTAATGCTTTTTCCCATCCCGTGTAGAGCTCATGCCCTGCTGTTTGCTTTGGCCTCTGTGTGCTTCTACAGACCAGCTCCCCCTGCACAGCTCTTGTGTGAAATCTGGTTTGTAGCAGAAGGACTCATATCCCAGTCCCATGGGAGAGAGCCAGCTAGTTGCTGATGCTTCTCCTCCTGGGGCTGCTGACCCTGTCTACCTGCTTCCTGCAGGAACTTAACTGCATCTGTTTCATTGAGAGACCGTCCATGATAGCTTAGTCACCAAGGCATGTGTTGCCTTTGATGACTTGTGAGTTCAAAGCCTGTCGTGTTAGAGTCAGGGCTAGTTCCATCTGGAATGTGTGGCTTGCAAGATGCCCTTGCTGATACCCGCCACTCTGAGGAGAAAGCTCCTGGGTTTTGTATACTTTGTAGTTCCTCAACCTTGGGTTTTATGGCCACCAGACAGTCCTTTCTCTAGCACATCTAGACAGTCCCCTTCGGTCATCTCTTCTGGGTCATTCCCTAGAAGTTGACACTCGGGTGAAATTGTTCTTTCCAGAAACAAATGACTTGTTGCTATGCCATCTTTAACCAATAAACTAAATATTTCCCTCAAGCTGGTAGCAATTGCTTGTTTTTATGCTTTTTGTCTTTTTGTGGAGAAGCCTACCAGGATACAGAAAGACCCACATTAATTTAATTTCAGACCCTATCACAACATAATTTATCTTTCAAAGTTCCTCAGTAAGATATTTATATTTATACATACACACACATTTATATCATATCATATCATATTATTTTTTCTGTTTTTCCCGCTAGGCGTATGAATTGAAAATAATACATAATGTTAGACGAAGACAGGAAGTATATTCCCCAAGGGTAGATAGCTTATTTTGCCAATTAAAAAAAAAAAAATCATAGCTTGGACTCTCTACTTAATAATTATACTTCCATTTTCTTTCCTTTTTTCCAAAGGAACTAACAGTAGCTATGCTGTCTGGCACCCTGCACTACCTATTGTTTAGCAGGCACCTTTGTAACTGACTAGCATTTGTCACCCAAGCTGGCTGACAGGAGCGCTCCCACTGTGTATCACTCTTATGGCTTTCCCATGGAACAAATCCCCCTGCGATATAAAGGGTAGTCTCACTAAGTATCACAGGGCCAGTGATGGTGGAGTCAGGATTTTATTTTGCCATAGTTAGATCTACGAGTGCGCATTAAAATACATGTGAAAGACATAACATTTTGGCTGCATTTTAAATTCTACAAATAGAGGTTAGTGTTAATTATTAACTGGAAGACCATACATGTGGAAGAATACTACATTATTAAAAATTCACACAGAGCCTTCCAAATGCTGATTTATAGGCATACACTAATTTTACAGGAAGGATAGTCATACATATATAAGCATACAATTGTTATACATAAAACAAAAAAGCATCCAGTGGAATAGTAACGCCAGTGGTTGCCGGCAGATTTGGCTTTGTGGTTGATTTGATTTGTGTAAATGTACATCTGTTTGATAAGCCTGTCTCACTTAGCATGTTATTTGGCGTTTGGGGCAAAGATTGTTTACAATTGCGTCAATTAGATGGAAAGTGCTGTCTTTAATGATATCTTTTTTTACTAAATGACGTAGACAAATAATTCTAGACAATACGGTTCAAAAATCTCTGTAGCTAATGAGATGGCTGAGCAGATAAAGGTGCTTGCCTCCGAACCTGAAGAGCTGAGTTTGGGCTCCAGGATCCACATGTTGGAGAAGAGAACTGACTCCCACAAGTTGTCCTTTGACCCCCACATGTGGGCTGTATCATGCACGTGTCCATCCATATACATGCACAGACAGACAGACACAAAGTCAGTAAGAGGACGTGAGGGAAAGGATCATCTCTGCAGCCATTCTTGTGGGTCACATTTACATCATGGCTGTCTTTGGGCACAGTGATTTTGCAAATGACACAGTTTAAGGATCTGAATTAAAGGTCAGGGTTTCATCCTGTGTGTTCTTCCCGAGCCTCAGAGAAAATCCCATCTCATTCCATTGATTTATCTCAAGCAGTCTGCCTACATACGGAAGACTATCCCATGTGTTTCTCTGTTTCGCTCCTTTCAGTGGCTGCCTTGTTAGCACAAGGTTAAAAACACATTGTAAGTAGCTTTTTCGTGTACAGCTGTTTAATTCTGTTGTGTTTTGTGGTACGGATAGTGTTTGGAATCCCATTAGTACAAAAGGAATCAGATTCTAGGAAGATTTTTCTTTTTATTTGAAAATGGTTAAGTGTTTAAGGAAAGGTAACATCTTAGTGTTTTCTTAAAGGTTGAAGAAAAGGATCCAGGAGGTCTGTACGTATCCCATTTTGGCTCTTTTGAGTGTAGAGTTGCTGCCCTGTGGGCTACTGCTGACACTAAGGCCACTTCTGCTGCCTGCACTGATGATGTAGGTGACACGGATGAAGTAGATGACACTGGTGACAGGGATGTGGCTCCTGACACTGAACTGACTCTCACATTTGCTGTAGCTTTTTCCTGAGCACCCAAGGGGCCAACACCATGCCGACCCCGAGCCTGCTCCTGATTTCCACACTGATGACACCATCCACTCTGCTCATGATGTTGGCCTGTCTCTTACGTCCTACCTTCTTGCTCAGAACAAGAGTGACAGGCTCGATACTGATCCTGAATCTGCTCTAGGAGGATGTTGTTCACGGTTGGAAGATTCAGTGTAGGTCTCTTGCTTTCTATTAATTACAATCAAAGCACACAGCTCCATTCGGATGCCGTAGTGTTGATATGTTTGATTGGGTTCCTATATTTTCTTTGTGAAACAAGAGTGTCACTCTGTACCTCAAGCTGCCCTCAGATCTGTGATTCTCCTGCCCCTACCTCCTTGATTCAATTACTCTAATAGTAGTTTGGTTCTGGAGATCTCAGTTCCTTCTTTTTTCCTGGTCAGAGCAGAAAACTTGAAGTGTGATCCTGTTACCTCGGTTGTCGTGGGCACTTTGATCCCCCATCCTATCTTCATGAGCCAGCATTTTTCAAGAATTACAGTGTTTGTGTAGCATCTCTTTATATCTGTCCTGTGACTTTCTTGTTGGATCTAGCAGAGCTCGATCTGAGAACTTTCTTGTAACTGCTGTAATAAATTGTCACAGACGTAGTAGCTCAAGACAATGCTTGGTTACTGTTTTACAGTCCTGTAGCCACAGGCTGAGATGGGTGGGCTTGATCAGCTGTCTACTTAGATTCACACAGGATCCAATTCAAGGTGCTGAATGTGGCATGTCATAACTGAGGTCAGAGGTGAACCATTCAAACTGGCTGAATTCTGCTCCCTTGGTGGCAGAGTAGAGTCTCGTCCTGCTGGCTCCTGTCTGGGACTAGTCCTTTCTTCCCCAGGCTGTTTGTATTCTGACATCCATATGGCCCCTCTCCTGCAACAGCAGCTTGAGTCCCCTCAAGGGAACCTTTGTCTTCCACTCTACCACATTTCCATGCTTTTAGAGCTCATGTGATTAGATCGGACTTGTCCAGACAATCCAGAATAATCTCCCAGCTTCCCTAGCAAAGTCCCCATTGCATTGTAAAGTAAAAGATCCATGCGTTTCAAGGATTAAGGGGATCTTCTGAGGGCTGATCTGCCTCCCACCATCATCTAGTGTTCCCATACACACCAATCTGTATGTGAAGCCCACACCCACACAATAGAGAGAGTCCCTGGGAATGGACAATACACAATAGCTGTTGGCCTTTGTGGATTTAAGACAGTACAGTTAATAAAAGTGGGAAATGGAGAAGACCTCACAGAGGAAGGTGCACCCATGGGTCCTTGAAACTACCTTGGATAGGAGAAGAGTTAGAGAAGGCAAGACAAGCTTGATGAACTCGAACAAATGTAGAGTCTGATCAGGTCTAATGCTTTTCCGTGCGGCAGAGAGGCTCTGTGGACTGGGGAAGAAGTAGGGCACACACATCACAGTTTTGCCAGGTTCATGGAATTTAGGTAGGGATTTCTAAAACAAGAAGGTCACTTTGAGAGAGAATGCAGCATGAGCAAATGAGTGTTTCAGGAAGGTTAGTTTAGTAATGACCTTTGGAGGGGCTTGAGATAGAGAAGGCGGAGGTGACGTGGTGGAGTATGGGACCAGGTCTGGAGCATCCTCATCAGCACAATGCCTTCTTCCTTAGGACATCTTAAATGTAGACTGAGATGTCTGTCATTTCCATCCTGAAGCATTCAGCACCTGCTTCATTAGGTTCTTCATAAGTAGCCCTGACTCTCAGGCTTATGATGTCAACAAGAATGGAATACCCACTGGCTGTGTCAAGCAGGCTGTCAGTACTTTTAGAGTGGTTTTCAGGACTTGTTCAGTATGGGAAAAGATTGCCTTGTCTATTTGAGTACAGAGAGCTGAAAATTGATGACATGAATGGAAGCAAATTCTGGTCTTTCATCCTGATCCTGTGCTCTATCCTTGAGGTTGCTCTGGTGTTGACAGGAGGCAAGGAGTCAGGGATGTGGGATGTGAGGTGTGCATGTGTGAGTGCGTGTGGAGGCCAGAGAGCAGCGCCAGGTATTGCCTAAGTTGCTCTTCAGCTTACTCTCTGACACAGAGTCTCTTGCTGGACCTGCTGCTCACCAGCTCTGCTAAGCTGCCTGTACAATAAGCCCCATGGACACTTCCGGTTTTGTTTCATTAGCATTGGGATTATAGGCATGCACCTTCATATTGTTGTTTCTGGGTGGATACTAGATATCAGAAGGCCCTTATGCTTGTGGGGTGTACACTTTACCAACTGAGCCACCCCCTCTCCCCTAGGCTATTCTTAAAGATTAATTGATAGAATCTTACATGTACAGCTTACAAAAAGATAAATATTATTTCTACTAAATATAAATACACACACACACACACACACACACACACACACACACACACACACACATGGCTTATTCAGGAAACCCTGAGATGTCCCATAGGTCAGTGGAGGATGGTTGGGGACACCTAGGCTAACCTTGAGAGACTTCTTATTCTTCAACACTGCCAGAAGCCAGGGAGGGGTGGATACAGCAATGGAGCTGCAATCTCAGCCTTTAATCACTAAGAAAGTTTGGGCTTCGGGGTTCACAGTGCCCTTTCCAAAGCTTGGCCTTGCTTTGTGATGATTTCCATATCGATCCTCTGCAGTGGGGTGAGATTCACATGTGCTCACATCGATGAGGGCGACCAGCCTTTTCTATGGAGATCTGATTAGTTTAAGTTCAGAGCAGCATTGTGGACATGGCTTTGGTAAAGGTTATGAGCACTCTTTGGCTCCGAAATTGCATTTCAAAGTAAGCGATCCCTGAGGGCTAGTTTGACTTATTTAATTACACCGAACAGGACTTGGTAACAGTTTTATAAAATCCCTCCTCAAGCCACATTCGTAATTTAATACAAAGTGGTAAATTGGTAAACCTTTAACATTTGTGTCAGGAGACAAGTGATGGAGATCAGGATTAAATGAAGAGAAAACTCTGGGTGCCATGTTTGAATTAGAAACGATGAAGTAGTCATGCGGTTTTGATCAAAATTTAAAGTGAAATCTGACAAACATATACACAACTGACAAGAATCATCTAATTGTTAAAGGGACAGCAAATGAAGCTTATTTCTTTTTACTTAACAGTTTCAGCTGTCATATGTATGCAAGGGTGCATGCTAAGGACCAACCGCTAGAGATGTAGCCAGCACTGGAGAGCCTCCAGCCAGGGTGAGACACACAGACTTGGCCTAAGCACGTGCACCAAGATGTGCTAACACATCGAAGGCCATTGTTAATTGTTAGCCAGTGACCGGAAGTGACCCTTCTGCTAAGCCTCCTACCTGGTGACAGCTACCAATCCTGCTAGGCTTAGCCTGTGTCCCAGAAGACTCTTGAGAGTCTTTCTGCTGCTCTTTATCTACAGAATGCAACATGTGCTTCTGTTCTGGGGTTCATAGGGCCTCTGAGAGCATGAGTGCAGAAAGGGATAGCCTGGGACTCCCAACCTCCAAATGAGAGAGATAAACGTACTTCCACTGAGAAATCAGAATATTTCAATATAAAGTAAGTCTAGCACTCGGAAGCAACCCGTGGGACTTATATTTGAGAAGTGTACCACTTTTTTTATCTTTATTTTTATCAAGTCAGAGATTAAAACCGGGACAAGCAGGAGCCTGTTCTTGGACAGGCATCAGTTCCACACCAGAGCTGGTGATGTCTCTGCCTCTGTACCCTTCCCTTTGCCTCCCTGCTGTGCCCTAGTAGGAAGTCAGTGGACATTCAGATGTGTGCCACTTCACACACAGTTGAAGGGAAACTTCCTGTTATGCTCGTCATAGTGATGAATGATCGGCTGTGATATTTCCATCTACTGTAGTGGATTCTTCTCTACTCACTTCCATTTCTCCAGCCTCGTCTAACGATAGGCATACAAGTCGCTACAACAAAGGCCATTTCCCTGCATCACATGAAGGGTTCTAATACGCTGTTTGGGAATTTCTATCTTTCCTGCCAGCCGAAGACCTCCACATTTTTTTTTGTATTTGTAGTTGACCTACAGGTAAGATAAACTCATTGACTCTTCCCCTTGTGCCATGAACGTTTATTGAGCAAGTGTCATGGACCAGGAAGTATGTCATGTGTTGGCACTGACTGCTTCAGATGTGGTACCCCGCTGTGTAGATATGGGGGACCTGAGGATGGGATGAGGTCTCCCACGGATTTCAGAGGACAGCAGGACATAGGAGGGTGTGATGTTACAGGCAAGGCAGCCAGCCAGGAAGCTCTGTGGGTGGAGTCTGTACTGGCAACTGGAGTGCTGGCCTTCAGGGAAATGATAGACACAGTCACCAGAAGGAGTTAGTACCAGTTGAAAAACGAAGACCTGAAAAAAAATTCAGATGTGACTGGTGATAGCTGTAGGCTCTGCAGAGAAAGCCAGATGGACATCTGGGCTGAAGAAGGAGGGTGAGGGTGAGCTGTGTCATTGTCTATATATTTAAAGGGCAAATAGCAGGTTGGTGCTTATATTTGGCCACTGAAGCCTTTGGCCACTGAAGCTTGGGAACAGGTGGGAGCGTGAGTTTTCTTTCATTAAGTGAGTCCCACACCAGGAAACTATAATCCTGATCCAGACTAGGTGGAGCTCGTCCCATATGGGATTCAAACTGCCATGGCCCCTGACCAGTGCAACAACCAGTGCAACATGGACCCTGACCAGTAGTACATCAGAATCACTTACTTGTCTCAGTAAACTCAAAATGCAGTGAGATTTCCTTTTCTCATTTACAAAATTTATTTTTTTAATTGTGTGTGTGAATGTACATGCATATGTATGTATGTATATATGTATGTATGTATATGTGTATGCATGTATGTAAGTATGTTTGGGCATGTGTGGTGGTTAAAGGACAACTTGTGAGAGTCAGTTTCTTCTTTCTACCATGTGGTTCCCAGGGATGGAACTCAGGTTGTTGGGTGTGGTGGCAAGCTCCTAGATCCACTGAGCCATCTCACCAACCCCTGACTCGATATTTGTAAGAGTTCACTCTTTATTTCTTTTCATTCTGCCTGGCACCAGCTGAGAGTGACATTCTGTACACTAACACAATCTTAGTTCCCTCATAGCAAGCAGTCTCTGGTTGTACACTTGGTCTCCTGCCTACCCCTGTACCATGACGGTGAGGCTGTGGCCTCTGATTCCTGTCCCATGCTTGCATCCCAGAGATTAGAGTCCTGCATTGCCGGTCCTGTGCCACGTCACATGTCAGCTGCACTGGCAATGTTGATTGACTCATTCATTGAAAAAGCAGCTCCTGAGAAGATGGAAATTACAGGGAGAGCTGCCCGAAGGAAGTGGGCTAAGTGGATCTATGGGAGGAGACCTTTCCAGAAAGAAGCAGCAGCAACATTAATTGCTTGAGACATGAGAGGTGAGGTCAGGGACACCAGATTGTGTGGGGCTCTTCCAGAGCATTAGCTGATGTGATGGCAAACCACGAGAGGATTCCAAGTCACTGCAGAAATGACAAGATCCTACTTATATCTTAACAAAGTGACTCTGGTCGCTGTGTTGAGAACACTGTGATGGGATGAAGAATAGGAATGGGAGATCAATTAGGAGGCAGTTTAAATGAGGAATTTAAAAACAAAAGGGATAATTGGATCAGGCCTTCACAAGGGAGAGAACTGAACTATAGGATTTGGGGATGCACTTTAAGGGTTGTGTTGGTGGGATTTACGGACAGATGAAGGCAAGGGAGACAGGAAGAGCATTTATGCATGTGTACACACTCTGCCTGTAAATGAATGGGAGTCTGGAGAATGACTTAGCAGTTCAGAGTAAATCCTGTTCTTCCACAGGGCCTGCCTTCAGAAGCTCCTGTAACTCAGGCTCCAGGAGATTCAATGTTTCTGGCCTCTGTGGTACACACACACACACACACACACACACTCTCTCTCTCTCTCTCTCTCTCTCTCTCTCTGATACAAAGAATAAAGTCCAAGACAATGCTGTAGCTTTGACCTGGGAACTTTATTTCCATCCACTGAGAGGAAGAAACTGGGAGTAGCAGGTATGAGGGTGAGTGCTCGGAATGTAGCTTTCAGTGTGTCTCCTTGGGACATCTCTAGGAGATGGGAGAGGCCTTTGAGGACAGAGATTGCCTTGCAGAGGTGCATATTAGAAAAATGAAGGATGGAGCCTGCAGTCTCATAGGAGGCTTAAGCCCATACCCAGGGATGAAATCACTAAGGGAGTTAACAAGAAAAGGAACCCTTAGAATGAACCCTGGGTGATGAGCAGACTAAGTAGAGTCTCAGAGCCGCACGTAGGAGGGAGAGGTCAGTGTCCTGAAATAAGGGGGAAATGGAGGGCAGTTGTGTGGAGCTCTGGTGATGAGCACATGATGGGCCTACATCAGAGCCCCGTGCTCGGCTCTGGGTGCCCTGTGACACTGCCTTCATGAAGTGCAACCGCTGAAACCTAACCAGGGTGGATCCGAGGACAAGCGAAAGGGGTGATTGGACTTGGAAGGGTGGCTTTTGAGAGCAATCCTCGGAGTCCAGCAAGAGAGTGTCTGTAGGCCAGAGGGGAGAGCGACAGGCAAGGGAAGGTTAATGGCAGAGAGAAGGAAGGGTGATGGTGGAGAAGCACCAACCTAGGTTCCTCACAGAGGCTTGGACGTTCAGGAGTGCAACAGACTTTCCTGCTGCTGGAGGAGAGAGGACAGCTTGGGCTGGTCCTGAGAACACACTGGGCGAGTGAGAAAGGGGGCAGATACCCAGGGAAGGCACATGGACAGTAGAGGGACCAACATGTGACTGCCAGGCAGCAAGAAGGGCAAGTTGGAGGTGTGGGAGCGTGACTATGAAGTGTGCGCGCGCGTGCGCGCGCACACACACACACACACACACACACACACACACATACACACACACAAGCAAGGAATTATCACAATTGTCCTTGCAAGCCAAAATGGGCAGCTAAGTGGGCTCAGGGCACCAGGAGGGCATTCCTGGAGCAGCAGGTCATTGGCCTTCTCTCTGTGTAGCAGGCAGGCCTTTGGGGCCCGGGGCAGGGACTGGCTCCACTTTTCCCTTGTGTGCTCTTCTGGGGGTTGGGGAGGTGATGGCCACTGGACTTAATTCTCTAGGAGTCAGAGTGTTTGGCTACAAAGAGAGCAGACCTGGGCCCAGTGTGCCTACTCTTGCCAAAGTCTGGAAAATGTGCCCTGTCTACCACAGTTAACACTTCCTGACCACAGGCCTCTGCCAGGCATTAGGTCAAGATAATTCCTGCAAACCCTTGTTCTCTTAGGTGGAACTCTGTTGATACTGCAGGGATGGTTTGAGACAGGTGACTTCTACTTGGAAGCCATATTTAGGGTGGCTCATTAATGGCGTCTCCCAACGGGCCTGTTATTTCCTGTCTCAGTTGCTCTCTAAGACAGCTCTTCTGCTGGTGTCCCCTGACTCCCTAGTCACTGGGTGGCTTTTTAAAATCCCTCTTCTAAAATACTTTGTATTATATAATTCTGTCACCTTTAAGTACAACATTTAAGGAAAGACTAATTGGATGACCACTGAGATCATAATCACCCCGAACTCAAAGCATTCACACTTTAACCTTTATAGGATTTGTTTCATGGTTTGGGGATTTAACGTAGGTTTTTATCACGGAGCCTATTTCACTGCAAGCTGGAAGTCCTACGCATCCTGGAGATTTTCCATGTTTACTGTTTCAGTGGTGCTGAGAATGGAACCCAGGGCCTTGCTCATGCTAGGCAAGGACACTACCACTCAGGTATAGGCTAAGCCTGAGGGAAAAAAAAAATTAAGATCACTTTTAATCCTACGGTTTCATACAGATTCCATGTAAACCCAGTATTTAGATGGAAGTTTAATCAGCTCCACCCTTTCCTTGTGTGTGATTTCCACATATGGTGGTGTGTGCGCGCATGCGTGTGTGTGTGTGTGTGTGTGTGTGTGTGTGTATGCATTTGTGTACCTATGCATGTGTATGCGTGTGTGCTTATGTGTGTATACATGTGTGTGCTTGCATGTATATGTGTGTGCTTATGTGTGTGTATGCCTGTGTGTGCTTGTGTGTGTGTGCGCATACATCTCCATATTTTCCTGGGTGGAATTTCATTTCTAACAGTTATGCCTTTGCTCCATCGCTCCGCTCAGCAATGCCGGATGAAGCAGTTGCTTTCATTTCTCTTTTTCACCATCATGATTGTTTCCTGCAGTCCCATTTATTTCTGTCAGGTTTTCCTTCATGCCATCAATCTGTCTCATTTGTGCACCCATTCTGTTTCTTATTCTTTTTTTCATTCTGCACGGAGCCAAGTGTGGACTTTTATTCGGTTGCTTCTCATTCCTGATGCATATGCAAACCGCTAGAGTATGCAGTTTTGAACCAGCTATATGTCTTCCAGATACAGCTTTCTGTTGTTCTGAAGATATTTGTCATTTGGACAGCCAGAAAATTTTTTTCCTGGGACTTTCTCTGTTTACCTTTTGTAATGTTCAGACAGTAGGTTGTCAAGGAACTTGCAGTAAATCCGTGTTCAGTCTCAGAGTTCTGTAATGATAGAAATTCATATACAGGTGTGCTTCTCCAGTGGACAGTCTACCCTCAGTGTAGCTGGGGCTTGGCAGTTACAGTGACTCCACATCTACAGATGAGCATGGTTCCCTTGCATAATGCTTTGTTACACATCCTGTTAGTGTGTCAACCCAGTCAATATGTACTAAATGCTCAAACTGTTATGAATAACGGGAATGCTTACAGAGCCCCTGTAGCAATGGCAGTCTGGTGTGGGAGGCAGAACATGAGCCAGTTAAGAGAAGCACATGGAAGAGCTAGCTACTGTGGAGAAATGAGGCCCAAGCGAAGGTGGCTTCGAAGGTGTGGGGCGGAGCTTTGGGGCGTGGGGTGGAGCTTTGGAGGCGTGGGGCGGAGTCAAGCAAGGTCTCTGCGCAGGGGTGAGATGTCCCAGAAGATCTGATGGACATGGTGGAATGAGGGGCAGCTTAGGGAGGGAAGCTGCAGTCTAGAGGCTCTGAGCATGCAGTGGCTTGGAGAGAGTGGGGACAGTATTAAGGTCAGGACTGCTGTATGTGAGTCTTGTGAGGATGAATGAGAGGAGCTGAGGTTATGAAAACCTCTAACCTTAGGGTTACTCTAGAGACTTATAGATCATGGAAGGGTGTGTTTTATGTTAGATACTGAAGCCCGTGGAGGATCTGGAGAAGAATAGCACCCTGAGCTTGTTGGCATTTTTAGCTTTTTTAAAAAAATAATTTTGGACACTGTCTGAGCATAGATGATAAGGTTGTGTGATAGAATTGAGCAGATTCATTAACAGTCTGTAAGTGGTAAAGATGGCCCGAGCTACAGTAACCACTCAGGACTGGCAAGAAGTGGTGGGGCTTGGGTTTGAGCAGACAGGGCTTGAGGTAGATTCGTTCTGAAATTAGAGTGAGCAGAAAAAAACAAAGGCTTGTGATCTGACCAGTGGCTTGAATGTGCTGTGACTTGCCAACAAGTGGACGTCTTCACTGGGCACAGGATTAGAGCTGCTTCTTAATGGGCTCTTCCTTGTCTCCCTCCCTTCCCTTCCTTTGGGAGCCATGGCAGGTGCAGGGCTGAAGAGGGGCCAACAAGGTGGGGAGGACAGCTAAGGAGGCAGCCAGGGTAACTGGTAAACTTGTTACATACAGAGGATTGAGCCAGGATGTCAGTATATTGAGAATAAAAGGAACTAGGTCTATCAGTGATGAATAACGGAAGGCTAAATCTAAAGAGATTAAGAAGAAATATGGGGTATTCAACTGGAAGTTCCATGATTTTGAAGATTTTGTGTGTGTGTGTGTGTATAATGATATAAAACACATATACAATAAATGGAAGAAAGAAAAAATAAAAGCGTGCGATCAGGTGATCACTTATCAGTGGGAACACACCAGGTGCCCAGTTCCTGGCTGGCAAATTCCATCTGCTACAAAAAGAGAAAGGGGTGCTTCTTGAAGGAGCTGCTAGTGGGTGGCGTATTAGCACAGTGGCCCTGCGTGCCGAGAATGAGTAAGCTGGGCATAGTTCAGTGACAGTTGAGATTGAGATTTGTCAGTGTCTCTGTGATCAGGGAGGGAGGTGGCCACTTGGGGTGGAGGAAAAGCTCATCAGAAATGATGACAGCACAGAAGTGAGGTTGCCATGATGGATGGGCCATCTGTGCACAGAGTAGTGACTGAAGTTGGGGTGGTGTGTAGAAATAGTGCCGATCAATGCTGAATCCTCATGGTGAGAAATGGGTGACCACAAAGCTTCAGCAAGACTCTTTAGACTAGAAGGTCTGATGAGCAGTCTACTGATCACACTCCTCCCTCCCCAGCTGCCAAATCAGGGTCTTGTTCTCTGGAAGCTGTGAATATGTTAACTTATACCCAGAAAGAGACATATAATTAAGTTCTGGATAGGGAGGTTATTCTGGATTATTTGGGGGGTGAGGGGAGGCACCTAAATGTCAAAAAAAAATACATGTTTAAAAAGGACTTTTACAATGTATCACACTTCATTTATTTATTGTGTGAACACATCACGGTGCTTGTGTGAGGTCAGCGAGCAACTTGCAGGTCCAGGAGTTGGTTCTCCTCTATCTGGGTCCTTGTAACCAAACTCAGGGTATCATGTTTGGCTACATATGCCATTCCCCACTGAGACATGAGGCTGGCTTTGAAGATTCGTGTATCAGCCAGCCTCTGTTGCTGCCACTAAATGCTGAAGATGTGTGACTTGCTAACAGGTTTGATTTAGTTCACAGTTGGGAGGATGGCGGTCTAAGCAGTTTGATGTGGGCTTTGGTGAGGGCCTCTCTACCTGTGCTATATCATGATGACCTGATAGAGGTCACGTGATGGAACAGGAAGCTAGAGTTCTAGGGACCAGCCTTTCTGTTTACAACAGTGGGCTCTCAGGAACTAATAAGGTCTTACATCTGCATGTAAATCCTTCGAAGGCAGCTCCTCCAATGACCTAATAAGTCCCCACTAAGGCCCACCTCTTCCATCACTGTGCTGGGGATCAAACTTCCAACACAGGGACCATTGTGGGATGGACTCAAACCATATCAAAACCAACCAAGGGAAGGGGCATCTGTGAGTGGGAAAGACAAAGGTGCCTTCCCTGAGGCCTCCCAAAGAGATAGAGCTGTCCTATGCCCTCTATTTTATTTCAGACAATACCACCTCCATAACAGTGAGGTAATGCATTTTTGTGGTGTTTTGAACTGTTGGATTTATGGCAATTTGTTATAGCTGCAAATAGAAAAACTAATACAGACTGTCTTAGGAATGATCTTCACATCACTGGTATAAAAAAGTCTGGGGGAAAAATCGGTCATCATTTGTAATACTACCTAGGATGGCCTGATTTCACCACAGCAAGACCTGTATAAGTATCCATTATATCAACTCAAAACATCAAGAGTTTATATGTATACATTTAAAGACAAACCATATAGTTTTAGAAATTACTTCTTTGACTCTGTCATGGGGCGAAAGTTAGGTATTTCTTATGCAAGAATATTTTCTATGGATCCTTCACAGATGTCTACCACCTGAGTTGGTGAGGTTTTTATTGTCTGTTTGACACAGCCTAAAGTGTCATAGGAAGATGGAACTCCAATTGAGGAATTGCTTAGATAAGACTGGCCTGAGGCCATGTCTGTGAGAGACTGTCTTGATTGATGTAGGAGAACCCAGCCCACTCTGCAGCATCACCCCAGGCCTGAGATCTGATCTGTACCAGAAAGAGCTGAATAGGAGCCACTGGGTGAGTAGCAGGCAGCATTCCTCCATGGGTTCTGCTCCTAATACTTGCCTAAGTTCCTGCCTGACTCAGTGATGGATTATGACCTGGAAGTGTACGCCGAATAAATCCTGTCCTCCCGACGTTGCTTTTGCTCAGAATGTTTTGTCACGGCATGGAAGAGGACTAGAACACCAACCCTCTACTTAAACATTTTTCATTGTCTCGTTGGCTACACGAGTGCAAACCTTTAAGCTTTTGATATTACTAAAAGAAAATTTACACCATTCGTTTATAGGAGATATATACTGGTGACTAGTGGGAAGGGTTTAACCAAAAACAATTAGAAAGGATAAAGAGAATCATGTCTTATAAAGAAAAATGATGTGAATAGAGTCAGTAATAGGAAGAAAACAATTTCTGTTATTTGTGATATTAACAGAGCAATGCTTTCAAAAGCTGTGCATATCAAGCACACCATGGATTTCAAAATTATTTTCAATATCAAGTCACAGTATATGAACGAACAAGAAGAAACGGTGTCACCAAGGTAGCTAAATTCACACTTGGAGCTTCAGCATTCATCTTCCTCATGGGGAGCTCTGAAATTACGTCTGTGGATTGATTTGTATGATGGTGTGGCTTTTGAGAACTGATAATTTGCCTTATTATATCTCTGTGTAAAAACAGTAGTGTGCCCTCCAGAAGGTCAGATCTCGGTATCCTTAGACTGTGTTGTGTAATGAAAAGTCCTGATTGTATAGTTGATCATCTCAGATGAATTTTCTTTGCTTTGAAATAATCGGAGCGATGTTTATAATTGTGTTTTCAAGCATTTTACGAAAATAACTGCTTCATGTTCCAGCAAATGATTCATTCATTTGGTCTGAGCTTTGATTGACAGGGCCTGTACTCTGAGTATCAGGGCTATTCCCCATTGCCAGAGTGATGCAGTGATTTCCTGTGAGTAGTTTTCAATTGAGGCTAAAGGTCAATCATTGCATCAGTCTCCATTTGGAGCTGAATCATTCCAAGTCTCTCTGGGCCTGATCTTCACCAGTGCCTCCTGTTAGTGTTCTCCCAGGAAACCTCTGTTTGCTCTCAGCTCTCAGTTGAAATGCTCACAGATATTTTGACTTCTTAAGGATACTGAGAAATGTTATGGAAGTCTAGGCATGCCTACGTTTGCGTGGGTGCATGTGTGTGTACCATGTGGAGGTCAGAGGTCAACCATGAGTGTCAGTCCTCAGTAAGAGCTGTCCATCTTGATAGTTTGAGACAGAGTCCTTCATCATAGGCTGAGTAGGCTAGACTGGCTGGTCAGCAAGCCCGGGGGTTCACAACGCAGGGCTTAGAAATACAGGCTAACACACTCAAAGCTTAGTATCAAGTCTGGCCATTGAACTCGGGTCCTCCTGCTTCTGTGGCAAGCACTTCACTCACTGGGTTGGGCCAGCCCCAGGGATTTAGTTTTGTTGTTGTTTTAGTTGTTTTTTGTTTTGTTTTGGATTTTTTTTTGGTATTTACTTTATTTACATTTCAAATGTTTTCCCCTTTCCAGGTCTCCCCTTTGGAACCCCCTATCCCATCCCCCCTCCCCCTGCCTCTATGAGGGTGCTCCCACTCCCACCTTCCTCCCTCAAATTCCCTACACTGTGGCATCTAACACCCTCAGGCCCAAGGGCCTCTCCTCCCACTGATGACCAACAAGACCTTCCTCTGATACATATGTGGTCAGCACCATGGGTCCCTCCATGTGTATTCTTTGGTTGGTGGTCCAGTCTCCAGGAGCTCCAGGGGGTCTTAGTAGACATTGAGAATGTTTAATTGAGGATGAATTCACTGTTTTTTTTAAACTTAAAAAAAAAAAAAGTAAGAACAAACACTAGAACCTCAGACATCTTACCAGTTAGTACCTCCTTTGACTTGCTCGATGGCTCCTACAGTTCACAGCTACATTCCTAGTCTAGCTAGGAAGTCATTTCAGGTGCTTAGAATATATTGCGGGTAAAGTCATTGTATTTGCACCTGGCCGTGTGTCTCAGGTAGTGATTTTAATGTTTCAGCATTTGCTATCACCCATGCTACTTCCTCTCTCAGTGCTATAGAGATACAATTGTTTCTGTTGTTTATTCTAGTCTAGGTTCCTCCCACTGACAGAGGGGCAATTTGTAAAAGTCACATGGGCAAATTTATTCTTGCCTAAGGACAGTTTTGGATGTTTTTGTTGTATATAACTGAACATTGTAAAGCAGTGGGATTAATGTTTGAAATATACAAGTTAGACATTCCTGTTGAAGATTTGCATACTTTTGTTTGGGGTGTGTGTGTGTGTGTGTGTGTGTGTGTGTGTGAGCGTGTGCGCGCCTGTGTGTAGTTACATGCATCATGTACATACCTGGTGCCCATGGAGGTCAGAAGGCACTGGATCCTCTGGAATTGAGGTTTTAGGCAGTTGTGGGCTACCATGTAGGTGCTTGGAATTGAACCTCTGCAAGAGCACAGAGCCATTTGTCCTAGGGTTGGGTAGTCTTGATCTAAAGATATTTGGATTAGAGATCCTCTGCCAGGACAGTCCATGCAAATAGTCCAAAACACAAATTCAAAGCAGAAAGAAAAAACATCTGGCCCTGCATGCTTTTCATGAAAACACAGGCCTGTGTGTGCAGCTCACAACTGACAGTTGCGGCTCCCCCAACTAAGCTCTCTAGAAGTTAAGCCTGCCTTTGTCTTACACCTGATTCATTTATTTGTGCTAACGCAGCACATCCAGTAACACCCCATTGATCTGGTCATTTTCCAGAATCCAATGGATTTTTCCAGGTAACTGATCATAAATTAGTTTTCCAAGTAACTGAGTCTCACACCTTCAAGGACCGAACTCTTTTCAGTGTAGCCATAATGGCAGAAACTTTCAGTGAATGTGTATGTACTTCTTCCCCCTTACTTTCTTGTGGTTTTGTAACCAGAGACTACCTAATGTAGTGTGGCTTCTTTTCTGATACTTCGGGGTCCCCGGATGCGTGTTTGCTCTTGATGGAGTTTTCTGGAATTTTGTGTTCTGGGATTTATTTTCCCTTGGTGTTGCTGCTTTGGTACTTTGTCTTTGACTTTACAGCCCTTGCCAGTTTCCTTTCTGGATCCATTGCATCGGCCCTCCTGATTTCACCTCCTACCTGGATCCATTGCATCGGCCCTCCTGATTTCACCTGTCTTCTTTTCTATCACCTGTGTCTTGGATACGCCTTCCTCTGCTGCCTCACAGTACTTCCTTATCTGAGATTGTTTAGGATGTTTTTTTCCTTCTGCTTTCTTCAATGCCCGTTTCTACTTTCTGGAATAATTTTTCTCATGTTGTGGTAAGGAAATATCACAGAGCTCTCCCCCTGTGGCAGAGTTTTAAGTGCACAGGACTGGTGAGGGCCACTGCAACCAACACAGTAGGTTTCTGGGACACTCTCACCTTGTGCATGAGTGATGTGTGTGTGCGTGCATTTCTGTATATCTCCTGCTCACCCTATCCCTGCCCCTGTGTGTACGTGTTCTTCCTGTTTGGTGAGCTTGACCATGGTTGAGTCTCCTCTTAGTCCTGCAGTGCCTATCCTCTGTGGCTGGGTTATTTCACGTAGCAAACTGCCCCTTGACATTGGTGTCTCCTATCTTTGCATACCCTGCTAGATTTCCTCCTGATTAAGAGCCTGGCTTACATCCCATCATGACCATACCATATTCTCTTTGTCCTCTCTGACAGTGGGCACTCAGGCGCACCTGTTGTGGCAGATGCGGTGGTGAATATTGGCTATGGTGACATCTCTTTCATGCTCTGATTCAGTTTCTTCAAGTCATAGCCAAGAATGGGATGTCTGGGCCACATAGTCACCTGACTGTTGTTTCTGAAGAACTGCCCTCCTGCTTTCTATAATGGCTGCACATTTTATCTTCCCACCAAGGTATGCAGAGGGACTTTAGTCCACATGTGCTAGCCCTTGATGTCTTTAACTTTATTGATGCTAGCCATCTTGGTAAGCATATGGTGGTATCTTACCTCTACTTTGGTCTATATGTCTTGATTGATATATTCATTTTGGCCTCAACCTTTCATGTTGCATACCCTTGAACATCTGAAGGTCAGCAATTATCCCTTTGTGAACTCACTGTAGATGTCAATAATGTGCGAGAGAGAGAGAGAGAGAGAGAGAGAGAGAGAGAGAGAGAGGAGCCAGGGCCAGAGAGATTGCTTAGCAGATGCAGGCACTTTCTGTCAAGTCTGATGATTGAATTTGATCCCAGACACCCAGTTGCAAAGGATAGTACTGACTTCTGTAAGTGTAAGTTGTCCAAGTTGTCCCCTAACTTGGGCGTTGGTGTGTGCCTGTGTGTACTCTACTTTATACACATAAGCAAATGCACATCATATAAATGCATGGATGTGCATTTTTAAAAAAATGTTTTAAAAAGATGAACACCTTGCTTTTAGTGGCTTCTCCCACTGTCTGTAGTCAAGATAAATCTCTCCTCCCTGTCACCTAGCAAAGCTAAAAAGCCGTTTTGTATGAAGCAAGACTTTTCTGGTAAGAATATGTGAGTTCTTGTGTAGCCCTGTCACAGAGGCCTTGCCACTTCTGAAAGCTTGTTGATGGCTTCAGCGTGAAACACTGGCAACATCTCTTTACTCTTTTGGTTGTGGAGGTTTGAGAAGGGATTGGGCAGAGCCCTTGCTCTTTTTGAACAGCAAGGATTCTGTTTTCAGAAGCATAGCCATTTCTTCTCCAGAATTCACCATGATTTAGGGGCTAAATTTAGCTTATATTAAAAGAAAAAAAGGTAGCACACTTCCCTTCTGGTCGAACTGTGAGCTACTCTCTGGCGGAGCACTCCTAAGAGATTCTTCATTACTGGTCCTTAATTAGGCTGAATAATGGGTCATGCTCTTCATTCCTATAAACTGACTTGTAGAAAAACCACTTCATAGAAAAATAATTGAAATGTTTTAAGGCAGTGTAACAGTGTCAACAGGCAGCACATGGAGGGATCTGCTTCCTGAGAAGAGTAATGCAGAGTGCTCTAATGACCGTGGTCCTGCTGGGCTGGGGGTCTGGGGTGGTAAGAAGAAATGCAGTTCAGATGAACGAAGCACACCACTCTACCCAGAACTATCCCAGCCCACGGAAGCTGTGTACATTAATTCCCATTAGAGTGTTCGTGTTAAGTGTGGCTAGCCCTTTATTACATCAAGACAATGGAGAACTGTGGTAGAAATAAACAGTCTCTCTGATTTGTTGGCTTAATTTTAAAATGACTTGTATGTTATTCTAATTAGCTCCTGTAGTGTCAAATGTTACATTCATAAATTTATGGTTTGCACACTTACGTGGAGCATTTAATTACCTTGTACCTTATGGCAGCTGTGTGTGTGGTGGGAGCCCATTTAGATCATCAAACAGACTCAGTCACCCCACTGGTTAGCAGTGTGACCCCCATGAAGGTGTTTTAACATCTCTAGTGGAAATTTTTCTTAGTTCTAAGAGCCAAAGTGACCCCTTAGAGTTTCCCCATTTACAACATTCCCTTATTATAGCAAAATATGTCAATTTAGGTATTTATTTCAAATTAATGAATAATCTATACACCGTATATATGTATATAGAGATGTGCTTCTATAACTACAATACACACACACCCGTGGTCAGAAAGTTGGATATTGTCGTGAAAAATAAAAGTTCCTTTCATTGCCATGCAAAGCCGACTGAAGGAAACCACAGTCCCCGTGTCGGAGCTAGCAGTTGCCCCACACATGCATGTGCGAATGTGTGTAGCTGTCAATTATCGGGCCCTGAGATGTCCACAGTGCATAGTTTTCCTTGCATCTTAGACTCCAAGTCATGTGACATGCCCTGAAAATACTTACTTTTAGTCGATGTCTAGTAGCTGTAACTTATAAATTAATTAGGAATTGAAGTTTTAATTCTTTATCTTTTAAATTAATTCTTAATGTTTCCCTCTGCATGTTTGAGTTAGCAGGGTAATTTAAAACAAGAATCTATGTGTAGAGAAATACCCAGCAGTCAATAAAGCAAAGCACTAGCAACATTCCTATCAGATGGTGAAGTTGAGGTGGTTTTGTGGGGTTTGTGTTGTTTGTTTGTGTTTACTTTTTAACTTATTCTTTATTTTTAACAATTGACATTTCATTGGGAAAAATCCACTTTAATAGAAAGTATTGTGCTGTTATGAAGGAGCTATCAATCAATACTTATTTAATTGAATTATAAAATCATACTGTTTATTGACTATTAAATTAAACCTCATTAAGATATTTTAGTGTTATTTTTCTCAGTCTCTTTATTTTTTTAATTGAAGTGTAATTTACATATAATAAAACACACAGATTTTAACTGTATCCCTTAATGAGTTTTTTTAACCCAATGCCTTCAAAACAGAGCAGTCTAATCATCTTACAATAAAACTGCTTGAGTCCTTTCGGAATCAGTCCCTCCGCTCCACCCCAGCAATCGCTGATCTGCTGTCACCCTGGGCTCATGTAAGCTTATGAACCCTTGTTGCAGCCTCTGTGTCTTCACTGTTGATTTTAGCATACCCATCCCATGTCTCTGTCTTAATGCTTAAGCAGCTGATTCAAAGTCACCGTGTAGGGAGAGAACAGAGCCTGAGTCTTGGTCTGTGTGGCTCCCAGCTCTGGTCTTGAGTTCTAGCACACTGCATTCAGGGGGTCCTGATTTATGGAAACAGAAAGAGGTGGGCATGAGGGTGAAGCTCATGAGATGTCCTGCTAAGGGACTTGCATTTCATTCCTTCTGTGTTTCCCACTCTGGTATCATGTAAGGTGGGGCAAAGTTGTTGCTTCCTCCCTCAATGAGGTTGCAAGTTTTTCTTGCTCTGATACTGACAAAGCAACCACAGTGATGAGTCTCCCCAGCTGCTGACTCTGAGCCCTAGAGGCACGAGGATCTTGTCAATGCTTGATTTGCCCTAGATTTGTCTGGTGTTCTGCTTCAAGGGTGACAGTGTTGTTGCCAACAGCCATGTGTCTGGTTAGGGTGAACATGCCTAGGTCCACATTGTCATGGTTTTGTGTGTGTGTGTGTGTGTGTGTGTGTGTGTGAGAGAGAGAGAGAGAGAGAGAGAGAGAGAGAGAGAGAGAGAGAGATCCTAGGAGTGGCTGTTCTGGAGCATTCCTCTGTGGAGTTGGTCTGGGCAGCCTGTGGAGAGGGGGTAGGTCAGTATCTGGCTGCTCTGGGGATCATCTTCATCACAGCAGTGAATGAACCTCCTTTCTAGTCCTAGTCTCTTTAATTTGGACAGATGGCATGAACATCTCTGGAGCATTGCTTCTCAGGATCAGCTGTGACTGGAGCCTATCCCACTGTTGACCTCTGTAATGACTCACAGCCGCCATGTTGCGGGCTCCTGTGCATCCTTTACTCATAAAAGGAAATCCCAGGACAGGGGCTGTGGCTCAGTTGGTAGAGCTCTTCTTAGCATTCAGGAAGCCCTGGGCTCATGCCCAGTCACTTGAATCTGACATAGTGGTACATTCCTGTAATCCTTGTGTGTAGGTATGGAGTGTGTGCAGACAGGACAATCAAGAGATTAGGGTGTAATCCCCACTTATGTGATAAGTTTGAGACCATCCTGGGCTATAAAAGACCATGCCACAATTAAGAAGTTTAAAAATGAAATTAAACAGACTGCATTAATAAGTTCCCTCATTTTAATTTAGAAATACTTTTGCATATTCTATAATATAATGTAAATAAATGTTATCTTGGCCCCAAGCCTTTCCCTATTGCTCTGACAGCTGGCACATTACCTTTCTTAGTAAAGCAAAGCAGATCTGCTATTACCTGGATGGGATGATTGGTTGGTCTGGACTGTGAAGGACCTTGGCCGTCCTGCTAAAGAATTCACATTTTATTCCTCTATGTATGGAAGCTGGAGAAGCTGCATGGTGTCTGTGGAGGCACTTGTGTTGCCCTTTGGGAGTCTTCAGTTATCACTCCCTACCCTACCCAGAAGGCCACAGAAGTGGAGGGAAGACAGAGGGTTCCATTCAGGTTAGAGCAAGAAATCTTCAATTCAGAGCCTGGGTAACATTTTGTGGCCATTGAAGTTGTGTTGGTTTCTTTATGTCAACTCTATATAAGCAATAGTTACTTGGGGAGGGGGACTATCAGTTAAGAAAAATGCCTCCCTAATATTTGCCTGTGGGAAAGTCTGTGGGCCATTTTCTTAATTGGAGATTGATGTGGGATTGTCCTGCCCACTGTGGGTGGTGCCACTCCTTAGCCGATAGTCCTGCAAGTGATGAGCTGGCTAGTAAGCATCACTTCCCAATGTCCTTTGCATCTGCTCCTGTCTCCAGGTCCTTATTTTGACTTACTTTGATGATAGACTGCTACATGGAAGTGTAAGCAAAAAAAACCCTTTTCTCCTCAAGTTGCTTTTGGTCATGGTATTTCGTTGTGGTCATAGAAACCGTGATTAAGACAGCACGCACTAGAAGGGCACACACACAAAAAGTACACTTAGGCTACAGCTTGAACTGATAGTTTAGGCACAGGAGGCATAAGGGGTTTTCTTGGATACTGTTCGTTGTATTCTCTTTCCTATTCTTGTTCTTCTCTTTGGCAGTATCAGCTTCCCCCAGCTTTTTCAACCCCACCTAACACCGACTAGTTCAGCTTTTCTCAGTACGTCCTACACCACTATGACGATGAGAAGAAATCCTGATGGGAATTTACTAGGAGCATCTCAGGGTAGCCTGAAGCACCCTCTTACTTGTGTTTATTAAAGATAAAGATGACTGTTTATGTTTTAACATTATTTCAAAGATAGAATACATATGTATACACAAGTATGGTTTTAAATAACTACTTGAGTGACAGAAATATAGTTTGGTTGGTAGAATGCCTAGCTGGCATTCACAAAGCCTTGGGTTTCATTCCCAGTATCACACAAGCCAGACCTGGTAGCATTTATCTATATTATCAGCACTTAGGATAAGGAGACAGGGCAATCAGTAGTTGAAGGTACTCCCTGGCTACTTAGTGAAGTTTGAGGCCAGCCTGGGGTACATGAGGCCCTGTCTCAGAAATAATAATATTGTTGTAATAAATGTATCATTATGTTATCAATTTTACTATTATTATCATTATCATTATTATCATTATCATTATTATCATTATTATTATTATCATTATTATTATTATTACTACTACTACTACTACTACTACTACTACTACTACTACTACTTAACTGTTTGTGTGGAACTGAAAGAGGGGCTATGAAATTCTGCTTTTTCTCTCTGGGTAAGGTAAAAGTACAGTGAATTTTAGGCTGAAGGAGTTTCAGGCAGAATCAGTGATGTTTTCGTCAGTTTTGAGGCATCCTCCAGGGAAGAGATTCCTTCTGTAAGACTCTGGTCAGAAGTCAGTGGAGATTGATGGACTTGCTGGACTCACTTCAGAGCAGGGCCACATCTCACTGTCCTGAGACATGGTCTACAGTAGGTGCTCGGAGCGTGGATGTAGAATGAATGGCTCAACAAAGCAGCCATCACCATGGTGATCATGCACATTGAGGTGTGGTGTGGGAGCCAGTGAGATTAAGAAGAGTTACTGCATATATTTCATGACTGACCAGCTCGGTGCACACAAGAGCCTAATAGGTGAATGACAGGCACTCGTTCTGGGATGATGAATGGCACTATAATTTGCCCTCAGCATGTGGACTGAGAGTGGCAGAGTGGAAGACACATGTCTTGTCTCCTGGGGCCTTTGCTGCTCGCTGTAGTTATATGCCACAAGCCCTCTTCCCCTTTCAGATTTTAAGCAAGATATTGAAGAGTTATGTGGAATATCTGATATTAAAATTCAATTTATGATGCTTTAAGGTACAAATACATTTGGTTGGTAGACTGACCCACACAGTGACTTCTTTTAGACAAAACAAGAAGAGGTCTTGGACACAGGGAACCTTCCTCTAAGATGAGGGCAGAGAAGTTTAAGAGCTCCGGGAGAGTGGTGGGCCTGAGTCTGACAAGGCATTCGGGAACTCTGGGCAGCAGTGATGGATGTCTACTAGGATGTCTGCTGTGCAGAGGTTGGGAAACTCAAGTGCGCGGTGAATCTCATGGAAGCAGGGAAAATCACATTGTGTACCTGACTCCCAACTGCCATCACATAGGGCCTGCACTGTCATTTATATATTTTGGGGATCAAATGTATTTTTTTTTGAAGTTTGTTATTTTCAAACTCTGGAAAGAGAGGAGACCAGTATATGTATGATTAAACAGAGTCTCATGTAGCCCAGGCTAGCACTGAACTCACTATGTGTAGCCTAGGATGACCCTGAATGATCCTTTTGCCTCAGCCTCTTGAATGTTGGGATCACTAGCATGTACCATCACACCTGAAGTATGTGGCACTTGGGATGGAACCCCGGACTTCCTGCCTGCCAGGCAAGTACACTACCAACTGAGCTAATAACCCAGCCTGACATTAGTATTATTTTTTCTTGCAGACCATCATGCTTGCATCTATAATAAAATCCTTTAAATGGGTATGGGAAGTTTGCAAAGAATTTAGCAGAAACAGAAAGAAATCTCTAATTTTAGAGTACCCATGTACATGATGGAACAGACTTTGTCTTGTCTGTCAGGCAGAAGTTCTGACAGCGGATCCCTTTCCAGGAGGTTTTGTTTGACTGGAGGGAAGCCCATTTACAATCCCAGTGCTAACTCCTGTCATACTAACTACCAGAGAACAGTTTTCCAGAGTCTCTCAAGCTTGATAAAATTGCTTCCATTTAACTGCATTTTGTTTGTTGGGTGAGGATAAAAAAAATGAGCAAAGTGGACCCTTGGTGCTAACTAGGTATATCCCAAGGAATCAAGCATTGGGTTTGTAGTATGCTTTGTTTTCTGTTACTTGTTGAAAGTTTGTACTCAGTTATCAATGAGTCTCACTCTGTTTCACAGAGTTAGAAATTGTCTAGTGGGACAGACAGAAGTCACTTACTGTGCTCCATCCCTGTGTGTGCTTCCATCTGCTTTGAGCAGATGATCTGTTCACACTGCTATGCTGAAGTAGGGATCTCGGAGCCCTTGAGCATCTGTGCACTTGGATGCCTTCACACTTCTCACATGTTTACACCTGCCTGCAATGCAGCGTCCATCTCCAACCTTTCTCTCTCTAATATGCCTCTGCCACTCTTCCCTCAGCACTTTGTATGTATCACGGATATAACACTCACTGGCATTGTTCTGTGCATGTCATGTATAAAGGTGTCTACATTCCTGGGTCTCTTCACTTGTGTGTGCATGTATGTGGGAAGGAGAGGCCAAAGTCATGTTCCCTTCAGGTGCTCTTCATTGTATTTTTCGAGACAAGGTCTCTCAGTGACTCTAGAACTCGCCAATTTTGCTAGGTTGGTAGGTGATCAAGCTTCAGGGTGCCCCTGTCTTTCCTCTCCCAGTTCTGAGGTCACAGATACATATCGCTGCACCTAACTTTTGAGTTTGGGATCCAAACTCAGCCTTCATGCTTGTATGACAGATGTAATTAGATGAGGTGGCTCAATATTCCCCATTGGTATTTTTAATGTTTATTCCTCTGAGTGTCCCAAACTGTCTGCCATTAGTCTCCATTTAGCCATTTCCACAAATGGCTGTTAGATTTAATTGTAAACATCTACTAAGATGGCCATCACCCATGGATGACTTAGGCAAATAAAGTATTAACCCAGGGTGTTATTAAAAGCTCATTAAGCTTAATAGTAATAAAAATAAATGTCCTCATGTGTTGCCACTACATAACTCAAAAAAAATCACAATAGTATCTTTAAAGAGAGGCTAGATAAACAGTTTAGCCTTTGTAAGCTAATTAATTAACATTCTAACACTTATTGTATTTTAAGATTTTTTTGCATTCATTTAAAAAATAAACATTGGGGGTTAGGGTACTGTACTGGTTGGTTTTGTGTCAACTTGACACAAGCTGGTGTTTCAGCTGAGAAAATGCCTCCATGAGATCCAGCTGTAAGGCATTTTCTCAATTAGTGATCAAGGGGGGAGGGCCCCTTGTGAGTGGTGCCATCCCTGGGCTGGTAGTCTTGGGTTCTATAAGAAAGCCAGCTGAGCAAGCCAGGGGAAGCAAGCCAGTAAGGAACATCCCTCCATGGCCTCTGCATCAGCTCCTGCTTCCTGCCCTGCTTGAGTTCCAGTCCTGACTTCCTTTGATGATGAACAGCAGCGTGGAAGTGTAAGCTCAATAAACCCTTTCTTCCCCAACTTGCTTCTTGGTCATGATGTTTGTGCAGAAATAGAATCCCTGACTAAGACAGGTACAGACATGGCTCAGCAGTTAAACCCTTGCTACTCCTGCAGAAGAGCCAAGTTGGGTTCCCAGCACACATCTGACAGCTCTCAAGCTCCTATAGCACCATCTCCAGGGTATCTACCACTCTCTGCTGGGCTCTACAGGTGGCACATGTGCGCACACAGATACACACAACATACAAATAACAACTGCAAACCCTTAAAATGTTAAAAATGAAATATATTTTAACATCAACCAAGAAGCCAAACATAAACCTAAGTTGTAAGCATTTTTATTCAGTTTGACAGAAGATTGCTCACTGTGCCAAAGCATGCCATTGTAGAGTTAGGTGTGCCATGGGGGAAAATCTCAGATCTCAGGTCTAACAACCGTGATGGCTTAAGTCGTCGCAATTTAGAACATGGTTATTCTCCCCAGTAGCAGTATTGTAAAGGTCCCACGGTGAGTCTGAAAGCACTTTCTCGGTGACTGCTCGGTGAAGAGTTGGCCTGTGGTCCTTTGCTTCATGAAGGCTGCTCCTATCAGAGCCCTGCCTCTGTTCTGCTCTCCGGTCCTCCCCACACAAGGCCCACACCTCAGGGAGACATTCCTAATTGTGTCTAACCATGCTCAACTGGTTCCCCTGCTGGCATTTAGTAGGCTAGCATTAGAGATGCTTAGACATCTGTATTTTTATTAATTAAAAATATTTAACAGGGGACTAGGAAGATGTCTCCATGAATAATGCGCTTGCCACACAAGAGTGAGGACCAGAGTTTAGCTAGAAGTCAGGCAGGAGCGACAGGTGATGTAAGCCCAGTAGGGAAGCATGGACAGTGGGTCTCCAAGGCAAGGAGGGGAGCAGACTAGCTGGAATTGTTGAGGATCAGGATCACTGAGAACCTCTCCTTCAGTGAATAAAACAGAGAGTGATTGAGAAAGAAATCCAGTGTCAACTTCAGGTCCCTGCAGGCACGCAAACATGTGTACCTGCTCCAAGCACAGGCAAATATGCATATCCACTTGTGTGTATACCATATATACAAAGTATTTAACATTATTAAAATAAAAGTAGCCCGAGTGGATGAAAATCCCTTAAAGTAGCTATTGTCTGTACCATAAGTCCTTAAGAAACTGTGAGGAAGTTTGCTCCCCCCCCCTTGAGTTACTAGAAAGTCCTTCAGAGATAGCACAAGATCTAAAAGGGACCTCCTTTTAAACTTAGTAGAGGAATGAGATTAAAGTCAGACTTCTGAGAAGACCAGTACAAACCGATTTACTCCACTTCAGAAGCTTCCCAGAAAGAGGACCAGGAAACAGGAGGCCAGAAGGACCTTGCTAAAGGCCTCCTGATTTCCCTCAACCACGGCCTGACATCAAGTGACACCTTGAAGGTTTTCATCACTGCAAGGTCACCACCGCCATTGCCCTCCCCGGGCCTGGAGAAGCTGAGGCGTGATTCCTCCGTGTGTTCCCAAGTTGCTGCCCAGGTGTCACCTGGCCCACTGTGCTTATGCCAGGGTATTGTATTGTTAGAAACGGACAAAATAATGCTTGTGTCTATAGCAAGTGAAACTGAGGTGCCACCTTAGGAGAAGGTCCCCATTCTCCTGGCCACATCCGGCAAATCTTACTCCAGGTAAGAATTGCTCTTCTGTGAACACATCATTACATCTGCAGTGAGAAGAGAGAGGTGCCAGGCCTGCCCTCAGCAGCTGCCACTCCTGCTGTGGACATTGGGACTTGCTGTCTTGTCATCTGCCTTTGATGGTGATGTCCTTCTGGAAGCCACCTTTTTGTAATGGGTAGTGAAGGCAGCAGTGTTTCTCAGAGGCAGGTCATGGAAGATACAAGTATGTTTGCTTACTTCCAGCCTACAGCAGGCTGTTTGGTAGCTGAGCCCTGGGTTTGCCTGGGTTTGCACGGACCACATTTGTGGCCATGGACAGGAGTTCCCTGGGCTTCACTTCCAGTGTGCTCTGTATTTGAGGATGATCTGAGCATCTGAGTTACTTTAAAAGACTCACTTGCTGGGTCACCTTCTAATAAACTCGACAGTAGCATTCTGTTTTTATCATGAAGACATGGCATTGCTTTTGAAAAATGATCATTTCCTTACTTATAGATTATTATTAGTAGCCATATATGCTACTGTTCAGCTCATTTAATTCATTCCCTAACCATAACAATTGGATAGTTTTCATATTTGAATTATTTTCCTCATAAATTGTGTTATCCTTGGCCGAAGGCTTTTTCTTTGGTAAATGCTTTTGACTATATGGCCTTTATAGCATCAATTTCATCTTTAAATGCCTGCGGAGACACGCTTGACTGCTTATAAATTTTCTAGGATAGTTCTGTAAGAATCCTTCACTTTCCAGAGGCCATATGTATCCATCCTGGTTCCTAACAGTTTATAACTGCCGAAATAATTTAAAAGGCATTTCCCCCGTGCAACTTAGTTCAGTGAAGAAACATTTTGTCTGAGTAAGTGGAGTAGGAACTGGGGCTCCAGCACCCCTCAAGTCTTTGCGTGGTGCTCTCCAGCACCCTTCAGTGCAGGGTGAAATGAACAGAGAATGTTACATCAAGAGTCTGGCCGAATAGCTTGGTTCTGATTGTGCTTAAACAGGTGTGACCTGTCACTGGGTGTTTCTTGTCCTCAGTTGGGACATGTGGTGTTTGCTGATGTTCCCTAGGCATCTGTTCCTGAATTGTGCATTTTAGCCTCTAGAAGTTCAACACAAACACTGACATCTCATCTGGTTTCCTGATCCTCTGTGTATCTAGTCAGAATGTAAAGAATCTAGGTGACACTATAGTGGCCATTAGCACAAAACCTCAGTGGCAGAAAACAAATCAGTATCGTGCTTCAGGTTCAAATGAATGCGATGTGGGTTGGGTAGAGAGTTTCTGCTCTTTGAAGTCTCTCCGAGCTGGGGTTGGTGGAGCAACCTGCTTCTCAAATGCTGATGCTAACTCTTGGGTAGCTGTCTGGTGTGGTGGACATATGCATGTGTGTCTACTTAACTTGTAAAAGCCTAAATCCATTGGCTACTCAAACTGAGGAGCTGGGGCGTATGGTCTTTGCTGGGCTCAGCTAGGAGAACTGGTGTATGCAGAGTTGAGACCATGCATCTCAGAGAATATCTTCTAACCTAAGCTAACCATGGAGGAGGTTAAAAGACAGCCAACATGCTGTTGTTTGACACATTCCAACACTGTACAGAATAAGCGTGACAGTGACAGCTGGTGTGAAAACGTTAAGGGATGGGGGTGGGTAAGGGAGAGAAGGTGCTTAAACAATGACCCATGAGACCATTTCTTGCTGTGCAAGCATGAGGCCCTAGAATTTGGATCTTAAGCAGCCATGTGTAAGAAACCTAGCCTGAATAGTGACCTTAAGGTTCACTGTCTTAAAAAATAAGATGAAGAGGGAGGGGGGAGGGAGAAAGGGAAAGAGAGAGGTGTTAACATCAGCCTCTGGTCTACACAAATACAAAATGACAATGCACACACACACACACACACACACACACACACACACACACAGACATCCCTCCATCCATTAATAGGAAGTAGGAAAGTGTCCCAGGATCTATCAGTGAATTTAGTCTGCCAACTAAACCTTCCACCTCGTGTAATACGGCCTACTGTTAGTGGCCAACTGTAGCCAAGATGATAGTGAACATTTAGGGAGAGGAAACAGAGATGTGAGATCAGTCACAGCATGGTGTGGGCAGTAGTGTCCAGCATAGTTGCTCATGTCCAGAAAGCTCACCAGTCTTCATCTTAAGGGTGCCGTTACTTATTTGAATGTCTTTTTCCCACTGTGAGAATTTCTTTAGGTCAGAGGTCATTGCCGTGTACCAAGTACCCTGTATAGAGTTTGAAGCCATAATAGGCTATTGATTTATGACTGGACACCAGCTGACAGCCCTCTCCCCTGGTGTCCATGTGCCTGTGGCTCTCTTTGCAGGGCTCGGCACTTCACAAGGCAGATGCTGGGCACTAGGGATCCGGGCTGGTAGCTGCTGCTGAAGCAAGATGGCATTTCTGAGATTCCTTACGGCTGTTTTGTTAAGGGGGGGCAGCTAGGAGGGCTTATAAAGCAGTGGTAAGGTTAGAAATGGGCAAGAGAAACTTGTATCTGGTCCATGGCTCTCTGAACAAATTATACTCATTGCATGCATAGAAGGAAGACTACGTGAATGACTCTGATGAAGTCATTTAATAATGTAATAACTCATTCATATTCTTTCCTTAATTAAAAATAATTTATGCATATGGGTGTTTTGTCTGCATATATATCTGTGAACCATAGGAGTGCCTGATGCCTTTGAGGCCAAAAGAGGGTGCTGGATCCCCTGAAACTGGAGTGATAAAATATTGCTGGTCATCACATGGCTGTTGGGAATTGGACTCAGGGTCTTTGGAGGAACAGTCAGTGCTCTTACTCCAAGCCATCTCTCCACATCCCTCATTCATATCCTTGTCTGCACGCTTTTATCATCAGGAAGTTCTTGAACATAAACAGATGATTTAACTTTGTATGTATGCATGTGTCTGTATACATATGTGGGCGTAGGTAGAGGTCAGTCTTGGGTGTCTTCTATCACTCTCCAGCTTGTTTTTTGAGACAGAGTCTCTCTGAACCTGGAGCATCACCCAGGCTGGTTGACCAGCAAGCCTCAGGGATGCCCCTGTCATTGCTCCCCACTGCTTGGATATGGAGGCGTGTTGCCATATTTAGCTTTTATGTAGGACCTGGGGATCAAACTCAGTTCCTCCTGTTTGCGTGACAAAACTTTCCCAAGTGAGCCATGTCGCCAGCTATTATTTAAATTTTAGTTCTTGTGGTGTGGCTCTCACAGTTGAGGTGTGTCAGTGTTTCGCATAGAGATTCTGGTTCAGTAAATCCAGGGCTGGCCCGAGAGTTTGAATTCCTAACTTGTTTTCTGGGGTAGACTGTACTGCTGATGTGGGGACCACACTTTGACAAGCAAGGGTGTATAGGAACAGTGGGCACTGCTGCGCTGGCTTTGGGTCTCCAGGAAGCTGCTCCATCACTTGCAGAGTGAAGTGGCTCAGCTGCTGGAATCTTCATGTTTCTTTAAGGACAATCACCAAAGAGATAGAATAGCATACTGGTGCTTTTTCTAAGACCTGCACTGTTGGTTGTCTTTCAAGACCATACTGACTGTGCAGCCCATACCGTTGTTTGACCTTTGGTATGAACATGGCAAGATGGTGGAAGATAGCACACATAAAGCAGACACCCCCGAGGCCAGGGAGGCAGGTATGAAGCAGGAAGATGGGTTGCTCAGGGTGGGCTCTCTGTCTTTACAGGACGACTTGGCTGTTTTTCATGGCAGAACTATGCATCCTGGAATCTGGACTTCAGTCATGGTAGAGAGTTTTGAGAAATGCTTATCTCTTCTGAGATTCCAGGTTGATGACCTCTTACAGGTTTATAAAGTGAAGAGCATAAAATTATTCATTGCCTCTGTTTTAAACTCAGGCTCTCAACAAAGATATGAATGTCAGAAATCCGCATGAAATCATCTCCCTGTGCTGTTCAGGTTTATACAGACAGGATGAGGAAAAACATCGGAGACTTGGTGGCATAGCTTGCACACAGCTGACCAGCATTAGCAGTTCAGGCATATGGCTTTCTCTAGTCTTAGCACTTCAGATTTACCCCTAATGTTTTAAAAATTGTTTTAATGTTTTAATATTAGGTCTAGAAATTAATATTAGACACAAAATAATAATATTTTTACTCGATTTGAAGTTTTTTTGTTTTTGTTTTTGTTTTTTTTATGTCAGGGATCACATTCAGACCTTCACATATGCCAAGCAAACATTTGCCAGTGAGTTCCATCCTCAGACATTAATGCTTTCATACCAGCTATTTAACATTAGATTAAAGACTATAGTTTAATAGTCATAATTATTATAATAGACTTGGATAAAAATATGAATTCATTGTATAGGTCATGTCAAATTGTGTGATAAATATTTTGGTTTTGGCACAGCATCCCCTTGTATAATCCTGGTTGGCCTGGAACTTACCATGTAGACTAGAAAGGCCTCAAACTCAGAGAAATCCTCCTGCTTCTGCCTACTCAGTGCTGGGATAAAAGGCTTGCATGCCAAGGCATGCACCAGGCAAAAAAAATATTTTTGATAATAAATTGAGATAGTTAAAATTTTGTAGGGACAAAGACTATATCTAGGTGATATTTTGAGCTCTGGCCTGTGAAATGAAACCATCTATGCATCCATTATTATGATTAAAATGACCTAGGCCTACTGAAATTAAATAGCATTTTAAAAGTACATTATTTTCCCTAATACACACAATAGGAATTCTGCTTAGATTCTTGGCATTCAAGATGTGATCCTCCGCAGGGCAGTGGTGGTGCACACCTTTAATCCCAGCACTTGGGAGGCAGAGGTAGGTGGATTTCTGAGTTTGAGGCCAACCTGGTCTACAGAGTGACTTCTAGGATAGCCAGGGCTACACAGAGAAACCCTGTCTCAAAAAACAAAACAAAACAAAAACACAAAAACAAAAAACAAACAAACAAACAAAAAATATGTGATCCTCTACAAGGCTGTATCAAAGGCTTTATCCTAAGGGCAGTGTTACTGGGGAGGGGTGGATTCTTTGCAGGTTGTTGAAGCCTATGCAAACCAAAGCTCTTCCTGTCTTTGCCTCCCCAGATCTGGGATTATGAATCCCCCCAACTAACATGCTCTACTTTTGTTTGGTGGGCTTCATGAATAAAATTCAGATCCTCATGCTTACGTAGCAAATACGTTGCCGATCAAGCCATTTCTTCAGCCCCAAATATACCTCCCTTTGCTTCCAAAGTAGTAAGGGAAAAATAAATCCAAGAATCCACTCCCAAAATCTAGAAAAGTCAGAGTATGAGACAATTATGAACAATGTCCTGTGATTGTAAATTCACCATAGTCAAGCCTCGTGCATTAGCATTTAAATGGATCCGTTGAATAGATCAAGGATAGATGTGTTAGTAAAAATCTGACGGGATAAAGTTGATACAGATCTTCTTGTAATAGCTGACTAAACAGTATGTTAGAACATGGAGGTAGAATCGAACCCAGGGCTGTCTTGCCCGAAGCCAGTGTGCTGCAGTGTAAATGTTCAGGGGTGATTCCCAAAAGGAGAGAAGAGAAACAGCTACTAACAAATGGTTGTTTTCTTCTATTTTATTGTAACTGTAAGCAGCCACTTAATGAACATACTTACATCTACACTGATAAGTAGATGAAGAGACAATGTCTGAGGTCGTTTGTCTTTTTAAAGAAATGAGCTTCCAAACTGCTCTTCAGAAAGGCCACGCCACCTTGGTGGTTTTATCCTCCTGCTGCATTTCGTTCCTCTCTATTTTTCTCTTCAAAATAAACTACTGTTTGCCATGAGGAAATTTTCCCTGACCTCATGGGCCTTGTATATTGGCAGTGTTCTAATGATGGCTAGACGTGATGGAGGTGTGTTCTGAGAAATGCATTTCTGGGTGACATCATCATTATGGGAACATCCCAGTGTTCTTATGCAAACTTAGATAATGCACATCTGCCCCCGACCTGGTCTCTAGATGATGTCAGATGGTAGACCTGATATGTAACTGGCTGCTTTAGGGTGATGGGATACGCTGTCTTTATGGTAAGTGACTGAAGTTTGATTTTATTGATTTGTGTGTGTGTATGTGTGTGTGTGTGTGCATGTGATATATGCATACTTGAATGCAAGCACACACATGTTAGATGGTCCTGTTTACACCTCCCGTATCATCATAGGAGCAAACATCAGACCCATGCATCCAGCTTTTGAGTGAGTCCTGGGGACTCGAACTCAGGTCCTCAACCTTATGCAGCAAGTGCTTTATGCATAGTCTAGGCCTTTTATGGCAAACTCTTTTAAAACATAGGGTATATGCTAAAGTAAATGATAAAAGCAATAAATACAGAACCCAATAAAACCCTTCTTATCAATATCGTGACCATTGCTGTGTGGGCTGTGCCTTTATGTGTCTGGCAGGTCAACAGGTTCCCTTAATGATAGCACCACAAGTCCATGAGGGTTAAGCTCTGATGTGCTCACACCACTCTGTGTCGTAGGAATATTTGGGTTCTGTCATCTTGTGGAAATGCCATGTCCACCGTTAACCAACGCATCATCCAGTGACTTACCAGGGGCTTCCCATGAGCTCTCAGTGTAATGGTTTGTGTTTTCCTTACACATGTGCATGTCGATGTTCAATGATCTCATGAATATCTCTTCCTTCTCCCAAATATTACCTTGCATAGTGTTAATCTATGTGTGCTAAAACAAAGCATGCGGGACAATGGCAGGCTTTGCTTTTGGAGTATCCATTTGTCACCCGTAGGTTTGTGAATTGCCTCTCCTCCCTTGTCTCTAAGCAAGTGACACCCTCCATAGAGCTTGCTCTTTATGACTTCTGTCACCTCCTTATCTAGTTGGTGGAAGGAAACTGTATTTCTAAAGTGTAAGAGCCATGCATCGTGGAGGCTGGCTCCTATCTCCAGCTATCTTTCATGCATGTGTGTCTTTGAGAGAATCTGGAATTTACTGAGCTCATTCTGAAGGCCGTGAAATGTGTACTTCCCGGGTTCTCATCTTCTCTGAGGTATGGTCTTTTCGGAAGGCACCACAGGGTTGATTCAGTATTATTGTTTTCCTCCCACATACCTCTCTACATTTGTAAACAGTAGAAACTAGTATTGAAATGGCAATATTTTATCTATCATTTGATGTACATCCTTCTGAGCTGTCATTTAAAAGAACTCGAAATAATAATTCAATAGTCTAAATATTCCCTGTGCGAAGGAAAATACCAGAACATTCCCTTCAGAGCAGGGGCTTTGTGCCTTTCTGTATTCAGTGTGAAATCGGATAGAGATGCGTTGTGAATCGTAGAGGCCACCGGGCTGAATTTACTATGCTTATATGCTGTGCTCTGAGGTCCTTGTGCTTGATGCTTAGGCTTTATTTTTACTGTTTAGTTTAGGCTTCAATTATTATACTCTAAATAAATGAAAATTATCACAGGAATATTTTAAACTGGCCCTGGTGGCAGTATCATTGCAGACCTTTCTCTAAGTGGCTTCCTTAATGTACAGAAAGGTTCTGTCCTCCGCCATTTGTCTCTTACTGTAGACCGACTAACTCGTGAGCCGGGGTCTGAGCTATGACTTGGCTTTTTTTATGCACAAGCTACATTGTCTAAAATTTAGCCAGAAAGGTTGAGGGCGGGGATAAGCCTCTCTCTCTCTTTCTATAACACTAAAGGAAAGCAATGAAGCTTTATTTACAGTCTCCCTGAATCCGCAGTAACATGTATTTAGCTGTGTGACTTCTGTAAACTTTACCGCGGTGATCCTAACACTGATCTAGGCATTTGGATGAGTAGCTGTGTGTATAGATACACATCCATATATGCATGCACACATAAGGAACCTATACTTGTGTCCCAGTGCTATAGCTCAAGGACACATTTACACATGGGTACCATGGAAGTGTATACATACATTAGAAAACACCAGTTACAAAGGATTCATTAAAGAGGCTGCAGTGATTTCTATTGGTTGCAGGTTGGTTTTTGTTTTTGTTTTAAACCCAAAGAGACTTTTATCACAGTAGTAAGTCGTAACTCTACAAAGACATTTTTTACACCACAGTTGTCACCTTCCATCCTGTGTACAACCTCACATAATGGTAAACTTGTGTTTCTCCATTCTAGGCCCCACAGAAATGCCATGTTGAGGAGCCACTGTTTGTCCTCCAAAGGTTGAAGGTTGTTGAACCTCCAGAGTGGGGTCTGGCCCCGCCCCTCAGCTAATACCTTCAGGAGTCCGTGATGTCTCTATAAACACACAGTGTTCCCGTGCAGTCTCTGTAGCTTTTATATAGCAGTTATTTGCATTTTATTCCATTTTCTAAATGTAGTGTTTTGATAAATTAATGTACTTCAAATCAATATAGTTTGGCAGGGGTAAGAATTATGGGCATTGCATGAGTTGTCGGGGGTTCAACCAGAGTAGTTTTGGCAGCCACGTGGCCAAAGCTTTATTTGTCATGTCCCCCTCTCTCTCCCTTGGCTCCTCCAGATGATGGCTGTCGCTCACTGCCTTTGTTGGGATTATTCCGAACAATAATCCTTCACCTGTCCTGGCTCTTCTGCATCCCTAATGTTTGGTGGAGATGGAGTCCAAAGGAACTTTTAGAACAGGAAGAACAAGTTGGGAGTCCCTGTGCACTTGGCAGATGCCTTCAGACATTTGTGGGTAGTCATTAAAAACTGGAAATGCTTTGTGTGATGCCAACAGTTACTATGACAAGTGACGTTTTAAGCAATGAAATGTTTTTTAAAAACTCTTGTTATATTTCCTCCTATTTTTATGTCTTGATATTTCCAGAAAAAAAAAGGCTTTATTGAAGACAAGAGATTTATAAGCATGAGGGTCTTTTTTTTCTTTTTCAGTATTGCTCTAGAGCCTTATCATTGTATTAACTTAAATTTTCTATCATTCTTGATTGCTAAAGGAATATTCAGATGCATACCATGACAGTGTTGAGGGAACCCAACTCTCTTCTCATAATTTTGTGACCAAGTGTAAGAGAAAGAAAACCCCAGTTAATGACCCCAGGCCTACCTTTTAAATTCATTCAGACTAAGTTTTAGAAAATTTAAGATGTTTCTTTTCTGTTCTTTCCTAGTTTACATAGAGTAACCATTGCTGGCCTGTAGGAGGTCTTTATCGGGAGCTACAACCCAGACGAAAGCTTCTTTTTTAAAATGTGAGAACGCATCTGTGTTTATAATGCAATATTTATTAATATGGGTCATATTACGTTAATATATCTGTACCTGATGGGTGCATGAATTATTTAAACTGAGCATCTGGGTACTATTTTATGGTATTTGAAATAAAATTAATTTTTAATATTCATATGTAATATGATCCTCCAAGATGATCATGGTTTTAGCTCCTAATGGGAAATAAACAGAAATGTTTGTCCCAGGTCAGAGAAACTGAAAGTCGGGCACAGCCTTTAAATTAGGCTAATTACGTATGCATTCTCATACCGTGGTGTTAATGATTGTTGAGTCAGTTTTGACCTTGCGTGCATGCCTGTTCAGGTGCCTCCACCCTGCAATTAAAACTGTCCAAAAATAAAGCTGCAACATCCACTTGGCCGACCTCGACATTCCCCCTACATTTAGAAGCTATTTATACAACCAACGACTGTTCAATTTTTTTTTTTTAATTGAAAGTTTTTCCTTAAGAATTATTTGGACATACAAACTCCAAGTCATAAATTATTGAGCTTTTTAAGGATTCTTTTAGAAAGATAATTTATCTCGATTATGTCATCGCTTTGATCATACTCACCCTGTACCCCCTTCCCATTCTCCGCTCGTTCCTCCTACTGCTGGTATCTTTCCTTTCCCCACAGTCCTCTCTCGCTCTCTCTCTCTCTCTCTCTCTCTCTCTCCCACCAATGAGAAAACATGACATTTGCCTTTCTGTCCATCATTTCTCGGGCACTGTCACCGTTTTCTCTCTCTCTGTGGCAGAATAAGAGAATGAGGCGTGTTTGTGGTCTGTGTATTGATCCCATGTTTTCTTCCTTCCTTCGTTTGTTGATGGATATCAGCCTTGAGAATGGCCTCAGCCAGAGGTTTGTGTTTCCCAACAGCTCAGTGGGAGATGGCATCCAGTGGGTCCTGACGGTGGCTGGCAGGGAGAGCCAGGCACACCAGTCTCCAGGGCCTGGTAGACTTCCAGCCAACCATGGGCTGCCATTGACTGAAGGGGGGAGAATTTGCTAACGCAGTGCCTTATTTTGTATGCTTTCCCCCTTTCTGGTCCGCATTGGACCAGTTCCCTCTTCTTGATTTGATTCTGAGCTGGACTGCCCATAGAGCAGGATCTCACTTTATTCACGGCTGTGAATCACGTTGAGCCATTTATCCCGGCTGTCATGCGATTTGCTAATTAGGTCATTTCTTGGGGCAAAGGGAATGAAAAGGCTTTGAAATAATCATTACCTTCTCAGAACAAAGCAACAGCAGTCCAATGCTCTTGCCTCCCTTTATTCTGATGTCTTGTATGTCCAGACTCAGAAGCTCAGCTCCTCCGGTAGCAGTACCCACACTCCCCACTTTATCTGGAGAGTGTAGGGCAGCGCCCAAGGCTGAAGTGGTTCCTCAGGGGGTGATGAGGTACATAGTTCTAGCTTACTCATAAGATGTGTGTGCACGTGCACGTGTGTTTTTAGGTGCACACACTTGTATGTTTACATCTCAGGTCAGCAGGTCAGTGGGCCACATCAGATGTACTTCTCCAGCTGGTTTTTGTTTGCTTGCTTGTTTGGAACAGGGAGCTCAGCAGTTACTGCTAATCTGACTGTCCCGTGATAGTGCTGGCATCTTATGTGGGTGCTGGGGCTGTGAACCTGGGCTCTCATACTTGCCCAACAAGCCCTCCTGCCCACTTGTTTGGCTTCAGTTCCTCAATTATTTAAAATAACCAAACTAAGAGCATGTATAAATAAATGAAGAAAATATGAAGCAGGAAATATTGAAAGTATCTCATAAAAGGTGTTCTCGTACAGATGCATATTTATTTGATAAGTTTCCTTTCTAACCTTTTCACAAATTTAATTATTGTTTTATACTATGTAACAGAAGATGGTTTCCTGAGCATAGCATCATTGGAGAAAGGGTGAAATTTCATGGGGCTTTACCTATGTTGTATAACATTCACAGAAGTCTAGGATGTGGCTGTTGGCTGTTGTCTGCTGATGAGAGTTAGATCTTGTTTGTTGTCAAGGAAAAAAAAAAAAAGAAGCAGCAGCACCTCCAGGCTAAAGAAGACAGCCCTGATTCTCTGTCTTCCTCCCTGCCAGGTACAAAATAATACAAGGAAGAAGCAGGGTTTCCAAAGGTAGCAGGAAGAAACCAAACTGTGATGGGGCATCAGAAAAAGAAGGTGGGTGTTATTGTAGGGCTGCTCTTATTGCCTTCCCAAACAAAGGCATTCCCTGACCACTGGACTGGGATCTGAGGCAGCCTAGTGAGTCTCCCTCCTGCCCTGGATCAAATAGGAACTGCCTAACCTATAGAGCTTAACTGAAATTTCTGTATCATTCTGCCTAAATCAGAATAGTTCACCTTCACAAGAATCCATGGAATACTTGGTAAGATGGAGCAAGCATCGGCTGCTATAGACATTTAAGACAATTATATTTATGCAGTGAGATCTCTGACTACAATGGACTTAGAGCCACAACAGAGTCAGACTAGGAATCCATAACAGAAAGACAGTGGGGGCGTCTCTTCATGAAACTATTTGCACTTAAATTATGCAAGGACCACAGAGATAGACTTATGGGAAACAAACAGGCAAAGAAATGAGTGTAAGCAAAAGTATCGTCTATCAAAAGAAGTGGGATGCAAGCAAATAGGTTTTGAGGGTGCATTTTGTAGCACCAAGTTCTCATGTTAAAAATGGAGAGTAGTTTCCATAACAGTCCACATAACTCAAAAATTATGAGGGGGCTGGGGATGTAGCTTAGTTGGTAGAGTCTCTCCTGCAATGCCTGAAGCCAGACTTACCACTCCCAGCACTGCTTAAGCCATGCATGAGATTGCAATGCTAACACTCTCAAGGTGGGAGAAGGAGGATCCAGAGTTCAAGGTCACCCTGGCTGTCTTAGGGTTTTACTGCAGTGAACAGACACCATGACTAAGACAAGTCTTTTCAGGACAACATTTAATTGGGGCTGGCTTACAGGTTCAGAGTTTCAATACATTATCATCAAGGCGGGGGAGCATGGCAGCATCCAGGCAGGCATGGTGCAGGAGGAGCTGAGAGTTTTACATTTTTATTTGAAGGCTTCTAGCAGAATACTGGCTTCCAAGCACTAGGATGAGGGTCTTATAACCCACATTCACGTGACACACCTGCTCTAACAGGGCCACACCTTCTAATAGTGCCACTCCCTAGGCTGAGCATATACAAACCATCACACTGGCTACGTCTCAAAAAAAAGTGATTAAGGAAACTATGGAAGAAAGGAGCTACAGAATGTAACTCAATGGTAGAGCTCTAGAGTCCTGTGCAGGATTCTATTCTCAGCACTGTCTCTCCACCCTGAAAAAAAAAAGTATGTAGTGTTGAGGTGAAGGAGCAAAATAAACCCCAGCAAATTAAAAAGAACAAAAACAGTAGTCATTGCAATTGAAGACAGGAAAACATTAGAGAAAAATTAGTGAAGCAAAAATCTGGTTCTTTTGAAAATCAGTTGACAAACCTCTAGCAAAATTGAGAAGGTGGGGGAAAAAAAAGGTAAACATACTCTGCTAATGTCAGGGATGTAATGAGACAATACTACAGACCCTGAAGCCATCGGCAGAATAATATAGAAGAATTTCACACTCATAAATCTGCTGAATTAGAAGTAATAAAACCAATTTGTTAAAATTAAATACACAGGGAGTACAAGCCACGCTGGGGAATCTGAGTAAGAAAAAGGATTGTGCCTATGTCAGATCCTGGTTACCAACGTGGTATAGTTATTCAAAATTATACTAATGGGGGTAACTGAATGAAGGGTGCTCCTGGTCTGTTTTTATTCCTTACAGCTATGTGAATATACAACTACTGACATAAACTTTTCAGTCACAAAGGAAAGCTTACAAGATATTGCTTCGGGTTGAGCCTGTGATCTCATTCAGGCATCTGAGGCTCCACGCTGTTCTGGGGATTGCATGGCTAGCGGTTTTATGCAATTATATATAATCACACATATGAATCAAAATGTGTGTTTCTGCATGAACAGTCGGCCCTCTATATGGTCAGATTATACATCCTTGCATGCAAACAACTGGATTGAAAATATTCAGGGAAAAAGACATCTGTGTTGAGCATAAGCTGACTTCTTTTTTCTCCTTATTTTTATCTAACCTTTATAGTTTAACAACTATTTACATGAAAATTTTTATTGTGTTGATATCACAGTTAATAAAAAATGATTTAAAGTAAGAAGGTGCATGTACACTAATTATGTACAAATTCTATACCATCTTTTTAATGATCGATTTGTGTATTTCTTGATTGAGTATCTAAGTAGGAATGAGCTCTTAGATCAATGCTCCATCAGTCTCTCTCTGTCTCTCTCTCACCCTCTTTCTCTCTCTCTCTCTCTCTCAGCTCCCTCCCTCCCTTCTGACATTGAAATTACATAAATATATGAATAAAGAGAAATATATAAAATGTATTTTTACTTCTTTTTTTAAAACATTTATTTATTTATTTTATGTATGTGAGTACACTGTAGCTGTCCTCAGACACACCAGAAGAGGACAGCAGATCCCATTACAGATGGTTGTGAGCCACCATGTGGTTGCTGGGAATTGAACTCAGGACCTCTGGAAGAGCAGTTGGTGCTCTTAACCACTGAGTTATCTCTCCAGCCCATTTTTCTACTTCTTTATTGCCAGAGATTAGTATTAAAGGTATGAGTTGTTTTTCCCCCTTTCTGATATTTAGAGAAAGGATTTTATTCTCTCACATGGTTTGAAAGTTCCATTACATACTGACACTTGAAGTCACTGTAGTCTCATAAACCAGACCTGTCCTGTTAGATAGTACTATACTGACATGGGTAATATGGCTGACACAGCAGACACTGTGCATTTTATAGAAATGGGAACTCCACATGCCTTGTCTTTTCATATAACCACAGGACTTGCTTGGGCAAATTGGATTGTTCATTGTGAGGATGTTGAAGTTGGCTGTTGGATAAACGGGAGTTTTAAAAAATAGGATAAGTGATCTCTGCTGCTCAGCATTGAGATATGCTCTTTATTTCTGCCTCATATTTTATTCTTCTTGAGTTTTGACTTTTGCTATGTATTCTGACTGCAATGGGATCACTGGTGATCTCCAGGGTCTTAATGGGCCTCAGTAAGAAGGAGATGGAGAGCTGGAGAGATGGCTCAGTGGTTAAGAGCACTGGCTGCTCTTCCAGAGGTCCTGAGTTCAATTCCCAGCAACCACATAGTGGCGCACAACCTTCCGTAATGGGATCTGATGCTCTCTTCTGGCATGTAGATGTACATGCAGATAGAGCACTTAAATAAATAAATAAATAAATTTTACTATTACTATGATGAAACACTGTGAGCAAAGGCAACTGGGGGAAGAAAGGGTTTATTTCACTCACTGTTCCATGTAATAGTTCATAACCAAAAGCAGTGAGGGTAAGAACTTAAGAAGGACAGGAGCTGATGCAGAGGCCATGGAGGGGTGCTGCTTACTGGCTTGCTCACATGGTTTGCTTGGCCTGCTTTCTTAGAGAACCCAGGATCACCAGCCCAGGGATTGCACCACCCACAATGGGCCAGGCCCTCTCCTATCAAACACTAATTTTAAAAAAATGCTTTAGAGGCATTTTCTTAATTAAGGTTCCCTGCTTTCAGATAACTCTAGTTATCTTGTGTCAAATTGACATAAAAGTAGCCAGTATGGGTATTTTCTCTATTCCAGACCATGGGCAAAGGATCCTGTCTGGACCTAAACGAGCCTAGAAGATCCAGACAGTGCTATCGGATGGAGCAAGGATGGAGCAGGGGAAAGACTGGGGCATTTATGTGCCGTGGCTGGCTAGCAAGTGTTCTGGGCTGTCTGTAGTCACTCCCACAGTTATCATGACGTAAACATGATGTTTAAGGTGGTACTTGTGATAGCTTTTGATTTCAATAGAATTTGACCCTTCCTTATGGTAATCCACCCCACTAGAGATTATTAGAAATTCTTCACGCTGAGCCTGTGATCCCAGCACTCAGAAGGTGGAAACAGGAGGTTTCTGGGAGTTTGAGACCAGTCTTGGCTACTCTGTGAGTTCAAAGATGGTCTTGGATACAAAGTGTTATTGTCTCAAGCAACCAAGCAAACAAAAGGCACTCCAGAGAAACAATACTTGAGAAGAAACATTTAAATAAACAGCAACTTTCATATGCTAGCAATATGTATCTTACTAAATAAAAATGTACTCCCCCCCAAAGTCATTCATTTTTCCCTGTCCTATTCAAGGTCACATCAATAAGTTTGACAGAAGCCTTTTGGCAATGGCCATTCAAAGATATAAGCTAAATGTTTTAAAAATTTCCAGTTGTTTATGGAATATACTCTTTACAACTTAAAGCATGAAAGCAGAAGGAAAATCGAAAGCAAGCGAGCTCCTGTTGAAAGCACTTTTCTCGGAGCCATTTGTAACTCAGATGGTAAACCTAACTATGACAAATATTTTTATTATTGTAAAAGCAATACGTACACCTGAAACACAACCCCGGTGTAGACGAGCGGTCCTCGCAAAGATTTTAGAATTGAGTAGCTTGCCAAAATGCTGTCTGGCCTTATAGCTCACCACCACAGGAAGCTTCTGTGTGAACAAAGCCACAGTCTCTGTGAGTGTTGTCCACTCTGTTAGCCATCATGGTTGTCTGTGAAGATCCACAGGGAGTGGGTTTATTTCCATCTGCAGGAAAAAGACCTTTATGGTCCAAGAATTTTCATACCTTTTCCTCTTCCTGTTAAGTTTTGATTTAGGGCCAGGATGCTTAGAAGTTCAAGTCCATAGCCAGACATGCTCATTCATCAGGACTCCTTCCTGCCTCATCTTTCAGAGTCCTGCAGTTGCTTTACCTGGCTGGAGCTCTTCAGCATCTGCTCAACTCACTGCACGTCTGCTTAGAATTCCCAAAGAGTTTCCAATCATAAACATTTGAACTTCACAGTACAAATGAAGGCGATGCTGCTTTTTCTTTTCTTTTGAAATAAACACCCAAACAAAACCAAGAGCAAGTGAACTTAGTATCAGCAAGCAGTGGGAGATCTCACAGGGACCAAGGTTATGTTTTGTTAACCCTTCTCTCCCCGGCTCTGGGCACACCATTCTACACTCAATAAATGTCTCCAGGTGATTGATGTAGAAAGAACTTAAAAAGTCCTGAGCTCTCAGAACTTGGAAGACCTGGGGACGACTGGTATCGGCAGAAGAGAGAAATGGACAGCCCCGGGAGACTAGGGAGGACTTGCACAGTAGCCTGCCACTGCCTGGCTTTGAAGTCTGGTGTTTTATCTTCAAAAACTCATTCAGGGGCTGACTTCGCCTTCATATTAGGAATGTTTGTTTTATCACAAAAATTGTTTTAAATGGTATTCATCATAACAGAATATGCTTCTTCAGAATGTGCGGAAGTCCTCCAGCTAGCAGATCCCTGGGGGGCCTTGTTTTGCTTCTGAGAAACACAAGTGTCCAACTAATTACTTTCTGTGGAAGTACCGTCTGTGTGTGGCTGACATCCAAGTGCACACTGCCCCGACACCTCTCTTCTCTGTCCCTCCTCTCCCCCTCCCTCCCTCTTCCCACCTTTCCTTCTTTCTTCTTTCCTTTCCCTTCTTTTTCTCTTTTTCTCTTTTTCCATTCATGGAGACTGGATCAGGGCCAGCATCCTCTGAGCATGTCCCTTGCCACCCAGCAACTTGCTTGAATTCACCTTAATTTTTTTCCCTTTTAAGACAGCTCCAGCCCTGCCGTTTACCTGGGCTGTGCGTGGTGGCGTAGTTCTCGAGTCTTCCTTGACCTACTTTTTCTTGTTGTACTTCGAATCCAGTGTATTTGGAAAAACTCTCAATTGTGTCAGGAGAGGTGTCCCGCATTCTGGCACATTTTACACACTGCTTCCACAGCTTGGCTGGTTGTATGCATCGATCAGCCTTTAAAATGGTGTTCGTGCATCGGGCCTGGTCCCTGGAAGCAGGCATCCTTCATCTCTGCCTGAGTCCTCTGCCTATGCCCCATAGACTGCTCTCCTCCTCTATCCCGTGTGAGCTCCTTGCAGTTGTTCCTACCTTCCTGAGCTGCTGTGGCTTCAGGGGGTGACCTTTCTTTCTTCCCTCTTTCACAAGAGGATTTTCTTCCCTCCGATCATGGCCAGCTCCCAGGGTTTCCCCCATGGATGTTCATCCCAAGTCCCATTTTCAGTGAGGTCTTCCCATTCACCCTAACCAAGCTTTCACCCTCCAGCCCCTGCCCCAGTGCAGCCTCCCTTCCTAGGTTGTGTCTTTTCTTCTCACACACCTAACATGTTTTACATACGAACATGGCTCCCCACCCCCAGCCACTGCTCTATCTGTAAGTATGGTAAGAGGGTTCCTCACATACAATCTATCTACACATCGGGGATCTTTATTTATCCTGTCTCCACTGTCTTCTAGTATTATCTCTTTTCTATGCCCCACACTCTTCTTGGCTTCCCCTGCCCTCACCCTCATTTTTATGTCTACTTCTAGGCTTTAGGATCATCCACCAACTCTGTGGCAGAAACACCACTCCCCTGAATGTCTGTCTGCCATGTAGCTCAGGATGGAGCCTTGTAGAGACAGGAATCTTTCTAATCCAGGGTCTCTCACGCCTCCATGGTGCAGATATGTTAGCCTGTTAATCATAGTGAGCATGGCCGATGGTGGCAATGATGTAGGACTAATTTGATGGCGATTAACGCTAACCAGGGTGTTTGGTAATTTGTTTGCTAAGCGGTGGCTACTATCATGCATTAAAAGTGCTCAGACACTCATTTCTGAATCCAGCCTGGGTCCCCACATTTGGATTCAGTGTCTTGGCTTACTTCCTGTGTGGGTTTTACTTGTCTCTCGCATTTGCTTCCCGAAGCTTCAGGAGGTACTGTCAGACACCATACTACAAAAGGTCCGTGTTTCCCCTCCACTACATAGTGTCTCCAACAAGCAAGCCGAGTAAGTCTCTCTGGTTATGGATTATTTATAGGGTTGTAAGTTATGAATATTTTATATTCCTTTCAACATTTTCTTTTTAGATTCACACTTCCTTCATTTTCTCATTAAAATAAAGTGGACTAGATTAACACACGCAGTAGTGAGTTTATCCACAGTGAACATCTCAGGTCTGTGCTGTGCCAGCCTGGAGGTTTGTGGCTGTGCTCCGGCTGGGACAGAATGGACCGCCTGTGTCCACCGGGTGCCTGCTTCTGAGAGCCAGCACTCACCTGTAAGATGCACTGTGCTGTTTGGGAATCTGTGCAGCACCTTCGTTAAAAGTTACTCCAAGTAGAGTCAGACTCCATCACTAGCTATTCAGCATGTACTTTGTACTTGCCAAAAATAACCTGCTAGCCCACTTTGACCCCCCTATCTTTAAAAGGGCACCCCACTTTCTGCTCATCACAGGAAATGCTTAGGCATACCATCTCTAAATCTAAAAACAGGTGTCAAGGTTCAGTCCCAGCCAAGAAGGTGAGTAGCTTTGGGGCAAGTGTAAAAGCTAAAAACTAGATCTGGAATCCAGGAACTAAGGGAAGCCTCTGGAGACCCTGGGCCAGTACAGGCAGCCGGAGTTTCCGTGGGCAGCGAAGAGGACACCTGCAGCCTGAGGAGGGCAGGCAGGGGTAACCTGAGAGCCTAGGGGAAAGCTTTCTGAGAGCAGGTTTTTGAAGTTGTGCTAAGGTGTACATAAGCGTGAGAGTTCTCACACTCGCCATTTTTCAGTCTGCAGCTCAGCGGCAATAAACATTTCACAGCTAGCCCGGCCTTCGTACTCTACAGGCTTGACTGTAGAGCTGTCATTTTTGCTGGGGTGCATTGGCATCCAGCAGCCCTGGTGTACCGACCTTATAAAGCTCTCCTCCTGACTACTATGTAGAGGGATAGGGTATGGCTCAGTTGAACGAGTGCTTGCCTAGTATGCATGAAGACTTGGGGTCCATCCTGAAACCCAGTGACTGGGTGGTAGAGGCAGATTGTGAGGAGTTTAAGGTATCCTCAGAGACATAAACAATGACGACAGTGATGATGATGATGATGACGATGACGGTGATGATGATGATGATGATGGTGGTGATGGTGATGATGGTGATGATGGTGATGGTGATGATGATGATGATGGTGATGACGATGACGACGGTGATGATGATGATGATGATGATGATGACAAAGACAATTGTGTGGAAACACCTCATGAGAAAACACTCCAGTATGACAGGGATAAGCAATGAGCTATAGGAGAGGAGACACGTCTGCAAATGATGTCTGTGATCAAAGAGAAAGAAAGAACACACGCAAGAGATCCCAGAACCAAAACACTAGACTATTTCAGCTTTATTCCTTGGAAGGGAAGTCGGTGGGACTTGAGAAGAGGGGAAATGAACATACATAAGGATGCTTCCCCCACTGGGCTAGCCTGGGAATTCCAAGTAAACTGGAAGTGTACCTTCTAAATCCACAGAAGAAACCTGACATGTGCATTAAAAATGGAAAGGGAGGAAAATGAATGGAAAACACAGAAAAAGAAGATGTTAACTCCTAATGTTGCAGTGATAGGAGTTAATCTCAGTATGAAAAATAAGATGTGAGATAAGTCAATAAAAATATGTTGAAAATGAAAGGTTGAAGATAAAGGGAATGAATGCCCCTCAGGTACTGCATATGCTTAACCCCAGCACCCAGGCGGCAGAAGCAGGTGGAGCTCTGTGAGTTTGGGGCTAGCCTGATCTACATAGTGTGTTCCAGGACAGCTGTGGCAACATAGCAGGACCTTGTCTCATAAATAAATAAATAAATAAATAAATAAATAAATAAATCACGTGACCCAATAAGCAGTAGAGACTTCGATACATAATAATGGGCAAGATGAAGTATTAGGTACTCATAAAGAAACACCAAGGCAAGAGCATGTGACCAATTGGGTCATGTGGTATACCCACGATAACGTGGTTATCAGTCAGTACACACCTGTAATCCTAGGACTCTGAAAGCTAAGGCAGGAGAGTAATAGACTCTGCCGGCCGTGGTCAGGTTACATTGAAAAGCCTCGTCTCAAAACAACAGAAAATAGAAAGACAGAAAGTATCTATAATACAGCCCAAAATACAGCAGCAACCATTATAGAGCTTCATGCATATGGTGAACTTCCTCTGAGGATCTCCTAACTCCCTGCTCTAAAGCTCTAGACTCTGCAGCTCAGGTCTGAGAGGTGGGGGAAGACGGGCGGCAAGACTGTTGAGCCTGAGCTTTGCCAAGTCTTCAAAAACCGCATATTTAACAAACAAAACATTTATGTGTGTGGCTCATGCGGGGTGAGAATCAAAATGACATTCATGTCAGAGAGGGAGGCTCAATAATTTCCCAGAGATGAAAATGATACCTACTGGAGGATTTTTTCGATAAAGTACGACATGAAAATTACTAACCAAGTGACAGTCCCACGGCACACTAAGTAACGCTCAATAACCCCTTGGGTATAAAAAAAAAAAAAAAAAAAAAAAAGAATAAAAATGAAATTACAACATTTTCAGAATGAGGTCAAATGAATATATATGTCAGAACTAGGGGGTCTGATTCAATCAGTGCTTAAAGAGGGGTTACGTTCTGCGTACACATGCAGTAAGCACACGTTTCAAATGTAAAACAAAATGTTTGTAAGAGTAACATGGGAGGTCCCTCACCTAAAAAACACAAACTAGGAAATAAATAATAAAGGTTAGTATAGAAGCAATGGTGGCAGGAAAATATTAACATTGAACATGGGTGGCGTAAGCCAGGCCTTGCTCTTTGGAAACTGAATACAGTTGGCCAGAAATGGAAGATGGGTTAAAATAAAGTACGGTGCAGTACAGGGGAAATTGTTCTAGCCCAGCGGTTCTCAGCCTTCCTAACGCTGCGGCCCTTGAATACAGCTCCTCATGTTGTGGTGACCCCAACCATAAAGTTATTTTTGTTGCTACTTTGTAATTGTATTTTTATACCGTTATGAATAGTAATGTAAGTAACTGTGTTTCCAGTGGTCTTAGTCGACACTTGTTTAGTGTCCAGAGGGCTTGTGATTCACAGGTTGAGAACTACCGTTTTAGACCAAGAGCGGCCTAAATGATTTAAGGACTGCTGGGACAAACACATGCTGATCAGTGCAGGTGGAATATTCACTAAAAACAGACGATGCTGGAACTCTCATAAGAAGAAATTACATGAATAGATATACACATTGAACATAAATGGAGACAGGCACAGAGGATTCCGGAACCTCATCAGAGACCCCAGGGGCAATCTGTATAGGCAAGTCTACTAAAGTCTTAAGAAAAAATCAGTTCTTATCAGTTGCCAGCGATTCCATATAGAAAATAGAAAAGTGTCCTGCTTGTTCAATAGGGCTACTGAAACCTTGATCAGAAAGTCTGCTACTGAAATACCATACATTAAAAGTGGCAGAAACCTAGCTATCCCAAGCAGTCCTGCAAAAGTAAAATTTGGGATGCAGAGGAACTACATACCTGACAAATTATAGTAGAGAACTTCCTTAGAGGTCACATGCCAAGAAGTTATCAAAAGTCAGACTTAATGGAGAAATTTTAGGTACTCGTTACTTCTAATATCAGCGACCAGGAAATATACTGGTACCAGTTACTCTGCTGGACAGTGAAACAGGGTATAACATTGTAGCTCAGATATCTAAAGGTGGGAGGGTCAGAGAAGCAGGTTTGGGGTGGAGGATGAGTGCTGAGATCACATCCTGTAGTTGCTATAGTCTAGAGCACAGGGCATCGCTACTGCTGTTACATTCACTCACTGCCAGATGCCCCTCCCTCCACACACAAGTAGAATACCTAGATGCTGGAGTCTGAATTTCAGCCACAGGAACACAGCGTATCTCTAGGCTTGCTCTCCACCATCCATCGCTCTATCTCCATCTTCCAGCTCCCTGGAGAGTACATTCAATTGATAGGCCCTAACATGTAGCTGGAAGCTTAGCTACAAAGGAACCTGGGAAATGTAGTTCTTCCTATTTAGAAACAGTCAAATGGAGGCAGAGATGAGTGGAGTCTAAGGGATTCATCTAAGGTGTAACATCTACTTATGTGGCCAAAGTTCCACGGGGAAGAAGCAGAAGCAACAGGTCTAATGGTTAAAAGGCAATGGTAGTTAACACGGATAATGTGGTTGTCATAACCGGAGCGACTGGATAACTGGGTGACTAGAGCTAAGCAGTGTGATGGCGTTTGCTCCATTCTCAATCCATGAGAATCAGTGTCAGCACTGAGGATGCTGCTCACTGGTGCAGCAATTGCCTATCAGGTTCAGACTCCAGTTCCACCAAAAAGCAAAACATAAGTCGAACCTTGGGGGCTAGAGAGAAGACTCAGCCGGTAAGAGGGCTTGCTCTTCTTCCAGAAGAGCACAGTTTAGCTCCCAGCGCCCAGCCCAGCGTCTGTGTTTAGCTGCCTACAACTTGTTATAGCTCCAGAGGATATGAGGCCCTCTTCTGGCCACCATGGGTACCCCACAAAGCGCAAACACAGACAGACACATAGAAGTAAAATTAAAAGAAGAATGTTGTTTCTAAATTTTAAAATTTTAATAAAACATAAAATGTCACTCAGTGGCAACGAAGATTATATCGTATTTATGGACCACAATACGTAAATCTTAGGAAACGAAAATTCTGATCAAAGACGAAGATTTATTAAGTTATTCTTCTGGGAATAGTATTATAAAGGCATGGTTTCCATCTAAATCGATCTTTAAAATTCATTCTCAGACTCTTTTTTGATATTTTACTTTTTAATTAGCTATTTTATTTATTTACATTCCAAATGTTGCCCCCTACCAGAGTTCTTCACCCCATTCCCGCTCCCCTTTGCTTCTGAGAGGGTGCTTCCCCTCACGGGCATCCCCCTCTTCAGGAGCATCAGGTGTCTACAGGATTAGGTACATCCTTTCCTACTGAGACCGGAAAAGGCAGTCCTCTGCTACATATGTGCCGGGGTCCTCGGAACACCCCGTGTAGGCTCTTTGGTTGGTGGCTTAATCTCTGGGAGCTCCCAGGGCAGTCTCAGACTCTTAACTCTGTTTTTAAAGAACTCAATAAATTTGTGAAAATCCTGGGAAAACGGATTGATTTGATATCAGAGTTGAAGATGTAGACGTCTACACATAGAATGCTTCTGTAACAGATGAGCAGGGACCAAATGGGAGATGACTGACCAGTCTGTGTTCAAAACTCCATGAGACAGGCTTAAGCAAGGGCTCAGAGCTGACAAGCACTTGTTGCTCTTTCAGAGGACCCAGGTTCGATTCCTAGCACCATGGTGGTTCGTAACCACCCATAAGTTCCAGGGGATCCAGCACCATCTTCTGACCTCTAAAGGCACCAGGCATGCATGTGGTGCACACATACATGCAAACGAAACACTTACACACATAAAATAAATCTTGAAAAAAAAAAAAAAACAAGGGGCAACTGAAACATGTGAAAGAGATTATAACACGTGAGGAAAAAATGAGAAAGGTCTGAGTGTGTCACTCACAAGAGTAGAGACACAGGCCACACAGCATTGGACAAACCATCAACCTACCAGTCAGAGGAGCTGCAGCAGCAATACAGCCATTCTTTTTTTTTTTTTCGTTTTTCGAGACAGGGTTTCTCTGTGTAGCCCTGGCTGTCCTGGAGCTCACTCTGGCCTCGAACTCAGAGATCCTCCTGCCTCTGTCTCCCAAGTGCTGGGATTAAAGGTGTGTGCCACCACTGCCTGGCATAGCCATTCTTAAACTAGTAACAGAAAGCTGAAAACTGGTCCGTGCTCTGGTGGACGGTAAATGCAGGAATTCTCATGCAGTGGTGATGGGAAGTGGACTCTGGGTGTACTGGAAACCAGTCTAGACTGTCAAATGTCACAAGCACTAGTCCCACTCTCATCCCTCTAGCCATGTGTGCCAAAGACATTTCCACAAATAAGTGACACATGCGAAGTAATAACTGATACTAGCAAAATAATCACTAGGGGCATGGAGCTCGTGTGCCATTCTAGGAGGGTGTTAGGGAGAATGTAACATCCGCATGTCGTTGAGTGAAGCATGATGGGAGTGCACAAGACAAAACTGCCAGGCAGAGTAGCAGAGTGAGAACAGTACCACGATGTTTATTGAGTTAAAAGTGCATGCACGTCTGAGACATCTTAATTTAAATGTCATCCTAATAGGTCTTGGCCTTTAGGCTGAGTAGACAAAGTCCTTGTTCTGGTGTTACTAAACAAACAAAACCAGCAGTAATTAAAATGTATTTGCCATGGCATCGGATGAGGGCAAAGTTGGCTTCGTCATCGGTGCAGGCTTGTGTTCTTCCTTTGCATCTTTCCACATGTAGTGATGGCCGAGTTCTGTGGATCTCCTTTTCTTCATTTGGGTCCTATCCGAGGGGATGAGTTTGTCTGACTGCCCATTTGCTTGCTGTGTCAGCAACTTGGTGGGTCTCTCCACATGGAGATCCTTAGGAAATTTGCCATTTAAACTAATGCCACAACAGAATGTGGACCAGTTCATCCTGCGTTAATCATTAGTAGTCAGCCACCCTAGACAACTCTGGTACACCCTGGCTCACTTCCTAGCAGCCGTCCAGAGGTAAATAACATTGTCTTTCTGAGCACTCCCATCAGCCACTGCACAATCATGGTCATGATTCTTTTCCTGGGACTGTAGAGTCTTCTGACCAGTCCTGTAGGTTTTTGATTCCTAAAATGTTTATCATTTAAGCCCCTCCTCTCGTTTGCCATCTTTCATCCTCTTATTTCGTAAATATTTTTGCTGCCACAATGAACAGCAGACCTCTGGTAAATGCCACCATTGTCATTTATGATCTACATTTAGTGACACAAAGGATGGCCCTTGGCTAGCTAACTATTGGGAATTTTCCCACACTGGTGTCATCATTGGTACTATCTGTAATGGATAATGTTGGTCACCAGATCCTGTCTAACACCCTACAGATTGCGGCAAGGTTTGCTTCTGCATTTGTACATATTTCTATTTTATGTTGTTAATAAATAGAAAATATTGTCCTAAAGGGATTATAATCCAGTTGATTTAGTGTCTTTTTCCACTATACAAATAAACATTTATTTGGGGTTTATGATATTACTGGATATTTACCGTGGCATATGTTTTTTCTCCTAGCACCGTAGCACCATCGGTGGTTCTCTGGACCTTAATATTCTTATCTGAAAAATTAATAAGTCTATATTTTAGACATATACTTGCTTAAAATTTATAACTTGCTTGGCTTTAAAATGCATTTAGATTTAGTGGGAAAGTTGGGACATTAAAAGCAAGCAGGAGAGAAGTATGAGAACAGGAAAAGGACAAGGTGTGAAAAAGGAGCATGTGGCTGGTAGAGAAGTGCCCAGTGCCCAGTCCGTTCTCCGTCCTGCATGCTTTTAATGGATGACTGCTAAGCAGCTGACAGGAATGGGAACCCAAGTCACACATGGCCAGCAGTGGGTCATCAGGTAAAGCCACCTCTGGGAAACATAACTGTGTTTGAGCCTAGAAGTGTTAAAGAAGGTTTGGTGACTTCATGACTCATGAACTACCCAGGGACCACTCAATATAACCCTGATGAGGCTGTTGAAGTTAGCTTTTCCCCATGCAGATGAGTTTATCTGATGGGCAGAAGTTTGCGTAGTTACACTGCATGGTTTGCCGTGCCTGGTGGTTAGGCCACCACCTTGTGTTCCTTATCTGGTATCCTTTCTGGTCAGACCAGGGAGGTGCCAGCAGTTCATCCTCTACCATCAGGAACTGAGCAGTACCCTCAGTTCTGAATTAGTTTTTGCTTTGCACTCACTGAAGGGAAAGATTCTATCACCATCCAGTAAAATCAGTTAGGTTTGGAAGAAGACTTTGTCCTTAGGTTTGCTAGAGGCTATTCCTGGTGACAAGTGGTTAGGAATCCTTCCTTCCTTCCTTCCTTCCTTCCTTCCTTCCTTCCTTCCTTTCTTTCTTTCTTTTGATACTTTATTTACATTTCAAATGTTTCCCCCTTTCCAGATCTCCCCTTTGGAACCTCGCTATCCCTTCCCCCCTCCCCTTGCCTCTATGAGGGTATTCCCCTACCCACCCACCCACCCACCCACCCACTCTCCTCTTCCCCCCCTGGTATTCCCCTATACTGGGGCATCTAACACCCTTAGGCCCAAGGACCTCTCCTCCCCCTGATGGCTAACAAGACCCTCCAGCACCATGGGTCCCTCCATGTGTATTCTTTGGTTGGTAATCCAGTCTCCAGGAGCATCAGGAGGTCAGGCCAGTTGACATGGTTGCTCCCTCCATGAGGCTGCCAACTCCCTCAGCTCCTTCAGTCCCTTCTCCAACTCCTCCGTCTGGGACCTCACACTCAGCCCAATGGTTGCTGTGAAGTGACTCTTGGGTATTCTGAACTTTTGGGCTAATAACCACTTATTAGTGAGTACATACTGTGTTCATTCTTTTGTGACTGAGTTACCTCGCTCAGGATGATATTTTCAAGTTCCATCCATTTGTCTGCGAATTTCATGAAGTCATTGTTTTTAATAGCTGAGTAGTATTTCATTGTGTAAATGTACCACATTTTCTGTATCCATTCCTCTATTGAGGGACAGCTGGGTTGTTTCCAGCTTCTGGCTATTATAAATATGGCTGCTAAGAACATAGTGGAGCATGTGTCTTTATTACATGTTGGAGCGTCTTCTGGGTATATGCCTAGGAGTGGAAAGCTGGGTCTTCAGGGAGTATTATGTTCATTTTTCTGAGGGTCCACCAAACTGATTTCCAGAGAGGTTGTACCAGCTTGCATTCCCACCAGCAGTGGAGGAGTGTTCGTCTTTCTCCACATCCTCGACAATATCTGCTGTCACCTGAGTTTTTGATCTTAGCCATTCTGACTGGTGTGAGGTAGAATCTTAGGGTTGTTTTGATTTGCATTTCCCTGATGATTAAGGATGTTGAACATTTCTTTAGGTGCTTCTCAGCCATTCAAGTTTCCTCAGTTGAGAATTCGCTGTTTAGCTCTGTTCCCCATTTTTTGATAGGGTTATTTGGATCTCTAGAGTCTAACTTCTTAAGTTCTTTGTATAAATTGGATATTAGCCCTCTATAGGACATAGGATTGATAAAGATCTTTTCCCAATCTGTTGGTTGCCCTATTTACAGTGTCCCTTGCCTTACAGAAGCTTTGTAATTTCATGAGGTCCCATTTGTCAATTCTTGATCTTAGAACATAAGCCATTGGTATTCTGTTCAGGAACGTTTACCCTGTGCCCATGTGTTCGAGACTTTTCCCCACTTTCTCTTCTATTAGATTCAGTGTATCTGGTTTTATGTGGAGGTCCTTCATCCACTTAGACTTGAGCTTTGTACAGGGAGATAAGAATCGATCAATTTGCATTCTTCTACATGTAGACTGGCAGTAGAACCAGCACCATTTATTGAAAAAGCTGTCTTTTTTTCACTGGATGGTTTTAACTCCTTTGTCAAAGATCAAGTGACCATAAGTGTGTGGGTTCATTTCTGGGTCTTCAATTCTATTCCATTGATCTACCTGCCTGTCACTGTACCAATACCATGCAGTTTTTATCACTACTGCTGTGTAGTACAGCTTGAGGTCAGGGATGCTGATTCCCCCAGAAGTCGAGAATAGTTTTTGCTATCCTGGGCTTTTTGTTATTCCATATGAGTTTGAGAATTGCCCTTTCTAAGTCAATGAAGAATTGAGTTGGAATTTTGATGGGGATTGCACTGAATCTGTAGATTGCTTTTGGCAGGATGGCCATTTTAACTACATTAATCCTGTCAATCCATGAGCATGGGAGATCTTTCCATCTTCTGAGGTCTTCTTCGATTTCTTTCTTCAGAGACTTGGAGTTCTTGTCATACAGATCTTTCGCTTGTTTGGTTAGCGTCACACCAAGATACTTTATATTGTTTGTAACAATTGTGAAGAGTGTCATTTCCCTGATTTCTTTCTCAGCCTGTTTATCCTTTGAGTATAGGTAGGCTACTGATTTGCTTGAGTTAATTTTACATCCGGCCACTTTGCTGAAGTTGTTTATCAGCTGTAGTAGATCTCTGGTAGAGTTTTTCGGGTCACTTAAGTATACCATCATATCATCTGCAAATAGTGATATTTTGATTTCTTCCTTTCTAATTTGTATCCCTTTGACCTCATCTAACAAAATGACCATTTGTTTTTGTTTTTTTTCCTTTGAGTTTGTTTATGTAGTGGATTGCATTGATGGATTTCCGGGTATTGAACCATCCCTGCATCCCTGGGATGAAGCCTACTTGATCAAGGTGAATGATCATTTTGATGGGTTCTTGGATTCAGTTTGCAAGAATTTTATTGAGTATTTTTGCATCGATATTCATAAGGGAAATTGGTCTGAAGTTTTCTTTTATTGTTGGGTGGGGTTTTGGTATCAGTGTAACTGTGGCCTCATAGAATGAATTGGGTAGTGTTCCTTCTGTTTCTATTTTGTGGAATAGATTGAAGAGTATTGGTATTAGGTTTTCTTTGAAGGTCTGATAGAATTCTGCACTGAACCCATCTGGTCCTGGGCTTTTTTTGTTTGGGAGACTTTTAATGCCTGCTTTTATTTCTTTTGGGGTTATGAGACTGTTTAGATGGTTTGTCTGATCCTGACTTAATTTTGGTATTTGTTATCTGTCTAGAAACTTGTCCATTTCCTCCAGATTTTCCAATTTTATTGAGTATAGGCTTTTGTAGTAGGATCTGATGATTTTTTTTTAATTTCCTCAGAGTCTGTTGTTATATCTCCCTTTTCATTTCTAATTTTGATAATTTGGATACTGTCTCTGTGCCCTCTGGTTAGTCTGGCTAAGGGTTTATCTATCTTGTTGATTTTCTCAAAGAACCAGCTCCTGGTTTTGTTGATTCTTTGTATAGTTCTTTTAGTTTCTACTTGGTTGATTTCAGCCCTTAATAAGATTATTTCCTGCCTTCTACTCTTCTTGGTTGTATTAGCTTCTTTTTGTTCTAGGGCTTTCAGGTGTGCTGTTAAGCTGCTAGTGTATGCTCTCTCCAGTTTCTTTTTGGAGGCATTCAGAGCTATGAGTTTTCCTCTTAACACTGCTTTCATTGTGTCCTATAGGTTTGGATATGTTGTACTTTCATTTTCATTAAATTCTAGGAAGTCTTTAATTTCTTTCTTTATTTCTTCCTTGATCAAGTTATCATTGCGTAGAGGTTTGTTCAGCTTCCATGTGTATGTGGGCTTCCTGTTGTTGTTGTTGCCATTGAAGACCAGCCTTATTCCGTAGTGATCTGATAGGAGGCATGGGATTATTTCAATCTTCTTATATCTGCTGAGGTTTGTTTTGTGACCAATTATGTGATCAGTTTTGGAGAAGGTACCATGAGGAGCTGAAAAGAAGCTATATTCTTTTCATTTAGGATGAAATGTTCTATAGATACCTGTTAAATCCATTTGGTTCATAATATCTGTTAGTTTCATTGGGTCTCTGTTTAGTTTGTGTTTCCAAGATCTGTCCATTGATGACAGTGAGCTGTTGAAGTCTCCCACTATTATTGTGTGAGGTGCAATGTGTGCTTTGAGCTTTAGTAAAGTTTCTTTTATGAATATGGGAGCCTTTGCATTCCGGGCACAGATGTTCAGAATTGAGAGTTCTTCTTGGTAGATTTTTCCTTTGGTGAGTATGAAGTGTCCTTCCTTATCTTTTTTGATGACTTTTGGTTGAAAGTTGATTTTATCCGATATTAGAATGGCTACTCCAGCCTGTTTCTTGGGCCCATTTGCCTGGAAAATTGTTTTCTAGCCCTTTACTCTGAGGTAGTGTTTGTCTTTAACACAGAGGTGCATTTCCTGGATGCAGCAAAATGCTGGGTCCTGTTTATGGATCCAGTCTGTCAGTCTCTGTCTTTTTATTGGGCAATTGAGTCCACTGATGTTAAGAGATATTAAGGAATAGTGATTGATCCAGCCTGTCAGTCTATATGTTTTTATTGTGGAATTGAGACCATTGATGGTAAGAGATATTAAGGAATAGTGATTGTTGCTTCCTGTTCTTTTCAATGTTATTTTTATGTGTGTGTGTGGCTATCTTCTTTTGAGTTTGTTGAAAGATTTTTTTCTTGCTTTTTTCTAGGGTGTATTTTCCCTCGTTGAGTTGGCGTTTTTCATCTATTATTCTTTGTAGGGCTGGGTTTGTGGAATCATACTTTCCAAATTTGGATTTGTCATAGAATATTTTGGTTTCACCATCTATGATTATTGAGTTTTGCTGGGTAGCAGCCTGGGCTGGCATTTGTGTTCTCTTAGAGTCTGTATGAGATCAGCTAGCTGCTCTTCTAGCTTTCATAGTCTCTGGTGAGAAGTCTGCTGTAATTCTGATAGGTCTGCCTTTATATGTTACTTGACCTTTTTCCCATACTGCTTTTAATATTCTTTCCTTGTTTTGTGTATTTGTTGTTTTGACTATAATGTGATGGGAGGAATTTCTTTTCTGGTCCAATGTATTTGGAGTTCTGAAGGCTTGTTGTATATTTATGTTCATCTCTTTCTTTTGGTTAGGGAAGTTTTCTTCTATAATTTTGTTGAAGATATTTACTAGTTCTTTAAGTTGGGAATCTTCACTCTTCTATACCTATTATCCTCAGGTTCTGTCTTCTCATTGTACCCTGGATATCCTGGATGTTTTGGGTTAGGAGCTTTTTGCATTTTGCATTTTCTTTGACTGATGTGTCAATGTTTTCTATGGTATCTTCCATACCTGAGATTTTCTCTTCCATCTCTTGTATTCTGTTGGTGATGCTTGCATCTATGACTCCTGATTTCTTTCCTAGGTTTTCTAACTCCAGGGTTGTCTCCCTTTGTGATTTCTTTATTGTTTCTATTTCTATTTTTGTTCCTGGATGGTTTTGATAATTTCCTTCATCTGTTAGATTGTGTTTTCCTGTAATTCTGCCTGTTTGATTGTGTTTTCCTGTAATTCATTAAGGGATTTTTGTGTTTCCTCTTTAAGTGCTTCTAGTTGTTTGCCTGTATTCTCTTGTATTTCTTTAAGGGAGTTATTTATTTCCTTCTTAAAATCTTCTATCATCCTCATGAGATGTGATTTTAAGTCTGAGTCTTCCTTTTCTGGTGTGTTGGGGTATTCAGGGCTTGCTGTGGTGGGAGAGCTGGGTTCTGATGATGCCAAGTAGCCTTGGTTTCTGTTCCTTGTGTTCTTGCCCTTGCCTTTCGCCATCTGGTTATCTCTGGTGTTAGCTGGTCTTACTCTGACTGTGGCTTGTCTTTCCTGCAAGCCTAGGTGTCAATACTCCTTGAAGACCCGTTCTCTCTGAGAGGAATTTGGGTTTGGAGAGCTGTGGTACAGGGTCAGCTCTGGGGTGCAGACAGAAACCAGTTTCCTGTGTCCTGATGGCTCTGCAAGGGTCCCTCTTGGTCCAGTGAATTTGGAAAGAAGTGATGGTCTTACCTGTGCTTGAAGGTGTGTTGGCTCTCCTGGGATACCAGCTCTCTCCTGGCTCTTTGAGTGTGGAGTTCTGTGTCACAGGATCCACTTGGCCACTGAAAGAAACAAGAAGTCCACTCCTCAGTTCCTGTGTCCTGGGTATTCCAGGAGGGTCCCTCTGAGCAGACAGGCTTGCCCACACTTCTGGGAGGCTAGCTTTCTCCCAGTGCTATTTGGCTATGGAGCCCTGTTGGCCCAGGCAGATGTCTCCTGCCACAGATGGAAACCGGAAGGGGATTGCTGTTTCAGTGGGCAGTGTGTCTACCTGATGCTTCCCAAGGGGTAGCACAAGCTCACCCCTGCTTCCAGGAATCTCTGTCTCACTCCCTTTCCCTCCCTCTCTGCTGGGGACCATTCTTTTCTTGCCCTATCTTCCTTACAGTCCTGTCAGGAGCAGCAGCCCCCTCATTTGAGAGCATGGCATGAGAGACCTCTGCTTCCCACCAGTATCTCTGGCTGCCTGGCTCCTCAGGAGGCAGCTTCCTTGACTTTTAGGCATCACGTAATAGATGGTTCAGTTTTTTCCCAGTCACTCTCCACCTCTTGGCAGATGACAAGGTTTCCCATGGAATCCATCGCTCTCCCCAGAACTGTCTTGTCTGTGAAGACTCCTTGTTTTCTAACGATAGGTTAATCTCTAACAATACGATCATTAACTTGTGTCACAGTCACAGATGGTAGTGGCCCGCCCTGTCCCACAGCGTCACAGAGCAAGGCATGGAAAGCCTGCGTAATTGGCTTTGCTGATGGCTCCCTGAAGGCACTTCAGGCTTTGCTCCACAAAGTACTTCCTTTTAACACAAATTAATGTTCTTTATTTTGCTCAGTGATTTTTGTCAATATATAAGTGCTCAGAATTCATTACAGTCACAGTCGCTTGCTTACTTTCCATGCGTACATCTTTAATCTGGGGTGATTTATGTGTTTACTGTCTGCAGCAGGGATTCTTCTGTCAGGATATGTGCTAAGTTATCTGTAGGTACAATACTCACATTGGCTTCATATTTTCACTGGGTGTTAATATTTTGCGTTTTCCTCAACTGTATTGACTTGATAAAATTAAGATCTTCTAGTGGAAATTTTTGTTTTTAAAAGTCTAGATCTGTTTCCTGTTATTTAATTTGCAGTTGGCGCATCAAAGTTGATGATCTGCTTAAATGTGATCCTGTAGTGTAAATATATGAATGTGTAAGGTATCTTGAATATTTTATATTATCAACACGGAATTTTAGCTTTGACGGTGTTATGCTTGTGGTCAAGGGAGGACATTTTTGGTTTTTAGGTTTTTACAAATTGTGTGTGTGCGTGTGTGCGTGCGTGTGTGTGTGCGCGTGTGTGCATGTGTGCATGTGTATGTGTGCGTGCGTGTGTGCGTGTGTGCATGTGTGCATGTGTGTGTGTTACAGAGGGGGTGCTATGTGGTGGTCAGAGTACAACTTGCTGGAATCAGTTCTCTCCTTCCACCATGGATCCTAGGGATTGAACTCAGGTCACCAAGTACCTTTGTCTTCCGAGTCACCTTGCTATTCTTTGACTTCTGTATTATTAAAGAGTTCATAGCCCCACTTCTACAAATATTAGCTGCTCTAAATATTGTCTTAAATAATACACTGGGAATTGTGAGGTACCCACTGAAGGCAGAATTCTTCTTTAAATATTTACTTATTTTATTTTATGTTTATGACTTTTCCTGCATATATGTATGCATGTATGTGCCCCACATGCTTGCCCAGTGCCCCAGAGTCAGAAGACTATGTTAGGTCTCCTGGAACTGATATTATAGATGGTAGTGAGCCATGTGGGTGCTAGGAGCCAAACTTAGGGCTTCTGGAAGTGAAGCAAGTGCTTTAACTGCTTAGCCATATTTATAGGCCCTAAGAGTAGATCTTCTTGATTATCAAATGGTATCAAAATTTTAACTGGGAGGGTAAGTATTAGCAGGAGTCATGAGGGTTTTCTTAATGCTGAGTAAAATCTGATGTTTTAAAAGCTATTTGGTGTTTTGGCTAGCCTTAGAAAACTCATCAGTTACTGAATTTTCTCATCCTGTTATTCTGTGTGTATGGTATATAGCTATGGTGTGTGTGTGTGTGTGTGTGTGTGTGTGTAAGAACCAGTGGGCAATATCAAGTATATTCCTCAATCATTCTCTTTTTTGAGACATGGTTTAAGGGTTTCTTGTTGAACCTGGAGCTGACTGATGGGCTAGGCTGGCCAGCCACTGAGTCCCAGAGATCCTCCTGTCTCCAGTTTGCCCTCATTGGGATCACCTCCCCACTTGGCCTTTCCTTTTTGTGGGTGCCTCCTGAGATCCAAGCGTAGGTCCTCCTGCCCTCCACCCATTCTGTTCTCTTATTTACCTGCAATTCTGTGGGGTTTGCTCGTGAATCAACACTCTACTGCTGATGCCTGGCCATCAGAGAGGTGTGCACTTTAAACAAAATCCTCTGACCTGCAAGGAAGGGGTAGCTTGTGCCACTAACATTGTGAGGGTGCTCAGTGTGTCCTAAGCACTGCGAAAGGATAAAGTCAGGGGCTGATTTAAAGTAATTCAGATTCTTTTTTAATATTGCCTTCCCAAACATTGAATTAGCTTAGTGGTATTTCAAGAATTTGGATAAAGTAAGGTATTTTGAATGAATGACAATCAGAGTGCCTCCCTGGCCCAAAAGATCTCAGTAGAGGGGAGGTGGAGGGGGCATCTGTTTGGGATTAGACTATTTTAGCCCCACTCTTGAAGCAAAAGTATGGAGATTGTCTTTATGGTGGGTGTGGAGATCTGGACTTGGCTTGGGCAGCTTGTTGGACTGAAGAGATTTCTCTGTGTCCAGCTGGGGGGACAGACAGTAGGAGATGTCAGGAGTCTAAGAAAGCACACAGGTTAAATGAGATCAACATGTGATAGCCCCCATGGATTCACACATGCTGTAGGAACTTTGTAAATGGTGGCCTGCATGTTCTTGCTTTGCTTTGGTGAATTTACTCAGGGAAGACAGGTGGCCTGTGTATTGATGCCTGCATGTGACAAACAAGCAAATAGAGACAGGGGTTAATGTGAACCACACAGTCAGGTCATTGTTCTCATAGAACTTTTACTTAGTGGGAGGCTGTAGACAAGTGTGTCCACTAAACAAGAGCGTGGTGAAAACTGTGGGCTACCTGAAATATGTTCCCCTTAAAAAGAGTGACGGGAGAGAATTCTATTTGGAAGGGTATGTGAACTGAAGGGTAGATAGGAGCAGGGTTAGAATGCAGCTCAGGAGAGGGGGACATTGCCTCTGTCAGTGAGAGCATTGTCTGTGCCCATGCAGAAGAGATGTCCTGAGAACTTGAATACACAGCCCAGGCAGATCCTATGGGTCTGGCACGGCAGTGTCTCTGGTCTGCCTTTGAGAAAGTACAGCATCCTATAATCTGAGGGAACATTTGGATCAGTTTCTCTGATCTCAGAGCTGACAATGGGCTGAGATGTTTGAGACCCTGCAGAGCCTGAGACAATGGTGCAGGCAAGATTGAAAGTCAGCAAGGAACTGACCTTGAGTGACTGTGGGCTGGGCAGGCAGATGGATGCAAATATCCCCACAAAAGCATGCATGGTGAGGCAGGAATGGGGCTGGCAGAAGGACCCAGGGAGGCAGGTGTTAGGGATTCAGTGACACTGAGCCAGGACAACAGAAGCAACTGTCCACATGAGAACAACAGCCTCTGAGGGCACTGCACGAAACCCCTGAGTCATGGGGAACCTTTTCAGCCACACCTGGCACCTGCTCTGTGGCCACTTCCTCCAGGCTGGCCTTTGAATACTGATCGCAATAATCAGATGATCTTTTCCTGGGGAGTGGAATGAGCTATCCTGATTAGCTCAGGGCTGGAGCTCAGCTAGGGCTGCCTGGCCAGGGAGTGTGGGGATGATTTCCACACTTTCTTTTCTGTGACATGCTGAGAAGCAGCCAGCAGCCCCACTGATCTTCCTTTTTTTATTTTTTCCCATCCTGTCCTTCCAGTTAATGAGAGAGAGAGAGAGAGAGAGAGAGAGAGAGAGAGAGAGAGAAATTGAATACAATTAAGCAAAACCTAAATACCATGTTTGTCATCTCCTCCTGTAGATTCATCATTTCTACCTGTATTTATTGAATATTTACAAAAGGCAGGGCTGGGTTTTCAGAGTCCTTCCTGTGGCTGCCATTTTTATTTTGGTTGGAAGATCTAGAATTCCTAGGAGCTTTGATAGTGGAGATAGACTTGGCTTCTGAAGCTCTCTCAGCTCTCTATCCATGGTGGATTTTAGACACCTCAGCTTTGAGTGTGGTTTGTGAATTGCTACTTCCACTGCAGCCAACGGAAGCCAAAACCACAAGTTTGTGCCAAGGTGGGAAGCATTCCAGACTGGTCTCCTTTGTGCTGCTGTGGACAATGCTAGGTCCCCTCGGTGCTGCTGTGGATGATGCTAGGTCCTCTTGATGCTGCTGTAGATGATGCTAGGTCCCCTTAGTGTTTTTGTGGATGATGCTAGTCCCCTTGGTGCTGCTGTGGTTGATGCTAGGTCCCCTTGGCGCTGCTGTGGATGATGCTAGGTCCCCTTGGTGCTGCTGTAGATGATGCTAGTCCCCTTGGTGCTGCTGTGGATGATGCTAGGTCCCCTTGGTGCTGCTGTGGATGATACTAGTCCCCTTAGTGCTTCTGTGAATGATGCTAGTCCCCTTGGTGCTGCTGTGGATGATGCTAGGTCCCCTTGGTGCTGCTGTGGATGATGCTAGTCCCCTTGGTGCTGCTGTGGATGATGCTAGGTCTCCTCAGTGCTGCTATGGTTGATGCTTTTCTCAACCAGTGCTTTCTCCCGTGTTTCTTGAAGCCAACCTGGGGAATGTGAAGAATAGATGCTACATGGTAATTCTTGGCCCATGAAAACCAGCAAGAAGTATTCCACTTACAGTCTCAAAACAGGGCTGGGGATATGGCTCAATCTGGCAACTTCCTTCCCTCAACAAACATAAAAACCAGAGTTGATCCCCTGAACCCATGTTAAAGTCAGGTATGGTGGAGAGGGCTTGCAGTGCTGAGGAAGCAGAGACAGGTGGATCTCTGTGGCTTGCTGGCCAGCCAACCCAGCCCAGGTGAGTTCTGGGCCAGTGAGAGACCCACCCTTTAGAGACATGATAGCTAGAACCTGACTAAGACACTGAGGTGGACCTCTGCTACCCTCACTGCATGCATACACATGCACCTGTATATATGAACATGTGTGCACATACATACACATATATAAAAGACAATACATAATGGTCCCAAGGATCACTGACTGCAGGATTGGTCTCTGAACCTGCGATGCCCTGAGTGAGCCAGTTTTCTGTAAAGTGCAGGCCATCTACTCTCTGAGTGGCTCTTGCCAGTCTTGTCAGCTTGCTTGAACCACTGCCTTACGTTGCTGACAAACCCTTGGAATTCACCCTTTGCTTTGCATAGGGCGGATTCTTAGCTCTGAATGGACACATCTGTCTTAGCTCAGGCTGTCATGACAGAACACTGTATAGACTAGGGGTCTTCAATGACAGACAATGCTTCTCCATAGTTCTGCGGACTGCAGGTTGCCTGACCAAGGCTAGCAGAATCTTGTTCTGCCTTCTCTTGCCATGAAGCTCCCCGTCTTCTCTCCACCCCTCTCATGATTCTTTTTTTCTTCTTCTCAGATGCGTGAGAGAGGGAGAGAAACAATCCAACGTCTCTGAAAAGGTCCCTAAGTCCACCCCCCACCCGTAGGCACATCAAGCCCTAACTATTGTCTGAAGACCCCATCTCTTAATGCTACCATACTGAGGGTAAGATTTTCAACAGATGAATTGGGGGTCACATGCAAATGCACAGTATCTCACCTAACTTATTTAACTTACAGGATACACTGGTACATTTTCTGGAGGAATGTGAGCACACACATGCTCGTGTATGTGCACACATGCACACCCATACACACATACGCATGTAGATGCATATACACATGTGAGACACATGCACACACATGCACACTATAGTGATTTCAGCTGGATTTTGATTGTTTTTCAAGATCAAGGAAAATAAATCTAGAGAAAGAAACAATAAAATTTTATTAAGAACTTCAAAGGGATTCCTCTCAGTAAAGAGAATAAACCTAGGAAGTGAAAGTTTCAGGGAATTTCCTTATTAATAACATTTAAACTTTTCCAGTTTTCTTTCTTCTCTTAAAAGTTATGGGAAGGAATTAAAAACAGGCTTCCCAGTCTATCATGTATCACTGAACCCCAAAACACAATAGTGTTTATCTTGCCCCAAACCACGAGGCTGTGAACCTATTGTTTATTTTTTTTTTAGCAGTACAGGTCCGGAGCAAGGCTTGTGAATAGCCAAGGGAAACAGGAGATGGGCCCTTTCATCTCGGTCGGCTCAGTTCTTCTCATGTGACCTGGGCCAGCCGTGATTTGGGGTGCCTGATCACTTCTGAACGTGTTTGTTTATCTGTGCTCTGTTCAGAATGCCGAGAAGCAGAAAGAGAGAAAACGAGGCAAACTGTACATCAGAGTTTACATTCAGGAGCAGATTTGAAATTGCAATTAGAGAAAGCTGCACCATCCCTCCCTCCTGCACATTTACCACCCAGGCCCACAAGCTTGGGATCTCCTGCAGGTCCCTATGAATAATGCAAGATGGTGATGCCTGCTCTTCAGACATCTCTTTCGTGCTCTGCTCTGCACCTTCATGTGGGGGCAGGTCACCATTGTTTATGGAATTCTAATGGAGGTCTCACCCAGATGGAATCTTCTAGAATGACACTGTATGCCTCTATGTGGTGCTGAGCAAGCAAAGGGCAGCTGCAAACAGGGAGTGGTTAGAACAATATTGCTGTTTCCTAGGGACTGTCAGTCTAAGAACACTGTGTAGACAAGTCCTAGTTGTTAGACAGCAGTGAGGACAGATGGAGGTATGTTGATTGTGTGTGTTTGCTGTGGGTGAGCAGATGTGTGTGCTGTGGGTGAGCAGTTGTGTGTGCTGTGGGTGTGCAGATGTGTGTGCTGTGGGTGTGCAGAT
>JADRCH010000139.1:1322978-1402847 GCA_019843965.1 Rhynchomys soricoides | reverse complement strand
GAGACAGAGAGACAAAGACAGGTACAGAGACAGTGACAGAGACAGAGGAGAAGGAAGGGTTTAATTAGAAGACATTGCAGAGGCTGAGAGATCTGACGCATATGAACCACTGACCCAGGAAAACTGCTGGTGCTCCAAGACCTGAGAGCCAGAAATGCCACAAGTAGAAACAGCCCGCTGTCCCAGCTCCCACAGTAAGGCCTGGGGTGAGACTCCAACCCTTCCCAGGCTCTCTGCTCTGCAGGCCCTAAAGCAGTGGTTCTCAGCCTTCCTAATGCTGCGACCCTTTTATATACTTCTCATGTTGTGGGGACCCCAGCCATAACATTATTTTTGTTGCTACTTCATAACTGTAACGTCGCTACTGTTGGGAATCATACTGTACAATATCTGATATGTGACCTCAAAGGGGTGGCCACCTTCTGGTGGAGAACCACTGCCCTAAAGAAATGGCTGATGCCCACCTCCCTTGGGGAGGACCTTATGCTCTGGCTGCTCCACCATTCAGTGGCTTATGCTCAGTCAAGTTTATACGCCAGATTCACCACCACACTCCCTACTGAGTGTGTTAGTTGCTTATTGCTGTGACCAGACATCTAACAAGAAGTTTATTAAGGGAAGAAGTGTGTGTTTTGGCTGAACATTTTGAAGAGTTACAGTCCACCAAAACAAGAAAGTCATAGTGACAGGAACCGGAGGCCATTGGCTGGTCACATTGCATCTGCAGTCAGGAAGCAGTGGCAACAGGAAGTGACTCCGTATTTACAACCTTGAAGGCCCAGTTCCAGGGGGGACACTTTCACCAGTAAAGCTCTACCTCCTAATCTTTCTACAACTTTCCCAGACAGTGCCTCCCTCTGGGGAACAAATGTCAAAACATGTGTTCCATGGGGGACATGTGACATTCAAACCACATATTGGATTTTCTTGCCTCTGTATCCAGTTCTCTGTGAATAAAGCCTGTCTCCATATCTGAAGAAGCATTGTCTTCAGGGCCAGGCCTTCTCCTGTCTGTTCTCTGTAGCTGACACAATGCCTTCCATGTACTAAGTGTTCAATAAAAATGTGTTGGCCGCTTCATTGATCCAATAAACTTATGTCTATGCCAATACAGAATTGCTCTTGGAAAGCTGTGGATAAATCAATTCTTCGTAAATTGAATCTTACTTCAGATGCAGTGGGGATGTTCAGTATTTCAAGAAAACCAGCTAAATCTTTTGTAAACCCAAGTCCTTGACCCTGCTCCTCTCCTTTCATTCATATGGGAGCTCCTTCAAGAAGAGATGGACCGACTTGGCACAGTCTCATTTGCCAGTCAGATGCAAAGTTTCTTCAGGCAAAGTACTCACTTGCTGTTAGGACCAAGTGATAAGTCAGAGCTTTCTCTCTCTCTCTCTCTGTGTGTGTATGTGTGAGAATGCACACATGTCTGCACATATATGTGGAGGCCCAGGGTCAATCTCAGATATCAATCCCCAGGAGCTGTTCAACTTGCTTATTGAGACTAGGTTTCTCAATGAGATTTGGAGTTTAGTAATTGGGCTAGCCTGGCCAACAAATCCCAGGGATCTTCCAGTCTCTGCCTCCCTAGCATTGAAATATCACACACACACACACACACACACACACACACTCATGCATGCACACACCCCTTTATGCCAAGCTATGCCTCATATTACATGATAAGAACTATTCTGGCTAAGGAACCCATGCCATTCAGCTGTGGCATTTGTAACGTTAGACAGTCACATTATGCTCTCCGGAGCACTTACTTGTACCTTGTTTAAGTCAAAACTTATTTGAACAGTGCCGTAAGGGCTGTAGCTTGCATTCAACTACTCTGTAACCTATGATGGGGTGAGAATCAAAAGTGAACGAACAGAAAACACGTGTGGCCAAGAGAAATTTGCTTCCCCCAGAACCTAGCTCTGAGCATTTCTCTCCTCCTGGGATTTGTGCAGCCATGATGAGTGTTCTGGAGGGGTGCCAGGTCACAAGGTCCTGCAGGGTGTGTTCTTGGATTCACGATTGAGGTGATGAAAACCTTTTCAGTCAGTGGCAGAGTATTAAGTGTGTGAGATGTGGGGAAAGATTTACGGAAACCTTTGGACACCTTCCTGATTGAATTATTCATTTTAAATTGATCGGGCTTTTTATCAACATCTGTATCGGCTTGATTTAGTTTCTGCTTGCTGTGTTCTAGAATGAAGTAATTTATTAGATGCAGAGGACTTATAAAAAAGAATAGAAGAAGAAAGCTACTTCGGATCATGATTTTGTACAATCCAAATATAGAAATAAAAATTTGGGGTCTGCATTTTATCTGTTCTTCTTTCTCTTCTTAGTCACTCTCCTGCTTCAGCTTGTCACAAGTGGGTTGAAATGCTGCAAAAGAAACTTGATTTGTAGTCATAAACTAGTTTGTGACATTAAATCACTTAATTCTCTTAACCTGTGGCACTGAAAATTTTATCCCCATTTTACAGATAGGAAAACTGAGGCTCAAAAAGATAAAGAAACTTGAACTCAGTTATAATGGTTGGGTGGGTGTCAGGGTGTGAACTCTTCATCACCAGCAACAGTCCACAGCTCCCACGTGTTCCTGTGGCTTAGCTCACCCCCATCCCTCTCAGTCTGCCAGCACCATTCCACCTTCCATATGCCTCACTGATGCCTAGCAGCCTTCCAATCCCCAAGCCTCCCTCCATGCTCAGCAGTAGCCCTTTGTCCCCCTTTAATTCCCTGTCCATAGCCTCTCTCCACCCCCATAACTCCCTGCCAATCAGTCTCGATCAGCGTCCCACCCTCCCTAATTCCCCATCAGCCAGCACCCTTCATGACCCATGACCCCTCATTTCACATTACACACTCTGTTAGCTGTTCTTACTGTTGTTTTCGAAGTCGTAATTTACATAGTAACCTCTTAAATAAACATACTGTTGGGCCAATCTGGACAGCAAGAATAATCCGAATCTAAGTTTTCCGTGTTCTCTGTCTTTTTATGCAGCATGATCTCCACTTAACTAGAACTGTTTGCTTCCCCGTGTATTTTTGTACCACTTGCCCATGGCTGTGGTGGCGACGGGAAAATTTGTCTTCAAAGTAACTGGATGTTAGGGCATAGAGGGTAAATGTCGGTTCTGAAGCAGGGAGCTGCCTGCAGGCCTGGCTCCCAGACCTGGGGGTTCCTGCTCAGTTTCCTTGCCTGCCATTGGCCCTCCATTGCAATGTTGAGCAGTGATTTGAAGTAAAGAAGATAAATTTGACTGTTTACCTTCCTGCCTGTTTCCTTTTCTGTTTATCTTTTATGGGCTCCAGAATGGCCAATGCTATCGGCATCAGAGAAGGCAGATGATAGAGGAGCTGGAAAATCCCAGTCTGCGAACAAAGTGCTGATATTTTTAAATTCTCTAATGGAGTTCATGAAGTAGACAATATCAAAACAGAATCGACAACTTAAGATATTCTATTTAACATAAAAAAAATAATGTTAATGTCCTTGAATCACCAAATCATAGTAATTCCTTGCTATATGCGACAGAGGTCTGTTCATTACAATCAGAAGACTTGGGGGAAGATTGCTAGTTTTTGGCATCTTCTGCATTTTTAGAGGTAGATTTCTGTCATTTAACATTTGGCTTCAGAGTTGTCACACTGTCCCCAGGAAGGCGGTATTGATCAACTTCCAGGCGACCTACCGGCTGACCTTTGACCCCCTCCATTCTTGTGTTTTAGATGGCAGTTTGCAGTGTGGATCACCTCTTTCCATTCACAGCATCATAGTACCAAGGGCCAGAACCAAAGTTTTTGAAAGCTCCAGGTGGAGTCTTTTAAACTGCTCTGAGGCTGTAGGGCATGCCTGGACCTGCTTACTTCAGCACTTTCATCTGACTGACAGAAGCAGGATCACTGGCTGCCTAGGGAGCCCCGGCTCTTAGAAACATCTTCCTGTGTGCCCTTCATGTGCCTGCCCAGAGGCCTTGGCATTGGGCACCTTGTGAAAGTCATGAGATTGAAGAAATATTTCACCCTGGTTAAGCATGCTGACACTCAGGAAAGCCTCAGTAATATCGAGGCTTCTCTAGAGACACTAATACAGTTGAGCCATTTGGTGGAGTTGTTTCTTGGTGGACTTTGCAGTGGGGCCCGAGGGCCCTGAAAACTAAGAAAATGTTATTGATCAATAGGCGCCCCCAGGAGCCGGATCCTGTCCATCATCATAGTCATTTGCATATGAAAACAGTGCATATGTTGTTTTTCTTTACATATCAAACTTGTTTTAAAAAAATATTCGCAATATTTGGAGCTGGGAGATAGCTCAGTCAGTGTTTGTCTTGCAAGGATGAGGACCTGAGTTCAGATCCCTGCCCCCAGTACCAAGGTCAAAGAGTGGCAGTGTGTTCCTGTAATCCTAGCTCTGGGGAAGCAGAGATCAGAGGATTTCTGGCTTGGCTGGTCCTCCAGGGTCAGTGAGAGATGTAGTCTTAAAAAATAAGATGAAAGAAAAAGGGAAAATCAAAGAGAAAATCAGGAAGATACTGGACATAAACTCCTGGCATCCATATATGCATCTCACACACATACATCTGGACACATACAAACATGCATGTGTGTGCAGGCACACTCATGCACATGTGAGTGCACACACACACACACACACACACACACACACACATAATATGTTAACAAAATTTGTCCAAATGAAGTCAAGCCTTCAGTACCTGTAGGATGTTAAGAGCAGATTCAGCAAACCCAGGGTGATTTGCAGAAGCATTCAAGGACCAGTGTAAGTAACTTGGCACCGAAGGCTGCTGCTCCGATAGAGACAGTAAATAGGACTATTGATGGTTTCCTAAACAAAGTTCTGAATATGGTTTTACTATTTGTGGAAATCAAGAGTCATGCGATGAGGGAAGACCTGTGTATCATGTCTGCTCTATTTTAGGATGTAAAGGAGAAAGTATTCCAACCTGATTACTGCCCGCAGAGTGAGGGATTTCTTCTTTGTCTGGTCACCCGCGGCTACTTTATTCCCTCAGCACTCTGCAAATCATTACAAGAATCACCCAACAGTTTGAAATCACAGTGATGTCTCACTATAGAATGCTAGCTCTCTGTTGTAAAAGATTATGAACCGTTTACAAATATAATTGCCAAGCCCCCCACACCGTCCAGTCCAATGTCTCAGAGTGACAAAATCCTTGCCTAGTGAGAAGCAGCATTCGAGGTTCCGGCCTCACGAATTTGGGATGCTGCCATCTACGTTAGGTTGGAATAATGGTCCAGATAATTATAACTTCACTCTTTGCCCTTTTCTGTCTCTGTCTCTCACGACATTTTAATGACGCTGATTGTGTGTCTCTGCTGATGAGTCCTGCCGAGGAAGGTTATTTATTTATTTTCTTCCCTGACCTGCATTTTAGCATGTTTGCTTATCTTGGATTCTGTCGCCTTTCTCAATGCTCCCAGACACCCCCCCTTTCTCTTCATTGTATAATGCACAGCAGGCTGGTGAAGCGTGGAGACTCTCTCTGTGAGAATCCTACCTTGGGTAAAATGTCACAGCTTCATGCAAAGAACCTGGCCAGATCTTAGCAACTCCAGAAATGGCTGGTGAGGCCACAGCTTAACATTTTATCTCGTGCCCAGATGGAATGTGTTTATGATTTGCTTTTGAAGCCAGGAGAGTGGTTTTGAATGTATTATCTATTAATGTCCCTGAGGTCAAGGTGAAATCTAGCCAGCCAGTTTCCAAGAGTCCACGTCCTCCTGCCCTGCCCTGCCGCAGACTGCAGGGCACTGGCAACTGAGACAGTTATGAACACTGCTGACATGTGGGCGGAAAGCAAGTTGGAACTAGAACTGAGCGGAAATGCAAATGAGAGCCTTACCTCTGTTGGCAAGTGTGAGACTGACCTGTGTCATGATAGAGACCCCTGAGCAACACTCCTCTCCGGGTCTCATTCAGTTCATCATTAACTTACTAATAGAAATCACCGAGGGCTGGAGAAATGGCTCAGTGCCTGAGAACACTTGCTGCTCTTACAGAAGACCTGAGTTTGGTTTCCAGCACCCACAATGGACTGTTCCTACCTGAACTTCCAGGTCCAGGGGTCCCATGATCCTCTTTTGGCCTCTATGGGCATCTGCATATACCTGGGTATGCATACCGACCAGCAGGCAAAATATACATGCACATAATAAAAACTAAATAAAATTTAATCTTTAAGTACGGGTTTTTTTTTAAAGAAAGAAGGGAGGGAGGGAGCGCGAGAGAGCACATAGTAGGACTGGGGACATAGCTAGTTGGTAGAGCACTTGCCTAGCATACACTGAAGCCCTGAGTTCCATCCCCAGCAGTACATAAACTGTATACATGGTGACATCCAACTGTGATCCCAGTGCTGCTGAGGGGAAGCAAAAGGATCAAAATTCATCCTCATGCAAGGTAATCCTTAGCTACAAAGTGGCTTACAAGGGCAGCCTGGGCTACCTAAGATTCTGTCTCAAAAACCCAAAGCAAATGATACCCTAAGGCGATCTTTGTCGGGACTTGGGAAGAGGTATTTTTCTTCTTTCCTGTGTGAGCCTTTCCTTCTGCGTTCAGGGCAGGGGAAGGGGGGGTGGGGGCATTGGTAACAAGTCCTGGATCTCTCCTGCCTCCTCTTGTCTCTGATTCAGGAATGGTATGCAATCCAGTTGGATTATGACCTAGTTTTGTTTTACTCAGAAGCACTGGTAGCTGGGAATGTACTCAGCTCATTTTGGTATAATTCCGTTTCTTTTGACAGTGATTATTTTGAAGGAAAATTTGAAGACTCCCAAACTTTTTTCTTTTCCTGTTCTCGGATTGCATTGATCCCACCTCTGCCATGGTCCTGATGCTGAAGAAGTGTGCCCTGGATGCTAGGGGAACCTCTGAGCTTTGGGGATGCTGTCCATCCTACAACCAGCTGCTCCTCTCTTGTGGTTTCCCTTCCTCCGCTAACTGGCTACTACGCATGCCCAGACAGAGCCTTTCTGTGTCTGCAGTGCAGGTGGCACCTAGGTAACAGCATCCCCGAGGTAATCCTGGCTGTGCCGCTTCCTGGCCCTGTTGGGCATATTCTTCAACCCTGATATGCCTCGGTTTCCTCTTCTGTACAAGAACTGGAATGATAACTCCTTATGTCTGCCACAAATACTATTTTCTAAGTGTGCTATTTGAACAGATATATGGAGATACAGCTGTAAAATCCACCTGTGTAAAGTTTATAATTCAAATTTTTAATATATATTCAGAGTTATATATGCCATCATCACCCTGACCTAATTTTATAATGTTCCCCAAAGGAACATTGTACCTACAGCAGTCACTTGTACCCCCTTTCCATTCTGCCCTGCTGCTTTGCACCCACCCTCCAGGAGCCACTAATTCACTTTGTCCATATGGATTTAGTTAATTAGCAAACTTCATATTAATGCAGTTATGGAACATGTGGCCCTTTGCCATTCATTCCTTTCTTTGACTTACCATAATATTGTCTTGAAACGTCCCTGTCATGTTGGTGGGGACTGAACCCAAAGCCTCACACGGGCTTGGCAAATGTTCACTGCTCCCCATCAGCAGACTTTACAGTCAGTGCAAACAGCTGACTTAGTCTATCCATTCATTAGCTGAAGTGCATTTGGGTTGTTTCCACTTTCGCTGTGAATAATGTATTAATGAATCTTTGTGCGTAAGCCTTCCTGTGGACAGACCTCTCTCTACAATGCAGGGTGAAATTCCTGGGTCATGAGTGACTTGATACTTAACATTCTGAACAACTGCACTCGATCTAAATTGTGAACTCTCCTGATGTTGGGAGAATTCTAGCTCCCTTACAGGCTTCCCCACACTGGCCTTCTAGCCATAGAGACATGTCAGTGTGTTGTTTGAACTGAGGTATCTCAATAAATATGATTTTAATCTGCATTAGCTGATGACACAAAACATTTTATGTGCTTATTAGCCTAATTGTTCTATTTACAAGAAATGCATATTTTCCCCACATTACATAGTTTTAGGAAATGCCAGTCATTGGGTTTGTAAAATTTTCAACCATGGGAAGAGGGTGGCTTGCCAGGCCTACTTAAGGATGTATACCCGCATCTCATTAAAAGTAATAAAATGTCAGTTATAGGTAAGCCCAGATGATTTGATGTCTATTGTCCAGTCAGCTTCCTAAAGGGTTGTACACAGAAAAGACCATTTTGTTTGGGTTGAGCTCCTTGATTTGCTTCATTTTTTTTTTTTTTTTTTTAATGAATGTTGTGTCTGGTGGCAGGGGACACATTTCACTGCCATCATCACGAGTCCTCGTTTGTTCTTAGAATGCTTAGGTGCATGGTTACAGTTGGATGCGAACAATTTTCTCCCATTTCTGTTCTGTTTTTTAATTCCACTTTTCTATTTGTTTTGTTTTGCCTGAATGTTGTGTTGTGTCTGCTAGCCACTTAACACCCCTCTAGAAAGAGGATGACTTCATGTTGTTTTGCTCATAGGACATTTGATATAATTATCTTTCCACCGTGCCCACTGGTCCTTGAATGTGCTGTGCAGCTAATGTGGTGATTGTCTTGGCCACTTCGCTGAAAATGGTCACTGGTGATAGGCTTGTGTGTGTTCTTTTCTGGGTTTAGAACCAAAGTGTGGTCTGTTTCTCCATCATAAAAGTTAGTATCTACTTATGCAAGGATGATTGTAGTCACTTCCACTTTTCATGATGTTGGAATTCATTAGATTACAGGAGGTTGACCTTAACTTCATCTCTTTCTGTGTGACCTTCAACAAGTCACCTGTTGTATGACTATATATGTGTGTGTGTGTGTACATATATGTATACATGCATATCAATATATATACTTATAGTATGCATACACATAAATATTTATATATATATATATACACACATATATATATACAATGTTACAGATCTGTCTTTTTAGGAATAAATATCACCTATATGATGAGGCTGCTGTGGGAACATGAGATATTTGTTGAAATTGTTTCTTATTGGGCCTGTAGTAAATGTGAAGTGATTGTCAGATTGCAGAGCTCACACTACCAAGGGAGCTTAGGGAGGGACTGGGAAGGAAGTTCAGGGACAGTTTTTATTGGAGTTTGAACGGAAAACAATGGAGCAGGCAAGCTGAAGATCTCAGCAGCTGCCTGGGAGAGGGTCGTAGAGAAGAGGAAGAGAGAGGTCAGGGATGGTGGTTGGCAAGCAGCCACTGGGCAGAAGAATGAGGTGCAGAAATGTCACAGAAAGAGCGAGGTGGCCCAGGATATCAGGGAAAGCAGACTTAGGCTTTTCACGAGCACCTAGAAAACAAAGAGAAGGAAAGGAAAAGTTATCCTTTGAGTGAGGACTTGGAAAAGCAAGCAGGCTGAGCAGTGAAGATCTATAGGCAAGCATCTCAAGGGCGCGGCTTCTCGGGATCTCCCTGTGGGGCACTTCCTCCTCTCATCCCATTAGTCATCTTTAGGTAAGCCAGCAACAGGCCAGGTGATCGGCAGGTCCTGTTGAATTAGTTCATGGGGAAGGGGATAATAGTCTGTAACGTTCTAGCCTTGGTGTAGCTCAGAATGCCATGTCTCTGCGCAGGGCCAGAAGTGGAATCAGACTCCATTCTTTTGACCAGAAGGAGACAAGTTTTAGATACCAAGAGATTGCATTGTCTCTCTTCCTAGAGTAACCAGGGAAGTGAGAGATCCAAGCTGACCATGACTGAGGGGTCTATGCATTCTTGCCAGTCATGTGTGAATGTTGCGGTCCTATGTATATTTGCCTGCACTTAGTGCTGTCTTGTTTTCAGTTTTGCAATCACAGTCTGTGGTCAAACACTGTAGAGCACCTTCCCAGGCGCTTGCTGGTCACTTGTCGAGCTCTCTTTGGTTGCGTAAGTGTGAATTGATTTTTTTCCTTATCATTTTCATTTGTCTGTCTTGTCACTGGGAAGTGGATATTCTTTCTATAATCAGATAAAAATACTTGTAAGATATGTGATTAGAGTGTTTTCTCCTGGGTATGGGGAGATGGTGGCTCAGCAGATAAAAACGCTGGCGTCTCTTGCAGAAGATCCAAGTTTGCTTCCCATCACCCACTTTGGGCAGCTCACAATTGCTTGTAACTCCAGCTTCAGGGGATCCAGCACATTCCTCTGGACTACAAGGATACCTGCAATAATGTGTACAAACCCACTCACAGATACACGCGCATAAAAATTAATCTTTTTTTAAAAAGAGAATGACTTCTACTTTTTTTAACTGATCTTAATTGCGTTTGTTTACTTTTTTTTTTTTTTTTTTTTTTTTGGCGAGGTAACTATAGATTTACGTGCAATTGTTAGAAACAAAACACAGAGGCTGTGTACTTTAATACTTTTTAATTCAGATTTCCCCAGTGGTACTGTAAAAGAATAGTCTGACCTCTCAACCTGGCCAACTGACATCTGTATGATCAGCTGAAGAACATTTGCTGTGTTGCCCACTTAATTTTGTGTCTCACCCCCTTGTTCTGATTTTCCAGTGACCACCAATACCTATTTCTATAACTGGAGCATTTTAAGAATGTTATGCAGAATGTTCCACAGTTTGTGTCACCCTTTTCTAACTCTGCAAACTGGCTTGCAAATCCATCCAGCTTGTGTTCTATTTTATTACCAGTGGTAAGTGTCCCTTGCAGTGTGTACAGCTTTTCACCTCTGGAAGGATACCTGGCTCCAAGCCAGTTTTAACTGTGGGGACTCGAACTGTTATAAACACCAAGTACAGGTTTTCATGTGAACATATATGTCTTTGTTTCCCAAGAACAAATGCCCATGAGTGCAGTTGCAGGGCTGTGCTGGCATTGCCTGTCTAGTTTCAGGGGTGTTTCACTCTCCTTACCCACCAGCAGTGTGTGTGTGACCTCATGCCTTCCATTCTGACAGGCTTGTCTAACTGCAATACTCCAGCCATTCCAGAAACTCTGCAGTGAAAGTCTTGGCAGCTTTTTAAAAAATTGTTTTATTTTGTTTATTTGTGTGTGTGTGTGTGTGTGTGTGTGTGTGTGTGTGTGTACTATGTGTGTGGAAGTACTGGTAGAGTCCAAAATAGTAGATCTAGAGGTACAGGCAGTTATGAACTGCTCAGCATCAGTGCTGGGAAGCAAAGTCAGGTCCTTTTCAGAAGCAGTCTTAACTGCCCAGCTTTCACCATGTGGTAGTTTTAATTCATGTTTCTCAGGTGGATAATGATCCTGAAAGCCTTACACGTGGTTACGCCCCACTTGGAGATCCTCTGCAACAGAATCTTTGCTTATGTGTCTTCTCACTTTCCATTTGCTCAGACTATGCTGTTGGGTTTTGAGGATTCTTCACACACTAGACTCTAGTCTTTTTTCAGGCTTACATTGTATATATAACCTCTGTACACACACATACACGTATACACACATGTACACACATACACACAGACACACACATACACACACATACATGCATACACACATACACACACATACATACACACACATACATGCATACACACACACACACACACACACACATACACATGCGTGCGTGCTCATGCATCTGTGCCTGTGTATAGTCTTCAGCAGATCCAATGTTTTCAAAATTGGCAAGATTCCATTTTCTGTTTTTGTAATGTTTGCATGCTTCTTATTTATTATTTTAGACTATATACATGTGTCTGTCTGTCTGCACATACAGGTGCTTACACAGTCCGTAAGAGAGGGTCCGAGCCCTGAAACTGCAGCTCCAGGTGGTTGTGAGCCATCTGTTGTGAGTGCTGGGTACCAAACTCAGGTCCCCTGCAGTTACAGCAAGTGCCCCTAGCCACTGAGCCCTGCCCCGCCCACCCTTCCCCCACCCCCACCCTCTCAGCATTCACTTCCTGCCACGCCTAGTACGGTATGCCTGGTTCTACATTCCAGATATTTCTTTCCCATGCTTGATGTTTTTCTAAAAGTTTTGTAGTTTTGCATTCATGTCCAGGATCCACTTTAGGTTAGTATTACAGTGATAGGAAGATTTAGATGGAGTTTTATTCTTTTGCCTTCTGGGTTTTTAAGTTGCTTCGAATGGCTTTCATTTTGGAGACTGTCCTTCCTCCACTGGGTCTGCTTTTCACCCTTGTCAGAAGTCACTTGGCTGTCTGTCTTGCGTCTGGCCTTTCCTGTGCCCCCCCAATCTATTTCTTTGACCCCCTGCCAGTTCCAGGCCAGCTTTATTACTGTGGCTGCAGACTAAGCCTTCACATCAAGAAGAGTAATTTTCTCCCATTTTATTCCTTTTCAAAATCGTCTTAGACAGTCTGGTTCCTTTGCCTTCCCATATAAATTTTAGAATAACCTTGTGCATATCAATGGGAATTCTGACTGGTATTTTAACAGGGTCCCATTAACTTTCATGGTGTATTTGTACAGATTTGACAACTTTACTGTGGCTGCCCTTTCCATCGGTGAACACGAATGTCTTCCCATGTTTTTAGATCTATTTTAAATTTCTTGTTTTAAAAGCTTTATTTCATTTTTTTTTTTTAATTTGTGTGCTCCTGTGTGTATGCACACACATGTGCAAGTGCTTGTGGAGGCCAGCAGAGGGTGTCAGATCTCCCCGGCACTATGGTGAGAGGCAGTTGTGAGCTGACCTACATGAGTGCTAGGAATCAAACCTGGATCCTTTGCAAGAACAGCAAGTGCTCTTGACCGCTGAGCCATCCTTCCAGCCTCTTCCCCTCCTTATTTGATTTCTGAAATCAGAATTTTATAATTTGCAGCAGATCATCATTTTAAAATTGAGTACTCCTGTTCTTGGAGTTATTTGTGATTTCACGTGTCTTATTTGTCTTCAGCATGATCATTGTTTATATTTGTGTTTATATTCACTGTGCTGATGCCTGAACTGCAGTCTCCCATGATCCCTATGCTACTTCAGGAGGCCTGAGTGTGCTAGCTTCTTTTCAATCTCCTGTGTAGAAGATCCAGTCATTGATAAACAGGGACACTTGTATTTCTTCCTCCTGAAATATGTCTTTTATTCATGTTATCCTTCCTTCTTCCAGTGGGCAGGTCTTTCTGTAATACAGTGATCAGAACTGACATCCTTGAATGACTACGAAATTCAGGGGAAAGACATTCAGGTTTGAACATTGATTAGATGTAGGGTTTTCCGGTGTTCTCCATGAGATTGAGAACATTCTCTTTTGTTCCTGGTTGCTGAAGGTTTGTCTTTTTGAAATCATGAACATGATTCAGGGTTAGGGTTAGGGTTAGAATCTTGTCAGCTTCTTTCTGTTTCACTTGACAGAAAAATGCTTTTTTTCCCCCTATTCATACAGTAGATTATGCTATTTATTTTGTATTGAACCAGCCTTGAATACCAGAAATATCCCTATTTTTGGTACATTCCTGGGTTCTGTTAACTGATATATTATCTATTTTTATTCACTTTACATTCTGATCACAGCCCTTCTTTCCCTCTCTTCCTAGTCCCATCCTTACCAAGTCCTTCCCCCATTGCCACCTCCCTTCTCAGAGAAGGAGATCCCTTCTTGGGTACCACCCTACCCTGGAACATCTAGCCCCAGTGGGACTAGGCACATCTCCTCCCACTGAGGCCCAACTAAGCAGTCCAGGTAGGGGGAAGGGGACCCACATGAAGAACAAGCTGCACATCTGCTCCAATATGTATTTGCCACTATATGCTTCCTGGTTGGTGGCCCAGGCTCTGTGAGCCCCTGTGGCCCAGGTCAGTTGACTCTGGGTCTTCCTGTGGTGTCCTTGACCCTTCCAGCTTACTTCTATCCCTCACTCTTCCGTGAGGTTCCCCGGCCTCTACCTGATGTTCCGTTATGGGTCAGTCTCTGCACTGCCTCTACCTGCTGCTGGATGAAGCCTTTTAGGAGACAGTTATGCTAGGTTCCTGTGTACAAGCACAGCAGAGTATCATTAATAGTGTCAGGGGTTGTCTCTCTCACATGCGTGGTTCTCAAGTTGGGCCAGACATTGGTTGGCTGTTCCCTCAGTCTCTGCTTTATCTCTGCATATCTTACAGGCAAGACAAATTTTGGATTAAAGGTGGGTGGATTGCTGTCTACCTCCTTCCTTTGGAAATTCCCGCCTGGTTACAGGAAATGGCCACTTCAGTCTCTGTATCCCCCTCTGGTGAGAATCTCAGCTAGGGTCACCTCCATTAGATTAAAAGTAATCTTACTGTATTTTAAAATATTTTTATTAATTCTTTGAGAATTTCGTAAGTTTTGATCCTGTTAACACACTATGGAACCCTTCATTTATTTGTGTCTCATTCTTGTGAAAGGGCCATGCTAATCTTCCCTGTATCATGCTAATATCAGTACAAGGGCTGACAAAACAAGCCCATAATAAGACAATTTCAAGAGTTTTATGTATTTGCATATATACATATTCGTTCACATTGGGGGTAAGCTTAAGTGTGCCATGGTGTGTGTGTAGAGCTCAGAAGACAACCATGAGGGTCAATTCCCACTTTCTAACCTACGGCTCCTGGGGGTCCTACTCAGCTCAACAGGCTTGGTAGCAAGCACCTTTACCTGCTGAGCCACTATGCCAGCTCCAAGTTGCTAATCTTTTTATTACAGGCTTTTGTATCTAAGTTCATAAATGCTGTATCTCTATATGCAATTTCGTAGATTTCCTTTGTCAGGATTTTAGAGCAGGTGGCATGATGCTCTAGAATAGCTTAGGAAACCCATCATCCCTCCATCTTTCTGGACAAGAGCCCTCTGTTAGATGCTAACTCTTCAAACAATAGAAGAAACCTCCAGGGAACCCCAGTGCCTACAGATGCTGTATTCAGAAGCCTTTGGTAAGGACTTCATTTCTTTGCCTGTTATAAGACTCTCCTGTTACAGGACTGGTCCACTCAACAGGAGTTGTGTGTTTACGGTTGTCTAAGATGTCAGCTTTATTAGCTGGAGGTTTCTGTTGTCTTCTGATGGCCATGGGGTCTCCAGTGACACTAGCTCGCCCCTCTTGCCTTGTCTCAGCTTCTGTTGCAGCCTATTGGTTCAGCCGGAGTTTCTCCTGCCCTCTGCTGAGCCAGTGTTTTGGGTCTGTTGAATCTTGCTTTGGGTTTATTTTATTGAGGTAGAAAGTTAGCTCATTGACTTACTTTATCCTCCTCATTTGTGTAATGTAAATTTCCCATGCTGCTGATTTTCCTGCCTATGTCACCTTACCTGCAATCTGCATTATCTTTTGACATATTGCATTTTCATTGAGTTCAATATATTTTTATTTCCTTTCAGATAATTTTCACAGTTTTTTTTCAAAAGCATATATTGTTTGGTTTCTTGGTATTTGGTGAATTTCCCATGATCTTTTTCATATTCTTTACTAATCTGAATTAATTGTAGTCAGAGCATAAATTTACAAGTTCAGATCTTTTCCACTTTTTCATTTTTTTCTTTTCTTTTCAGATGAGGATAAAGTATGTCTTGATAAACTGTGTATAGACACTTGAAAATTTGGAGAAAATATATCTAAGTAGTAAATCTAATGACTATTGTGCAGTTTGTTTTCTTTGTCTTTATTGTCCTCAAAGGTTCAGTGAAGTAAACCAAAAGGGGTTGTAGGCATTCTGTCTTTGAGGAACAAAACAAACCTTTCATAGAATTGTTTGTGCCTTAAAGTAAGAATGTTTTGTTAAAGAGAATTTTTTAAGAAAAGCTACCTCAGGCTTGTGAGGCAGCTCTGAGCCCCAACTCCCCCCACGCAAGACCTTCCTGTGTTTGCCTGTCACACTGCTCACACCCACTCCCTCCTGGGAAGAACAGTGGACACAGAGTCCCTGTTAACACTGCACTTGGAGTGTGAGATCTGTTGCCTGTCTTAAGTGGGAGTGTCAGCCACTGATTAATTCCCCTTTCTCTTGAAAAATAATTTCCTCTCAGAACGATTATTCAAATTGAGCTTAGTTTACTTATCAAGTGATTTAAAACATAACTGTATTTCAAAATAAGATTATATCAGAACTTTTGCTAAGTCTTTAAGATTTTTGGCTTTTAAAAAAAGATATTTTAAATTGTTTAACTATTATTAACTAATTGAGGTACGTTCTCAGCTCAGACTAGTCTCACCTTTTCAGTCCCCTCTCCTTTAGTCTCTTACCATGCTGGGACCACAGGCTCATTTCGTGACAACCTGTTCAAATTGTTTTTAAGGTTATTTAATTTAAATGTCGCTTTTAAGTCAAAGATTTTTCTGTACACAGCTGATGATTTGAGATTGTGCTGTCTCTTGTCGGTTGTTCTGTGTATGAACCTGACTGGGTATTGCCCATCTGCACACAGCACAGGGTGGGTGCTCTGGCTTGCCGTGGCTGGCTCCCAGCTCGGTTGGCTCCATGGGATCCTGCCTCTACAGTAGTCATATGCATTTAAGAAATGACTGTCTTTCTAGTTCCTATGGCCGGAATCCTTGCTCTTGTCATTGGTTCTTCTGTGTTTCATACCTCATGTGCTGTGTCTAGACTCCAGCGCTTCTTGATAGCATCTCTCCTTTCTGCTGTTTCCTGCCACTGTCTCAGGGCACCACCATGCATCTCTGGACTAACAGGGCATGCTCTTTAGTGGCTTTGTAACCTCCACCCTTCCCACCCCATCTCAAGCAGGTGTGTACTGAGGGAGCATCAGGTAACAGTGTCAGCTATAATCTCTAGAGCCCCAACCGCCTCTTGTTTTGGCTTTGTAGCCTGTCTCCTCCCCCAAGCACTTGCTCCGCCTACTCACATTCCTCTCCTCCTGAGTGCTCTGCCACTGCTGATCCAGAGGCTGGCTGTGTCCGCTGTCCTGGACTTTTTATCCAGATGTATTCCTCTGGGAAGCCACCAGACCTTCCATATTCTCTTCTTTCATGCTTTCTTTACAGTTATAGAATATTACATACAGGTGTTTCTCTAATTCTCTTACATATGTTCATAACAACATAATGTACCTTATGGGGTACATTCTATTGGACCAAAGCATTCAAAACCCATGAAGCTTGGGCTGGGATGCTTACTCTGTACAGTCCTAGCTGAGCAAGCTTAACGGGTGGAGTTTGATCCTTAGAACTCATGTTGTAGAGCCAGGTTCCCATGCTTGTAATCCCAGCAGTGGGGAAGACATAGGAACGGTTTCCTAGGGCTTGCTGGCCAGCCAGCCAAGTCTGCTTTGTGAGTTCTAGGTCACGGAGAGATTCTGTCTCAAAAATCAAGATGGACAGTGCAGGAAAAAGGACGTCTGAGGTTGACATCTAGTCTACACACACACACACACACACACACACACACACAGGCACACATGACTACATAACAAAACAGAAAACTTATGGAAGTTTCCAGTCAATATGCTGATGAAAAGTATTAGTCCAAGCAAGTTTCTTGGTGGTTTTCTGCTTTGATACAAAGAAGAAGGTCTTTCAGCTTATCCTGCTTATCTCAGTAGCATGTTGCAGTAGAAAGTGCTACCGATCCTGCTGCAGGTAAACCAGATACTGCTGCACTCAGCAAACCAGTGCACAGTTTAATTATCATTACTTGCTGCTGCTGCTGCTGCTGCTGCTGCTGCTGCTGCTGCTGCTGCTGCTGCTTGTGTCCCTAATTCTAGGACTTACTCTTTAATAAATGATAAAACTTGTTCAAGCAAACGTCGTAGCATTAATATTCTGGGGGTAAATGATGCATAAATCAGTGTGGCTCCCTGCTCCATACCATATCAGCTTCCTATTCATCAAGCACATATGAGGTAATTTGTACAAAAGAGTTATAGGCTCTCACCAGAGTGTCCTATACATCCCCTTACTTGTGTACTGTTTATCTCCAGCGCTAGAAGATGAGTTCACGGAGGTGTGAATTTTTGTTCTGCTCTGTTTTTAAATTCACATCTGTATTCCCCTCTCCTAGGAGTCCTGTAGGTCTTTAATAAATATTTGTTGAGTGAAAGAATAAATAATCAAATCAATATTTAGGCTTCTCTGGAATTCCGAAGTCGTTTGAAAGTAGGAACACCTGTTTTTCTTTAAATGAAACCGCTTCTCTGACCTAATAGTTATTGACATTAAGGACTGTAGGCTGATTTATGTGTGTTATTTAGAAAGCCAGAAGTAAATGTTCTGGATGAAGCTCAAGATTCAGCATTCTGTAGGAAGACGCCGGTTCGTTCCACGGAACCCTGCTCTAATGGACACTAGCAGGTAGAGCTTCTTCCAGTGGTGGTCTTAATGCTTTGTGAGCACGGACTGACTTAATCCTGAGATAAGCTGCAGTTCCCACAGTGTGTTCCTATTACATGCATGGATCAGAGACTCTGGTACAAAGAGGTACACGGGGGCCATGTGGTCAGTAGCAGAAATACAAACAGTTTATTAGAAAGAGAAAGGCTTTCTGGAGGATGGCAGTGGGTTTGTGGACCTGAGGAAAAGTATAGCCCAGAAGCACTGGGTCGGGAGACTCAGGAGCCTCTTCCTTGGGGCCTTGGGTATGGCAGATAAGGTGTTGTTGCTGCTGCTGCGTGCTCTATTTACATGTGTAGCCTGGGTTGGGAGGGGTCCCCAGTCTTTCTTTGCCAAGTGACTTCTCAGATGTTAACCTTGATGCCTCTCTCCATATATCCCTGATCTCCAGCTCTCCTGACACAGTCCAAGGGAGGACTCTGGTAGCTCTGAGAACCCTTGCCAGGGAAAGTTAGTTACAAAGTCAAAAGTCTTCCCTGGGAACACAGAGAAAGACTTGTTTTGCTTTCTGCCCTGCTTTGAGGCTTCGCCAGTGAACTAAAAGGAATCATAAGACTTCTGGCAGCTGAAGGTAGCTCTAGACAACCAGCAGAGCCAGACTCCAGTTGGCATACGTTTCATCCTTTTCAAGCATCTGTGATTTTAAAAAAGAAGAACCTCTCTTAAGGATATCCTTGATGGAATAGTAAAAAATCATTAATTGCATTAAATTTTGACTCTGATAGATATCTTTTTAATATCCTTTGTTCAACTGTGAATTACGTACAAAGTCCTTCTGCTGCATGCGGATAGATGATGGTTGCTTTGAGACAGAGTCCTTGCGAGTTGTCTGAGCTGGCAGCCAAGCTAGCTGCTCTTTTCTTGGCATTACATTCTCACTTGAAGTTGTGACTGACAGACAGGCCGTGTTAATTCAGATTTGTGTTTGGCACCTTTTTTTTTTAAATGAATATAAGCCCATTTCATTGGGAGTGGGGAGGCGTCTGACAGTATCTGTGGCTCATGATAAAAACTGAGCTCATAAGTAAAAAATGAGAATTTCTGAAATCTTGCCTGTGCCACTTTGAACCTGACACTTCTCATTATTTAAAGACTTGACAAGGTGGGAAGGTGTGTTAACATGTGGTATTTCTTACATTGTCTAATGATATGTGTTACCATTTGGAAGACCGAAAAATGCGGTGAACCAACAATGTCAAGAGTCAGAAAATGAGCCAGAGGATGAGCAGGATGAAGGATTGATTCTACTGCAACAGAATCTAGACATCCCCTTGTCGCAGGCCCATCGCACAGATATCTGGACACCGACTTTTGTTCATTGGGTTTCCATGTTAACACTAGTGCCCTTACCCAACTGCAGATCTTCAGAGACTTTGATTCTCACCCTTCCAATGAAGCTGTGTATTATTACAAAGCTGAGCTGCAAAGGGGGGTGTGAGCATCTGATGTCTTTTATTGAGAGATACTGAGAAGATGCCTCTTTTCACATTCTTTTTTCTGGTAATGTGTTTCCCATGAGTCCACCCTTTGGGTTATCCTCTAACAACTGTGGTGCTACTGTTTCAAAAAAGTGAATAATTGTCCTGGATGCTCACCACTTCATGTTGTACAACAGTATCCACGAGACTTTAAGGCTACACCCTGATTTTCCATGGAATGTGGGCCAAAAGTTTCCCAGCCCCTTGTGAAGTTGATTTTTGTGAACTGGAAACCCTTTTGCATAGGAGGGTCAGTGGGTCACCCAAGAGCCCAGAGCTGGGGAACAGAAGAGCTGAGATCAAAGTCGGCTTTGCAAAGCCTTGCTCTCGGCAGCCGTGATGTGGGGAGCATGTCTCCTTGACAGAGTCATGGATGCCCTCTTGCCTCAGCCTCTGCTCTTTCTAGTGCTGGGAAGTTGCTTTCATATGCTCTTATCCTGGTCTGAGACAATCGCTCCCAGTTAGCTACCTCTTGAGCCCTGGAGTTCAAGTCACTAAGTACATATCATAGACTCCCAGGCAAACATCTAAGCGGAGAAAGTAAGTCATAGCTGGTTTCTTTTCTTGCACCTTTTGACTTTATATTTAGTCAGAGATGGACCTTTAGGGTTACGTGAAAGTCTCTTTGGAAGAAACATGATATAATATTTAAGAAGAATGCCGGCTATTTCTGATAAGTTCCTTCTTATTTACTATTTGGTTTTGGTCATGCTTTCTCACTACAAACCGAAGAAATGACAATTTAGCACACTTCCACTTTGAAGACTAAAATGCTGGAGAGCTAGAAGCTTACTTCAGTTTGGAGAAATAGTGAATTGCTTCTGCCCCACTCTCTCTTCTTGTTATTAATTTATATGCTGAAACAGATTAGCGCAGTGCAGTATGAACGCCACACATAAATACCCCGTTTATGGTTCCCCATCAGCTCCGGCTGTGGATTAATCTCACCGAAAGCTTGAATGGTTTCTTGGGGGAATTATTGGAAGGGTTAGGCTCACCCAATGAGTTCCTTAAATATGCCATTAATTCACAATGATTCCAGAGAACACAGATAATCAGCTTGACTTCCCCACTGGCTGGATGCCTTAGCAAGCTGTTGTTCCGCACACTGGAAATCTCGGGGAGCCTCCTATGGTCCCCATTTTCACATTCAGATCCAAGTGTCCAGAGGATGTTGGGGTTCAACTGTGAGGAAATCCCAAATTTGCTGGACAAACTTCTGAGCACCAAGCTTTATGGAGAGATCTAGGAACATTCAGCGTGAGCGTGTGTGTGTGTGTGTGTGTGTGTGTGTGTGTGTGTGTGTGTGTTTGGGGGAGCTGTGTGTATGTACACATGTACATATGTAGTACAGGCCAGAGGACATCCTTAGCTGTCATTTCCCAAGAGCCCCACCTTATTATTTGAGACAGGCTCCCTCACTATCCTGGAGCTCACCAGTTGGTCTAGGCTGGATGGCCAGCAAATGCCAGGCATCCTCCTGTCTCCGTGTTCTTGGTGCAGGAATACAAGTGCATACTGTCCCGCCAGATTCCTTTACAGGGGTTCTGGGGACCCACATGCAAGACCTCATATCTGCACAACAGCTTACTGACTAGGCTTCCACCCCAACCCCAAATTTCTTTTCAGAAAAAGAGGGAGTCTCAGCATCCTGTTCCTGCCAGTCCTGGTTCCTCGTGGGGCTTGTCTAATGTAGCAACTGAAAATATGGCTGATCGATAGATAATACAGGTTGACTTGCTTCTAGAGTCTCCATCTCCAAGACTCTGAAGCACCTCGTTGTTAGTGTGCTGTTAGCATGCCAGCCCTGGAGCCAGACTGACTGGGGCGAAATCTAGTTCTGTCCTCACCAGCTATGGAAAGTTCCCTTTTTATATGGCTTTTCAGATGAGAAATTTCATATGGAATTCAGGGCCTTGTACTTGCAGCTATCTCTTGAGGAGCTCTCCCCTCAGCTGGCAATACAAAGGTTGACCTGGAGTCTGTCCCTTCTGATTATGCCCCCTCAGAAAGTAGAGGAGGGGCAGAGACTGGGAAGAAGGTGGCTAGTGTAGCCTGCCTGTTATTTGGTCTTATAATAAATATGCTCTGGATCCTTAGTGCCCGAGTCCCCTGACTTTGTCCCAAACCAAAGTTGACGGTCACTGTTTCCCCTACTAGGCTACTCCTTGTACTCTGGGGTGTCGTCTGGGTCTCCAGAGGTGTCATGAGGTTCCTATAAGACTGCTTACCTATCATAGATGGACCAGGCACAGCAGCTAGCAAGTTGTCTCTGGAGTCTATTTTTTAGTTAGGATCTTGAAGCAGTGGTCTGGAAATGTCTCAGTTTTTGGGAGCTGAGGATATAGTTCGTTCAGTCAGGAGAATGTTCACCGTGCAAGCAAAAAGTCTGTGTTTGGATTCTCACCATGCATCTAAAGGTCCAGGGGCAGGGCCAGGTGCCTGTAATCCCAGCACTAAGTAGGCAGAGACCTGAGGATCTTTGGTCAGCTAGCCAAGTGGTATCTGGGCTCCTGGTACATGGAGAGACATTGCCCCCCAAAAGTTATATGGGAAATTATTAAGGAAGGCACCCAGGATGGACCTCTGCTCTCCACATGAATGGAAGTCAAGATAAGAGGATCCTGGGGTCTTGTTGGAGAGCCATTCTGGTGAGAGCTGTAATTAGTGAGCTCCAGATTCAGTAAGAGACCTTGTTTGAAAATAATTAGGTAGAGGCTGGTGGAGGAAGATACTTATTCGTTGGCTTCTGTGTATGTGTGTACAGGCATCCACATGCAAGCACTATCATTACCCACCACATACATACATACATACATACATACATACATACATACATACTTACATACACAGACATACACAAAGAGAGAGAGAAAGAGAGAGAGAGCACTGTATAGCTAAGTTAGTAGCAAGTACTGCCATAGAGTCATCAGTAGGTGGAGTGCTGAGACACACCCTCTGTGATTGAGCCCACTGGTTCCCCTGGTGTCTGTACCGCTCCAGGTACTGGCCTGCCTGGGATGTCAAGGCATGGGAAGGCCCTCAGCTGTGATCCCTGCTGACCTGTGAGCTCAGCGTCAACTTCAGACCTCGGCTGTCTCTCCTGGGATGCTCTTGGCTTGTTTGCAAGCCTCATTTCCTAGGCTGTGAGTCCTGGAGCCAGCTACATCCCCAGTTCTTAGTGGCCAGGATGCTCGGCCGTGCTTGGGAGTGGGAGTGTTTGTAGTCTTGTAACTGGAGCAACACTGAGAAGCCAGGACTTCGGTCTCTGCCTCTGTGCAAGGATCTGCAGAGATGGAGTAACTTTCAGGACCTTCTCATGTTGGTTAGAAACACAACAGGGAGCTAACAGAGGGCACATGGTGAGCAAGCCTTAACTGGTAGTTGCATCTCATTGGGCATGCTTATTGAACAGCAGCTCGGAAAGCAAACCTTATTCTGTTTCGCAGTCATCAGAATACATTGCGTTAGTGGTTTGTTTTACTTGAGTTTTGTTTGTGTTTTAAGACACAATCTTGCTGTGTAGTCCAGGCTGGCATCACAGTCATCATCCGCCTGCCTTGGCTTTCTTAGTGATGGGATTACAGCTGTGTGGCCCCTTGCCCAACGTGGATGGTTTCTTTTGGTGATGTTTGTGTTTATATGTTCAGTGGTCGCTACCTGTGGCCTTGGAACTTCTGAGTCTCACTTAGTTTCAAGCTGTAGTGGAAATAAGTCAACTGACGTAGGCAGAGGGCGGATGATCGATTTTCCAGATCTGAACAGTATAATCATAGAGGTGACCACATTTGTGTGTCTGCTCCCCCATAATATTTATACATTTATAAATATTTGTGATTATCTAAGAGCATGAAGCCTGGGATTAGCTATGATGTAGGACCACTTTTGTTTTTAAAGGTTTGTCTTTCGTTCGTTCTTTTAAGGTTTCAGTTAATTATATGCATACCATTCTAGTCACTCCATTTCCTCTCTCATCCTGCTCATCTGCCAGATCGATATTTACAGTGTGATAATTCTGATCCTTGTGAAACACAGATTCATCTCCCCTTCTCTTCCCCTCCCGGGTTACTTCTACCCACAAAGGCATATGCCCGGTGACCACAGAAAGCACATCTGAATTGCTTTGTCCTCAGGCATATTGAAGATTTTGTCCCCAAACATCAGGGTCCACTTACACCAATCACAGTGTGATCTTGCCTATCTGTGGACTTAACCACAGTTCAGAATTATTTGGTAATACGTATAGATTTTACCTCGGGAGCATGTTTGAAATGCATAATTGTTTTCTTTTAAAAGATGAATATTACCATTGTGAGAAAAGCTTGTTATTTGGTGAGATTAAACTCCTGGCCTCCCTGTGTGTACATAACAAACTTCTGGCAGCAGAGCTGGGGAAGGGCGCATCCCTCAGCAGCAAGCAGAAGAGGACCTTCTACCCACGCTCTCCAGCCTACTTCATAGGTGATACATACCTTAGCCCTGCACTTTTGTTTCTCCCTGGAATTTGAAAAAATTAGAATTTTTCAGTGGGTGGTAAACTCATAAGCTGGGGGCACACAAATGTTGGGGTTTGATCTCAAGGAAGGTTTGAAAGGAAGATTAACGGTTTCAGTGGAATGGCTGGTTGCCCTGGGGAAATTTGCTGCGGCAGAAATGGTGTTCAGTAACAAAAGGTCCTGCTTAGTCTGATTGCCTCTTCATGCCACGATCAGGGTCCGCTCTGCCGGACCCCCACTGATTGATGAGCTGATTACAGGTGCTTCATAAGCTTCATCTCACTTTAGCAGAACACGTGGGGTTGGTCTGCCTGGGACTTCGCTTGTTTGTGGTGTGGTTGCTTCTTCTGCTGAGTGGAGGTTGACTGTCCTTCTTCATTAATTATCTCTTTAAAAACGGAGGAGTGGAGTCAGGGGATGGCTCAGTGTGTAAAGGGCTTGCTGCACACACATAAGGACTGGAATATGATCCCCAGCATCCACATAAAAGCTTGGCGTAGTGGTACACTTGCGACCCCATTGCTCAGGAAAGGGGAGAGGAAAGGGTCCCTGGAGCTCACTGGCCAGCCAGTCTAGCCTAATCAGCAAGACTCTGCCCTCCTGCCCCAAGAAGATGGAAGGCTCATGAAATGGCTCAGTGGGTAAAAGCCCATGTCTTGCAAGCCTGATGACCTGTATGTGCCCCCCCCAGGCCCCTTGTAAAACTTCGAGAAGAGAACCGACTCCACAGAGCTGTTAAAATTGTCTCAGTGTCCACAGTGTATACACACACACACACACACACACACACACACACAGAGAGAGAGAGAAAGAGAGAGAGAGAGAGAGAGAGAGAGAGAGACACCAGTGATAATAAATAAATAATAAGGAAACCTTAGCTGAATTCCCAGCAGCAGTTACGTGACTAGCTGGACACGTGATATTAATGGCACACAGTGACTGCTTCCTATCTGTTCTACCTTTAAAGGTTTCTGATACCTTCTACATTTTCTGTAATGGAGTACACAATTAAAACACCCAGGAAGATGCTCTGTCTGTGTGCAGGGAGCTGAGCCAAAAGACAAGGCTCAGCCTTGGTTTCTTATACCTGCCTCCTCCCCATGGCAACAGTTTCTACTCTGTCATATGGGTTGTAGCCCCTTTCTCGATGAGAAGATTATCTTGGCATTGGACAGGTAAAGCTAAATCCATTTACATTTATCTAAAAACCTTAAAAGTCCATTTGGGGAAGTGACTTGGACGTCATAAAATTATGATGTTGATTTGAGAGAACACTGAGTCTGGTCCTTTCCCTTGACTGGACCTTAAATCTGTGTTATTCAGACAAATGTGACTCTCTGTTTCATCAGTGATTTACATTCTGTTTAAAAGTATGTGAAAATGGAAATGTCACGCTTTCCCATGGTTATTCATTGCAGGGACTCAGCAAGTTCCTTGCTGGAATCCAGAAGTCCTGATGCACTCAGCATACTTTCTAGGGGGAGAGTCTGAAGCTAGTGGTTGTAAATTGGGATGTTCCCATCTCCCTAAAGAGCAGTGAATGGTCCATTGGTCAGAGTCTCATTGGCACCTCGAAGGCTCTTCACCTATTTTCTTTTCCTGCTATGATTTTAAAGGCATTTTTTTCCTGCTGATGTAAACTACAAACACATCACACACTTTTGTGGGGATCTCTGCACCCCTGCATAAAGATCCATCTGTTCCGTTAGCTTCTTCTGAGGAGATGACACATGTCTGTCTACCATAGATAGGTGTGGTGGTTTGAATAGGCATGGCTTCCAAACACATGCATATGTTTGAATGCTTGGCCCATAGGGAGTGCCACTATTAGGGGTGTGGCTTTGTTGGAGTGGGTGTGGCCTTGTTAGATTGGGTGTGGCTTTGTTAGAGGAAGTGTGTCACTGTGGAGGCGGGCCTTTGAGGTCTCCTATGCTTAAGCTAGGCCTAGTGTGGCATGCACTTCTGCTGCCTGTGGACTGATGTGTAGAACTCTCGGCTCCTTCTCTAATACCTGTCTGCCTGCATGCTGCCGTGCTTCTCTCCATAACAATATTGGACAAAACCTCGGAACTGTAAACCAGCTCCAGTGAAATGTTTTTCTTTATAACATTTGTGGTCATGGTGTCTCTTCAGAGCAATGAAACCCTCACTAAGACAATAGGGCACCAGTGCTACATCAAAGTTCTCTTTTCCCAAGACTACTGGGATTTCAGAGTATGGGTAACCTCAATACAGCCACCCCATCGTGGATGATAACCTCATGGAAGCTGCATCTGGGTGTCCCCTCTCTGTCTGTAGTCCCATTTCAATATTCTCTAGCATTTCCTATGAGTACTTGCACCTGTGAGGAGCAATCGGTTAGTATCACCATAGAGTCAGCTACCTCTGTCTTGGTCTCTTCAATTAGTTACCATAGCTACCATAGCTATACGGCTACAGTACTCCAGGATGGTGATGGGGTGAACATGATATATATATATATATAAAGAGAGTGTATATATATATATATATATACTCTCTTTTCCAAGTGTCTGTACTTGTGCTACCTTTGTGCCTTCTTTAGATTTTAAGTTCAACTGCATGCTTTTCTGCAGGGAAGACTACTGGTCTTAGAGGGATAACTAAATCTCCATGCTGACTATGCTAAAATAGTTGTGGTAATCATTTTAATTAAGACGATTAAAATTCCAGGGCTTTGACAATGTATACTTTCCCTTCTTGTTGTAATGAATGGCAAGCCTCTAGGCTAACTACCATTCGATGGCCATTTAGATCATAAGATATTTGCTTGCCAAGTATATAAAGCTATTCCTTATGAAGGATTTTCTTACTTGATCTCAGCATCCAGCATAGTAATTTGTTCACGGAGGAGGTGTGTGTAGCTACCTATGCATTCTATGAAGAATCGAACTGTGGTGTCATTTAGATTCCAAACCATTGTATAGTATTTTAAATTGATGATGCTCTGTCAGGTGTAGTCACAAATTCACATTCCTGAGCTTGTATCTTAAAGCTTTTTTTCTTTCAAAAAGATGTATTTTTTATGAGGCATGCGTGTAGGACACTGGAACCCTATGAAGTGGCATTTCTTTTTCTATTGTTAAAGAGAGAGCAAATGGCAGGCCATTAATAAAGCCTGCGGCTCAGTGAACCCCAAGGCATCAGAGTTATATCTATTGCAATTCGGCTTTATTACACTGTTTGGGTCATAGGAGTGGATGATTTGGGCTGAAGTACATAGCAGAAAGGGAAATTGGACACACAGTTGACAATCAGGACCCGGGAATTCACTTAAAAAGCAGCTCAGAGCAAAAGCATGTGGGACTCTCCCAAAAGGACCTGGATTAGTGGCTCCTGCTAACACTGAGTGGCATATTTCATTACAGCACCTTACCGCTGGCTGTTTATATTCCTGTATGAGATCCAGATCAGGCCCACTGAAGGGAAAGTGACAATGTCTTATTCTCTTCCTATTCCCAATGTTGATTGCAGGGTCTATCCCATAGGATAAATCCGCATTTGTGTGTCTGTTTATTTGCAGTGCCAGGGATTGAAGGCAGAACTGGTGCGTGTGAGGAAAGCATTCTGCCAGTGAGTCATTCCCCAGCCCCTCACTGGGGGATTCTAGGCAGGGACTCTACCACTGAGCCACGCCCCCAGCCCCTCACTGGAGGATTCTAGGCAGGGGCTCTCCCACTGAGCCACGCCCCCAGCCCCCTCACTGGAGGATTCTAGGCAGGGGCTCTGCCACTGAGCCACGCCCCCAGTCCCTCACTGGAGGATTCTAGGCAGGGGCTCTCCCACTGAGCCACGCCCCCAGCCCCCTCACTGGAGGATTCTAGGCAGGGGCTCTACCACTGAGCCACGCCCCCAGCCCCTCACTGGGGAATTCTAGGCAAGGACTGTACCAGTGAGCCATGTCTCCAGTCATAGTCTACAGACAGACACAGCATTGTTGAACTAATCATGCAGACCAGAAACCCATTAATTCCTCTATAAGCCCCTTGTCTCTCACTGCCATGGCCAGTCAGTCTCTCACTGAACTCTCCTTACCGTTCCTTTCCATCTCTTCCACCATAACATGCTGTCCGTGTTGTGCTTCGTCAGTTGATGTGTTTTATTCAACATCTATTTTGTTCTGCATCATTTTAGGTGCTAGGGATTTGGAAATGTAAGACAGGAGAAATTACAAGGTGTAACCTGTAAATGCTTTAATTTCACTCTGATGTGAGTGAAATTAATATATAGTTTGTAAGACAGGCCAGCTGGAGGGGCTCTGGAGGTTAACCTGTGGCTTAGGTATGGTTTCTATTGCTGTGATGAAACACCGTGACCAAAAGCAACGTGGGGAAGAAAAGTTTTATTCAGCTTACTGGTTCTGACCATAGTCCATTATCAGGAACTCAATGTAGGAGGGGACCTGGAGGTAGAAACTAAAGCAGAGGCCATGGAGGAACACTGCTTCCTGGCTTGCCAGTCCTGGCTTTTCTCAGTCTGCTTTCCTATCCAGAACCACCTGCCTGGAGATGGTACCACCTACAGTGAGCTGGGCCTTCCCCCATCAATTGTTAATCAAGAAAATGTGACACAGGCTTGCTCCATCCAATCTGATGGAGGTGCTTTCTCAGCTGAAGCTCCCCTTCACAGATAACTCTAGCTCTGTCAAATCAACAACAACCACAACAACCACCGACCAGGACAGCCTGTATGAGGATAAATATCCCACACAGAGTGGAGGAAGGAACAAGAGCAAAGAGCGTGGGGTAGGAGGGCACTCCTCCCCATGGGAGTATGAGAAGATGGCAGCTGTCCAGTAGGCCTTGTGAGATCTTAGCGGAAGGATCACAAGTCCCTTTCCGTTTGTTTTGCCGATGAGGAAACAAATCTGTGTTCCAATCAAGGTCGTCGGTTCAATTAGTGATGGCACTTGGCTAGTCAGCAAATGTGCTGTATTCGTGTTTTAAAAGTGTTAGTGTATCTGTGCAAAATTGCCAAGTTATATGAATAATCCTCTGAATTGTCATAAGTGAGCATGTCTGTACGCACACCCGTCACATCAGTAGACCTTGTTCTACTTCCCCACTGCCTTCCCTGAACTCCTCTGTCTCCTCTGTGGGCGCTTGCGTGTAATGAAAGCTAGACCGTGAGTCTTGCCATTCTTTTATTTTAGTCCCTTCTTAAAACAAAGCAATCTGTAAGTTATATGAAGAAATATGGCTTTCATAAACTTGAACTTTACTTTGAAAGCAGATTTTCCATTAGATACCAGTGACTGGGGGGAAGGAAATGGTTCAGTGGATAAAGTGCTCACCACACAGAAGTGCAGATTTCAGTTAGATCCTCAGGCCCTGCATAAACACTAGGCAGTAGTGGCGCCAGCCTTTAGTCCCGGCACATGGTAGATGGAGACAGAAGGTCTCCACAGAGGGCAGGTGTTTGCTTAGCACTGAATTCTGCATTCATGGAAGTGACCATGCCTCAGTGAATAAGGTGGAGAGCCACCGAGGAAAACATCTGATACCTATCCAGAGTGATCAAAGGAGACATCCAATATGTACCTCATCCACCTTCATGCATGCGCGCCCTCACACATGGGAACACAAGTACACATACATGATACTATATAAGAAAATAATAAACAAAACCATGAAAATAAAGACAATGAGGCCAGGTCTTTATCCCAGCACTCAGAGGGCAGAGGCAGGTGGATCTCTGTGAGTTTGAGGGCAGCCTGGTCTACAGAGCGAGTTCCAGGACACCCAGGGCTGTTACACAGGAAACCTTGTCTCAACAACAGCATCCAACAAAAACAAAACAAGCAAAATTAAACAATGAAATCAGTGTCTTGCATGATCGAGAACGTTCTGGTGTATCCCTTTATTAGCTCTAAATAGGAAGGACTCATATGAACATATCTGGTGCTTTCTGGACTTTTGGTATTTTGGAGAATCTCCTGGTGTATTGGGGATTATTTGCTACTTCACTGGGCTACATAGCCTTCATGTCTGCCGTTGAAAATTAGACAGGTCCATGTAATTGATTCATTGTTTAGATGGACTTATTGGTCGGATTGGGTTATTTTCCTCTTGCCCTCATTAAGCGTTCTTTGTTCTTTCTGTTTTCTTCTGATATCTCAGATGATGTTGCACCCTATTTCAAGACGGAGCCAGGCCTGCCGCAGATCCACCTGGAAGGGAACCGTCTTGTGCTCACCTGCCTGGCTGAAGGGAGCTGGCCTCTAGAATTCAAGTGGATACGGAACGACAGCGAGCTCACTACCTACAGCAGCGAATATAAGTAAATGATGGCTTGAAAATAAGATCTTCGTGAGGTTGTAGCTGAGCCCCTGGCCTTGTGAGACCTGGTGACACACGCTGGTGGTGCGGGGTCATGTCTCAGGGCCCTGACGGGTGTGTGGTTAGAAGGGGGATTGTTCTGGAAGGCCTTTTCACCTTGGAGTCTACCATTCTGCTTGTGACAGAACGGAAGCCATCTAGTGAACCAGACACACGGATAGGAACTCACGCAGCACTTTGAATGGGATGAATTTGCTATTTTTAGTGACAAGCTCACCTACCAGTTTTGTTTGTATCTAACTAGTCCAAGCATTTCATGTAGGTGTATAGATTAGGAGCTTCCAGAAGTCATGCTGTTAAAATCCTCTCTAGCTGCCTTTTCCAACTTGACTGAGAAAGGGGGCATCATGGGAGAGTCGGGGTGAGCAGGGCCTCATTATTCAGCAGGAAACCCAGTGAATAAAGAGAACCTACTATGCGCTGGCTATTATGCCAGGTAGAGGGATACAGAAGTTTGGTGAGCTCTGAGCCCAGTGTGGGAAGGGCACAGTTGGAGTCCAAGCCAAGTTTAAGCTGTAGCTACCCAGAGAGCAGCCCTACCTCTGCCTTTCGGCCTCAGGTCCTTGTATTTAAAAATGAAAGTTAAAATTTCTTAGATGATTTAAGTGAACGTACACATGGAAATCATTGTGGAATTGTCATATGTACATATCAATGTACATTGTTCTAGCTGACTGCTTTCCTGTCTTTCTGTCTTTCTGTTTTTCTATTTTTCTGTCTGTTTGTCTGGTTTCCTTTGTGCCCACAGAGTTTTGTCTTGATCTTTTATGTAACTTTCCTCCCCTCCAGTAATTCTCTTCCTAGTTCTGTGACCTACACACAATACACAGATAGACAACGCATGTACACACACGGATACACACCACACACATGTACGCGCACTTGCACACACACACACACATGCTTACCCTTAAGCATAAATTTTACATATGAGAGAAAAATGCATACTTGCCTTCCTTAGTCTGGCTGATTTTGCTTGACTGATTCAATGGTTTCAAGTCACATCCATTTTGTGTAAATGTCAAAATGTCCTTTTTCCTTGTGATTGAAAACATTCCATTGCGTAAATGTGCCATGTCCGTGTTAGCTGTTCATCTGTTGTCAGACCTCTTAATTGGTCTGTTTTCATACTCCCATGAGTGGTACAGCAAGGTGGCATCTCCGTGGGACGTTAACTTAGAGACTTTCCAGTATAAATTAAGTGTGGTCTACCTGGGTCCTGCACTTGATCTAATTTTAGCCTTTTGAGAACGCTTGAGAGTGATTTTCCATAGAGTTGAGTAATGTGACAGTCCCCTGGCAGCAGGAGTTTCCTCTTTCTGTACAGTCCTCACTAGAATTTGCTGTTGGGCTGTGTTTGTTTCTTCCTCCTTTCTCGCTTATGGCCATTTGGACTGGGGTGAGGAGAATCTCCCTGAAGCTTTTATTTGCATTTCCCTAAAGGCAAAAGATGATGAATACTTTTCAAACATTTATCGGCCATTTGTATTTCTTCTTTTGAGAACTGTCTAGTCAGCTCACTATCCCACTTATTGATTGGGTGCTTTTTAATGTTTAATGCTTGCAGTTTTTATATTCCTTGATATTAATTCCCTATGTGCTGTGTGGTTGGTAAAGAGCCTTTTCCTATTCTGTAGGCTGACTCTTCATGCTGGTGAATGTTTCCTTTGCTGCGCAGAAGCTTCTTGAATGCATGTAATCCCTCATGCCAGCTCCTGCAGTTATTTCTTACGCTCCTGAGTCTTGTTCGCAAAGTCCTTGCTGGTGCCCAGACGTTGAAGTGTTTTCTCTGTAACTTTGCTGGCAGTTTCAGACTTTTGGTGTTGTATAAAAGTTTTTGATCCATTTTGAATTGATTGATTGTGTGTGTGTGTGTGTGTGTGTGTGCGCGCGCGTGTGCACACACACACACGTGAATGCACGCAGAATGAGAGATATGGATCTACTTCTACCAATTTCCCTAGCACCATGTTGTTGTTTTCCAAATGTATTCTTTGCATTCCTTTGTCAAGAATTAGGTTTGGTTTCTGTGTTCTATCGATCTGTGTATCTGCTTTGTGCGGTAACCCTGTTATCTTTGTTACCATGGCTCTTCAGTGCCATTTGAGCATGGATTTGTGTTCTTAGGTCATTTGTGCATCAGTGCACGTCTTGGGATCTGTTTTGCTCTTAGGTCTGTGAAGACATCATTGGGACTTTGATGGGAATCATGCGACTCTGCGGCTGTCTTCATGTGATGTAACCCTGCTCTCAATACTAACTCTTACCATGCATGAACATGAGAGGTCTGTCCGATTCTAATGTCATCTTCAATTTCTTTCTTCAATGTTTGAAATTCCCATTGTAGACAACTTTCACCCCCTTGCTTATATTTGCTGATAGATTTTTTAAAAAATCTATTATAAATAGATTTTTTTTTTTTTTTTTGCTCTGCCTGATATTTTTTTGGCAAGTTTGCTGTTGATACATAAAAAAGCCACTGATTTCTGTATGTCGATCCTTTATTCTGCTACTTAGCCAAAAGTGTATGACTTTTGGGGAGTTCTCTGGTAGTCTTTCTGGTCTTATTTTCAGTCTTATTCTGTAGAATCAAATCATCTGCAAATAGGAACCATTCAGTTTCTGGATTTCCTGTGTGTGTCCCTGTTTCTCCTTCCCTTGGCTTTCTGCTTGAGCTAAGCCTTAAGCTCGGGATTAAGTGTGGACAGTGAGCACCTAGTCTCACCCCTGACTTAGGAGGGAACGCTTGCAGTTTTCTGCTCTTCACTGTAATGTTGGCTGTAGGTTTGCCACATGTGGCCTTTTAGTGTGGTGAGGTGTTTTCTTCTATTTATCATTTCTCAGGGTCTGTTTGTTGTTTGTTTGTTTGTTTGTATCACAAATGGATGTTGAACTTTGTCAAAAGCCTCTTCTGCAGGTATGGAGATGATCAACTACTTTGTCCTTAACTCTACTCACTTGCATGAGTTGGAGTAGAACCAACTTGGCAATGGTGTTTGGTGTTAGTGTGTTCCTGAATTTGGTCTACAAGAACTTTCTTGGGAACTTTTTTGCGCTCTTTGAGAAATTGGTCAATGGTGTGTGTGTGTGTGTGTGTGTCTGTCTGTCTGTCTGTCAGTCTGTCTGTCTATCTGGTTTTGTTTTCAGGGCAGTTTTGCCTTCATTGAACAACTTCACTGATACTGTCCCCCCCTTCTCCCCCTCCCCTCTCCCCCCCCCTTCTCCTTACTGCAGCAGATTGTGGATCACTCATGTTAGCTTGTCTTTGAAGATTTGGAAGAATTTGATAGTGTCTCTTTCTGGATCCTTTGCTGGAAAACGTTTTAATACTGGTTTAGTTTCATTGATTTTTATGAATCTGTTTTACCTCTTTATATCCTTTTGGTTTAACTTAGTAGATCATATATGCTTAGAAATGTATTCGTTTCTTTTAAATTTTCCAGGGCTTTGAATTTGGAACAAAAGTGTTCATAGTATTTTCTATGATCCTCTAGATTTCATTGGTGTCTGAAGTAACCTCCCTCCTTTCGTCTCTAGTTTTAGTATCTTGGGTCTTCTGTCTCTTTTTTTCTTATGTTTAGCTAGGGGTTTGTTAGTCTTATTTGTGGTTTTGAAGAACCAATTCAGATTGATTCTGTGTATTGATCTTTTAGCTACCACTGTGGTCATTGCCCTCATCTGCTTTTGCATTGGCTTGCTCGTGATTTTCAAAGATGTAGAGGTACATCGTTAGGCTATTTGTCCTGTTGGTTTTGGTTTGTAATGTGAACACTCATAGCTAAAGATTTCTTCTTAGAACTGCCTCAGTGGTATCCAAAGGTTCTGGTAAGTTGTACTTTGTCAGTTGTATTTTTATCTGATTTGGGGACCTATAATTTCCTTGCTGGTTTGTCAGTGACCTTCTGGTCATGCAAGGGTGTATTGCTTGGTCTCCATCTATTTGTGTAGATTCTGCAGTTTCTCTTCCTGCATTGATTTCTACCTTTATTCTATTATGGTCTGATAAGATTTTAAAATTCATTTGTTTTGTATTTGTTAAGTCTTGATTTGGGCTGGGAAGGCCTTAGAGAAGTCTTCATGATCGCTGAAGAATATATATTCTGTTTCTGTTGAATGAAATATTCTGTATACTTCTGCTAAGTCTTTTTGACCTATGGTATAATTTGACTATGGGTTTCTTTGCTGAGCTTCGTCTGGATGACCTATCTAAAAATGAGAGTAGGTTATTGACATCACCACTTGCTTCTGCACAAGGATGTCTCTGACCTTTTCTGTCCATTAATATGTGTTTAATGAAACTGGGAGCCCCAGATTAAATGTGAATACACTTACAATTGTTGTATCTTCTTGATGAATTGTGGCCTTTATTAGTATGTCATGGACTTCTTTCTTTATGTGCACATATATGTGTATGTGACTATGTGTATAACTGTGTATATGGTATATGTGTTTGTACACATGTGTACAGAAACGTGTGCCTATGTGTATTCAAGTAGAGGCCAGAGGAAGTGTCATTCTTTACTGCGTTTCCTTAAAAAAGGGTCCCCAAGTAAACCAGCAAACCCTAGCAAATGCCCTGCGTCCATTTTTCCAACAGCATAGTGCAGTTACAGACACTCGTATGCAGTTATGCTCAGCCTTTCCTTGGGTGCTGGAGATCAGAGTTGGGTCTGCATTGTTTGCCTAGCTCTGCACTGAGCCTTCTCCCAGCCCTTTGTGTGTGTTGACTAGCCTCTGCTTGCAGTCAACTTCATCAAAGCTGGAACAGACATGCCGTGCTGCTTTTGTCTCCTGTTAGTTTGACACATTGCCTCTGTCCTTGTCTTTTGGCCTGTGGTATCCTTACCAATAGTTATGTTTCTTGGAAACAACAGACAAATTGGTATAATTTAGAATTTTTTTCACTTGAATTTTTATCCTGTATGTATTAGTATTTTATGACATGTATGTCTGTGCACTGCATACATGCCTGGTACCTGTGGATTCCAGAAGGGGGCATCAGATACTCTGGGACTGGAGTTTCAGACAGTTGTGAGCCACCATGTATGTGGGTGTTGGCAATCCAACCATGTCTTCTGGAAGAGCAGCCAGTACCATTTCTGAGTTCTGAGCCATTTCTCCAGCCTATGGATTTTTTTTTTTTTTTTTTAAAAAAAAAAAAAGACGAATTTATTTTTTGTGCGTGGATGCCTTACCTGCATATTTATGTGACACATTTGGGTCTGGTGCCCAAATCTCTTGAACCTGGAATTTAGATATTTATGAGCCACCTTATGGGTACTGGGAACCAAACACAGGTCCTGTACAAGAGCAACAATCACTGAACCATCTTATCTGTCCTTGGATCTAATTTTTGAAAGCAGTCAGCCAGTCTGACTTTATTGGTAAATTGAGTCCATTTATATTAAAGAGCATAACTGAGAGATGCTTGCAAATTCTGATAATTTTGTTGTTGTTCTCCAGTTGGATAGATTATTGCTCATTCTCTTTCAGTCCCTAAATATTAGGGCTTGTTTGATTTCCTTTTTGGACATGATGGATTCCTGCCTATGTAGCTCAGGTTCTTCCTGATAGCACCTGGGAGCACCTGCGGCTTGGCTTCTGTAGTCATCATTCCCTTTGGACTGTCATGCTGGGTGCTGTGCTTTTGAGCATGATGGGGTTCAAAGGGTCACAAGGCCCCAAGGTAATCAAAGCCCTGCTGCTTTCCTGACTTAAGGAATTGACTATAGAGAGCATCAACCAGCTCACCCCCTCGGATACCTCACATTGTAATATGTGATGCATAGCCCATGTCCAGCTTGCCTCAAATGTCTGTCTGTCTGTCTGAATATTTTTCTCTCTTTCTGCCTTGTTCTCTTTCTCCTCTTCCCCTCCCCCTCTTGCTCTCACTGTGCGTGTGTACATGTGTGTATGTATATGTGTGTGTGTGTGATTGTCTGTGCACATGGACAACCCCAGCTTTCCTCCCCAGACAGTCTCCCACTTTATATTCTTCCCTTCGTTTGTGCCAAGGTCTCTCACTGGGATGTGGAGGTTACCCCCTAGGTTAGGCAGGGTGGCTGGCAAGGCTTCCAGTCATGCCTGTCTCTACCTCTCCAGTGCTCAGATTACAGTGTGCACCCCCACATCTGGATTTTTGACATGAGTCCTGAGGATTGAACTCAGGTCAAGCCAAGCCACTATGCCAACTGAGCCATCTCCCCTGCTTTTTGCTCTTAAAGCCCAGATGTACCCCAGGCCATTTTATATACATGCAACCTCTTAAACGTAGAGTTAACCTAAAAGTATGTGAAAAGGTGTATTGTTTAGATTTTATTTTATTCTTCATTGCTCTTTCCAGTAGTGAAATTTACCTATTCGTTTGAAATATGTGGTGATAATCTGCAAGAAGACAAAACAACAGTGGTTGTATTTAACCAAGACCAAGGTAGAGACTCATTACACATGGACCATTAAAATAAGACCGCCGCCTCCTACCGCCTCTCTGGGGGCACAATGAGGAGACACACATTCTTCTGAAGCAGCCACGGCTTGCGGTGGAAGTGATGAATTGCATTCCGTTCACCGAGGTCTTCAGACTCTGGGATGAGTTATCAAGAATCCATTGTATTTTGTCATCAATTTGTCCAGATGTAAAAGCTGCTTAAAATCGCATACTATATTTTTTTAATTACTCTTTCATCTGCCTCCTTCCCAGAACACCTTCAGCTGTCTTGTGTTGACCTTCACGAGACCTTTGTAAGTCTCAAATTGAAAAACAAGGATGAAATGCTAACTGCCTTGCCTGGGAGTGAGCACCAATTTTTACCTTCCCTGATGTCAGTCAGGAAAATGCGAACACTGTAAGGAGATTATCATGTAATTTCACCTTTCCTAGCACTGACTAAGAATAGTCTTTTCTCTGCCTCTTGTATTACCGGATGCTTGTGGATTTCGGTGAATTTTAGACGTTTCGGTTCACATTAATACGTGTGCCACCTTTTAGGCTCAGGTGAGGACATGGCATAGCAACAGCAGTTGAGTAATTAAGCTAAGTTTGCACAGGCATCTAAGCTGGATTTGTGTACAATTTTTCCAGGAAACATCTGTGAGTTCTGGTGGGTACTGAGAAAAAAATCCTTTCATATTTATTTTCCAAGTCGATGTATACCCACATGTGGAGAAGGGCTTAATGCTTACACAGTATGCCTGTTATAACATTGGGAACAATTGGGTAGTCTAAAAGTTTCATCATTTTCTTAGGAGACACCTCCCCATACTTCATTTCTGTACCGCCTCAACAATAGAAACTTGGTGGATGTTTATTGTCTTTTTTTTTTTTTTTTTTAATTCCAATAAAAATAGGGATGATTAAGGGAAAAGCTGTTTTCTCCTCTTTGATAAAAAAGACAAGGAAACTTCACTGTATCAATAAAAATTATTAAATTCCTGGGGATAACTTTTATAAGAGATTTATAAAACCCACAGGAAGAAGAGTGCTGAGAATGGCATAGTGAAAAGCTTAAGGGAGGCTGCTATCCAGGGAAGCTGAGCATCCTAAATGCCTCCACCTTCCCAATTACTGTATGAATTTACCCCAGTCAGTAGGTCTTTTAGTAAAACTATTGTCAGTACTGCGTTTGCTTATAGTACTGACGATCCACACAGGGTCTTGTATATGGCAGGGAAGCCCTCCACCACCAAGATGTTGTTTTATAAGAAACTCTAGTGACCTTTTGTCCATTGGGAAGTGCCATCGTAAGGACGGCTTTGGCATCTAACAGTGGCCGGTGCCAGACAGTGGCAAACAGCGGACTAGCTTTGAGAAGGAGGGTGCACTTTTAGACTCCTTAGTAGCCTTAGGCCTTACAAGCAGGTCTGATCTGCCTGTGTCTCCTCTGGTTACAGTGAATTTACATGATAGGTTCTGGTTACAGTGAATTTACATGATAGCACCTTTGAATCTCTCTGGCCAGGAGGTCGCTGAGTACCTTCTCTGAAGTGGGATCTGCCTAGTGACTCTAAAACCCGCATTTTACCTCCACTCTGCTGTTTATCAGCATGTGGTTTCTTCTTTCTGCATTTATAGTTAAGTGTCTCCCAGGTCTCCTTCCTGTCAGCCAAGCCATTCACTGTTGCTCCTGCATCTCTCATGTGAGAGCGAAGAACTAATGTGAGCGAAGAGTCACATTAGTTACTTCTGCTGTTGCTGTGACTGAAGCAAAGCAACTTAAGGAAGCAGGTGTTTTGGCTCCCAGGGTGAAGGTTCAGTCCATTGTGGAAGAGAAGGCATGGCGGCAGGAGTGGGAGGCAGCTGCTTGCTCGTGCTGCATATGCATTGAGCAGAGAGCAGAATGTTGGTGCTCAGCTTGCTTTCTCCTTTTTAGTTAGTCCAGGACCTCAGCCTCGAGAACAGTGCTGCTCTCACTCAGGGTATGTCTTCCATCTCAGTGAAACTATCAAGAAAATCCCCCACAGACATGCTAATGTATTCTAGAGAACGTCGTATGAAGTTTAATCCCAACCAACCCAGGGTTTTATCCTGCCTTTAATTATTTGGTTCCCAGATAAAAGACACACTTCACCTTTGTATTTACAATAAGTTTTAAATAGCATAAGATCTGGGAAGATCTCTACCCTTTATGGCATTAGGCTCTACTTTCCTATGATAACCTGAGTTACTACTTACTATGTTTCATCTGGGCTGTCCTTAACTCCCATTGGCCAGCCCTCAGGGCCATGCTTTCTTGACTCCTAACGCATTGGCATCTTCCTCCTCCATCACCTTCTCCCCCCACCCCTCGTGGTTCTCCTCTGACCCTCAAGCCTGGGAACCCTAAACCCTTCCTATGTCTCTTCTGCTCAGCTATTAGCTGTCAGCATCTTTAGTCACTTATCAAAAATAACTTGGGGGCAAGGTCACACAGTGTCACTGGGTTCTATGTGCAGATTCTCTTGTCTTTGGGACAACCAGGTCTTGGGAACCTAATATTAGCCTTAGAATACAAGCAGCATCAGGCCAACCTACTACAAGAGAAACCCTAGCTGGCATGCCCAGAGGCCCCTTTCCTAGGTGGTTCTAGGTCTTACCTAGATGACAATAGGAATAGGCTACCACAGGGCCAAGAATACTGCTTACAAGGATCTCCTTGCAGTATCCCTGGAAGGGTATTGTGAGGCACCTCTGTTTCTAGAGTGTTAGTGACCCATGTATTTCCCAGGCCCAGGTGTTTAGCCATCCCATCAATTTGTGTGGCTTAAAAGTCATTGAGAAAGTAGCCTTGGTGCTTAGAATTATGTGGTTCTGATAATTCTCCTGTAAGAGTTGTTTCCGTGGGCCTTTTCCTAATACCACAGCACAGCTCCCATTTATCACTTCGTACAGCAGAAATTGCTTTTCTATATCTGGAGTTGCCCGCTCAAGAAGGCATAACTTTGTGCTAGAACCTAAAGGCTCCACTTGACGCTTTGAGATTGCTGGAGAGCCCCCAGAGGAGCCTAACCCACAGCAGCTATCTCTATCAGCGTCAGATATCAAACATGTTTTCAAGAGGAAAAACAACACCAAGAACTATACCAACACCCCGGGACAAAGACTTCTCTCACATCGGGTCTCACTAGCTCTGTCTGACATACTGGGCTACGAGCGAGTTATGGGATCGAACCTACACGCTTGCATGACAAAAATAAAAAGAATTATAAAAAATAAAGTCAGTGAAATTGTTTTTAAGATGCCAGCTATTAGACAGTGAAAGATGGTGATCCCTAAGAGACAGGCTACAAACAAGGAGAGCCATGTAACTGCCCACAGTGTCTACCTTCATAGAATTTCCAAGCTAAGGCATAAAAACCATGAGAACTAGGTGGTGTCTCTTCACTAAGCTGGATCTCAGGAGGCAGATAAGAACTCTAGATTTCTCAAGAGCAAAAGATGGGAAGGAATGTGTAGGGAAAGATTTCTGGAGACTACATAGGCTTTCTCAGGGCAGTCAGTCACCAGCACATTGTCATGAAGCAGCTACTCAAGGCCAGGTACAGAATTACCAGGGTGACAGGTAGTGGCTCCCTGTGTTCACACAGGGGTGGGTATCCTATCCTCAGCACACATTTATCAGTCTTAAATGAAATATGTTTTGTCTCCACCTGGCTAGTGTTAAAAAGCAATGCTTTGAAAGGGTTGCATGAATTACTCTGAGTACCCTCACAGCAGTACTACAGAGTCCAAGTGCAGTTTTAAGAATGCCCAAACAGCCAGGATTCAACAGCTTAAACTTGGCAGTAGCTAAAATCTAATCAGTTTATTGAGCTTGCAGAGAGGCAGGGAACCATGGTCTGAAGTGAGGAGGAAGAGATTGAAGCCAAGTGAAAACTGACACAAAGTACCAGAGAAAGGCCGTAAGACCATGGGCCATGATGTTGATAAAGTAAGACAAATGCTAAAGGTAAAACGGCATCGGAAGAAAATTAGAATGCTCAGAAGGAAATTTTAGTAAGCTCATGGATATATCAGTAGAACCATATAAATAAGAAGCATATCAAAGAAACAATTAAGTGAGCATTAGAAAGTAACAAGAACAAATATATGTATAACTAGAAACCAAAGAAGGGGCAAGGGAAATATTCAAAGAAAGGAATGTTAGTTTTTCCTACTTTGAATAAGAACCACAAAGTTACAAGGCATCAAATTAGAATAGTAGACCTACTAGCCAATGCAATAAGGCAAGAAAAAGAAGTTATCTGCATTGCAAAGGGGGAAAAAAAAAAAAGGACTTCTTTTATTTTTAAATAGCATGATCACCTTTATAGTGAGCTCAGTAATATTACTGGATAGATGATAAATATGTAAAAATCAGTTATATGTAGATTCATTTATATCTTATATGTTTTAGATAAATTATACTTATCTATAATACATAACACACACAACAAATAAAAATAGCAGCAAACACTGAAATATTTAGGGATAAATCTGACAACTGATATACAAAATATTTACACTGAAACTTCAAATATTGAGAGAAATAAGAGAGCCTGGCCATTGTGTCCTTGTGTCTGAAGACTTAGTTTTTAAATATATTTTTATTAAATTAGTTTTAAAATATCTTTGTTTACAGACTGGTTTCTTGTTCATATCCCTTAGACTTGACATCTTGAGGCACACCTCACAATTAAAATCCTTCACTGAGCCAAGAGGAGCATGTGTATACATATTGTTTTTAATCCACTATTTCTCAATCTGTGGGTCAACAAGTAAAAGTATGTCTGAGTATTTCCTTCTCTGAAGAAGCAAATTGGTTTTTTTTTTTTCATCAACTGTCTAAACTGAGCTTGACCCTTACCTATATCTTCCTGCAAAGACTTGACTCCTAGTTATTCCTAACCTTGGCTCATGTTAATTCTCCTCTGATGGTTTATACTCCAGGAATTCTGCTCCGGGAACTGACTCAGTTACAAAAACAGATTTCATTTGAGCTCAAAGCCATGAGAGCTATGAGTTTTAGGTAAAATAGAGTCTCTTGTAGCTTCACACTGCATCACTTAATTGGTTTCTAGTACCTGCTATATAGATGGTTATGAACTGGGTATACAAACTGGGTATAAAACTTTTGATTGACCAACTTTTTTCTTTATCATAAATCTGTATTTGTGAATCCTGTCATTGAAAAATGGATCCCTCATTTCTGAGGCATCAAGTTAACTATTGTTTTGTCTAGAAGGATGGGGTAGTAAACTTGGGAATTTAAAAGTGGATGGGCAGTTGCCTTCTTACACCAAGCAAACATGACCCACACTGAGCTTCCAGGCTTGTACAGTGTAATTTGTGCCAGGATGTGTAGCCTAGATATTTAATATTACTGAGGCATGGCCAGTCTGCATGTGGATCTCACAGAGCTGTGTGCTGTGCGTACTGGTTTCTAGCTGCAGTTTGAAAGCCAAGGCCTTTCCTTGGCTGTGTAGTCAGAGTGGACAAGATTGTTCCTGGAGAATTTCTTAAACAGAATTGATGTGTGAGTTCCTAAAGTCCTTACTGGAGATGATTTGGATGTAGATAATTAATCTCTCTTGGGTCTTCTGTCTTAGGATCATTGTGGAATCTCAGTGAAAAGCCTTAGCTAGAAGGACAACCCAACCTAATGTGATTCATTGTTGACAAGTACTTCCCAATGAGATACCAGAAGCTTTTAACTGTATGTTCCTAATTCACTGGTGCTTGTTATAGTGCTTACAGTTTAGGCTCCTTTTTCGTTGTGGCTCCTCGTGGACATTTTTAACTATGTAGAGAGTAACATTTGTCTTCATACTTTAATTCTTGGTATAATGGTCCCCATTTTTTATGTCTACAGAGAATCTCACATCATAAAGAATTAAGTAATCAGAGATGGAATAAAAGATTTTGTCCATAAAAGAAAAAAAAAATCAATGCCCTCTTTCCCAAAGGTTTTCTGACATTCAATTCTTACTGACTTTAGAGTGTTTAATCCTAATAAGGTTAGATCTGACAGACTGATTCCTGTCACATGCTCAAGCTTCATGAAATGGAGATTTTCACCTTTTTGCCCCTGATTAGACAAAGAAAGAAAGAAGGAGCAGCCTTCAAAACATTGCTTACATTGGTAAAAAGAAAGGAAAAAAAAAAAAAATCTACAGGGTCCTGCAAAGACTTAGGAATATCTCAACAACAACTCTTGAAATTTGGGTTGGCTTTGGTCAGTGTTGGGATAAAGTCTAAGTATAGTCATTCATGGTGGCTATCAGTGAGAAGCTGGTGGAACACTGGCATCCCATTGGTCTCTGGAAGCTTTATACATCCGGATTCAACCCTAATGCAACTACAACCTTCTTACACAAACATCTATTTTTCTTCTTCATTTAAAAGTATTTCTAAATAAAATCTCTCTCTCTCTCTCTCTCTCTCTCTCTCTCTCTCTCACACACACACACACACACACACACAGAGAGAGAGAGAGAGAGAGAGAGAGAGAGAGAGAGAGAGAAACTTTGACAAATACAAGGCTCCTGGTGGATAGCTCACTCTTCCCTGTTCTGTCCACTTTAACTTCATGCTGATGACTTAACTGTTCTAAGGACATAACCTTGCCCTTGCCCAGTGTGTATGACCTGTCAGGCAGGCACACCTTCAAAATTGCGCATCGATTTTCTTATCAAATTCCACAGTAGATTTTTTTTTTTTCATCATTATTTTGCTTGAGGAAACAGTCAGCTACAGACTCATTCCACTTTGGATTATTGTTTTTTAAAGTTTAATACAGGAAATTTATAAAAAATAAGATTGAAAACATAATGAGCATCTAACCTTCCCAAGATGAGGTGATGGCTTTTCCTGTGTATTTCCCTAATGGCTCTCTCCTTTAACTATAAAAATAAGAACTTTTGTCCAAGTCATCAAAGCTTATGAAACCTGATAGTTATTCATGTCAAATAGGAATCATACTAGCATACAATTGTGCTTGTAAACATCAGACTTTTGTGTGGTTCTGTGCCTTATGGATAACAGAGAAGCCTCCTCCTACTCTAAGGGTTCCCCCCTCCCATTAGTTCATTTCCTTAGTGTTTTCTTCTTCCAATTGCACGACAGTCTCATACTTGCTAAGCAAGTACTAAATCATTAAGCCACATCCCTAGCCCCAAATTATTTAATTATCATCAATATCAGCAATTGGTTGGTTAGTTGGCAGAGTTCTTAGCTCAGACTAACTGGGCTCTCCTATATAGCCAAGGATGACTTGAACTCCTGATCTTTCTGTTTAGACCCCCCCCCCATGTTTGTGAATTATAGGGTGTGGCACCCTACCTGATTTATGTGGTGCTAGGGATCAGACACATGACTTTGTATCTGCTAGGCAGCCCTTCTATGAACTGAGCTACATCCCTACCCAGAATTACTTGTATAATTCCTGACTATCAAGAGATATGTAGGTCTGACTTTGTTCTGGAGGTGTGGTATTGTTACCCTGACGAGTATTCTCGGTCTTAATATCTTCTTGTTGGGAATGTCTTCCAAGCAGACATAAGCCATATTTTATCATATATTTCTAGAGATACAATAGTTCTTTTCCAGAAAAAATCCATTTAGCAGCGTAATTTGTCCTAGGCGTTCCCCCAACCCCATGTTCTTTTGACTCTCCATCAATGAACGGTCATAGGTAGTTCAGCAGGAAGCCACAGTCATTGTCAATTCGTTTTTGTTTTAATCTTCCTTGTAGTTGTTTTGGTTGTATGTGGAGTTGATTCTGAGCAGAATCAAATCCCAGAAACAAACTACCATTACTATCTTGGGTAAGTTGTACCTTTGAACAAATAGTAAACCATCCTTAGAATTGTGGAGCCACTGGAGACTAGGCAGAGTGGAGAGAAAGGACTCACCTGCCCCAGCACCACAGTCATGCTGGAAGCCAGTCTGCTGAGGCACTCACACTGACCACCCCGATCTGAGCTACTTCCCCAGTGGCCATCAAATACTCTCTTTACTCCACTTGTCCAGGTGCCACTGTGTCTCACCACTACCATGTCCCACCACCGCCATGCATGTCCCACTACCACAGCTGTGTCTTCACCACTGTCCCATCTCTTCTTCTGCCATGTCTCCATCACCATCATTTCCACCACCATGTCTCTGCCATTTTGAAGTCCTACCATTGCTGTACCCCATCACTTCCAGGTCTCCTCACCACCATGTTCCACAACCATAGTGCTGCATCCCATGTCACATTCTCACTGTCTCACCACAACTGTCATGTCTGGTCACTATCGTGTCAAACCTTGCCTTGTTTCTCACCTCACCTGTCCGATCTTAGGCCAGTTCTAATGCAGCCCCCCCCACCCCCAGGAACCCCCCCTCCCCCCGTAGCAGTGCTGACCTGGCCATGCAATGTCTCTGTGTCCTGGAGTGAGCCTAGGATTAGCCAGTATGTTCTTTTCTTCTCTGAGACGTATTCTTAGAGTAGTGTGCAAAAAAGTGAAGGAGGTTCAGATCCTGGGCAGACTTTGTGTCAGTTTTCCATCCTGGCCTAGTTCAGAATTTACTGTTGGGTGGGACTGGATCTGAAGATACTTTCTAGAGGAAGCCTGGGGTATTATAGTGGAGGTTCAGAGTAGTATTGATGGCTGATGTACCGTCCCCAGCTGACAAGGCCCTCTCATCCCTGGCCTCGGTGGGATCTGGGGCTTGGATGTCCTAGAGAGTGCTCTGTTGGTCTATCAGAACCTCCCTTGGTGGTGTACATTGACACACTGGCTCAGAGTGCTCTGTTGGTCTATCAGAACCTCCCTTGGTGGTGTACATTCACACACTGGCTCAGTGCTGTCTAGAGCAGGAGCAAGCATTGCTTGTGTTCGAGCAACATATGGTACCACGATTTTATCATACCTTCCTCTAATGAGCCAGGAAACTTTCCCTGCTTAAAAATGCGTGTTTATAAACAGTGGGTTTACCATGAACACTCCCATCTGTTAGGTGAACATAATTTGTGCAGGAATTCCGGTAAGAGGTGGGGGACTTCACAACGCCTTTGTATATTTTCCCCTGGTGCGACATTATCCTCGGAGACAGCACACAGCAGCATATGCCTAATACTCAGTTTGCTATCTGCCTCTTCCTGTTGTTTGAAAGCAATGCTATTTTTTGTGCATTAGCATATAAGATTATTGTAGAAATTCATAAGAATTTTGCATCTATGCAGGATATTTAAAAAGAGAAAAAAGTAGAATGGGTAACAATTATGTAAGCATGGTTATGTCGCCATGATCAAATTGTCCTTGTGGCTTCCCAGTGCTGTGATGACCTGTCCTCAAGCTCCTCTAGAAAACTTCTGTTGATTTTGCTCTAACCTGAGCCCTCGTTCCTGTAATCACAGTACACAACAATCAAAGCATGCAGCCTTCCAGTCTGATTTGTAATTTAAATACACGGCATTGACTCTTTGTGCCCAGTTTGGTATTATTCTGATTGTCTTCACTAATTAATTTTGTTTGGGATGAACTGTTCCTCATAATAGAACAGAATTTTTTTAAGATTAATGCTCAGCAATATTTTTTTCTTATCATAAAAGATTTTATGAGTCCTGCCACAGGACCACCGCAAGGTTATCAGAGGGAGACTCACTGTGATTAATATTTGCTCACTGCTGAACTGCCTGCATTGTCCAAGGGTTTCGCTCACTTAAAATCATTCCTCTGGGTTCCTTCTCCAGGGTGACTAATTGGACATACTTGAATAAAAGAGATAAATGATTAGTTGAATATCAAGGTACCTAGGTCTGAGCAAATAGAACCCACTAACACTTTGTCTTTCCCCCCCCCCGAGTTCTTTTAAGATTGTTCTGACTGTACTTTGTAAGAGGACATGTTTTCAGAAGATAGACAGCCACAGCCAGAACATCACTCTTGTTAAGAGAGAGCTCCACCGTGATTTTCAGATGTTAGGGAGTTTGTGTACACTCAAGATCCCCTCTTTATGGTCTACCCTTTCTCAGTGTGAAAGGAACCCAGGCCTCAAGTCTTACTCCTTTATTTCTTCATTCAGAGATGGTCGTTTTCTTTGTCCTGTTATGGTGTGAACATACTTTTATGTTGTATTTACTTAACCTTTTTGAGTAGGACCTTAGACCTGATCAGCGAGCACCCTACCATTGAGCTATACCCTCAACCCATGTATCTTACTTTATGTTAATTAATTTAGTGTATGTACAAATGTGAGTGTACACAGAGACCAGGCTATGATGTGTCAGGTGTCCTGCTCCAGCACTCTCGTCTCCTTCTCATGACTTGAGACGGGATCTCTCTATGACTGTGGATCAAAGTTTGTGGCCAGAAAACTTTAGAAACCTTCTTGCCTCTGCCCTTATCAACCCTGAGGTTAAAGGTGGATGCAGTTATCCACAGCCATCTTGGAAAGTTCTGGGGATGTGACCACTGATTCTCCTGCATACACAACACACTCAGCACTAGTGTTATAGGTATGTGCAGCCATGCACAGCCTTCTTGGTAGGTTCTGGGGAGGTGAACTCAGGTCTTCATACTTGTAATGCTATGTGTAGCACACATAGCCCAGTGAGTTAGGGATAAACACATGCTCTCACACCACTGCCACAGCTGCCTCTTCATCCCTGGCAGCCCTATTCTTTCAACAGTATTTTTTATGAAAGAAGAACATATAGAGCTGTCAAGATGGCTCAGCAGGTAAAGGTTCTTGCCATGCATGGTTTTTGGCCTGAATTCAATCGCTGAAGCCCATGGGAAGGTAGACAGAAAGAATAGATTCCACAGAGTTGTCCTTTGACCTGCACAAGTGCACTGTGGCATGCGTACCCTTTGCATATCATGCCCACCTATATTAATAATAAACGTCATTTAAAACATTTTAAAAGAACACCTAGACGGTCTCTTGGTTAACCTTGAATGCATTATCATGCACTCCCTGCCTTACAGCATATTGCACAGATTTTCACTTTATATAACTAAAAGTGGTTTTCTTTGCTGCTGCCTCCTCCCCCACTCTACCTACTCTGCCATCACCATTACATGCTGATTATCCTTTAACTGGCTTCTTTCAGTGAGCATAGTGTCTGCCAGGTTCACTCATGTTCTTGGGGAAAACTGGCTTTCTTGGTTTCCGGCTATATAGTGTTTTCTTTTGTGCATATTCTGTGTTCCATCCATTCCTGGGCTGACAGATTTTTTGGGTTTTTCTAGCACTTGCGTGGAATGGAGCATCAGTGAACATGGACTTCAGTATCTTTGTATGCTTAGTTTCAGTTCCTGTCTTAGGGTTTACTGCCGTGAGCAGACACTGTGACCAAGCCAACTCTTCTAAGGACAACGTTTAACTGGGGCTGGCTCACAGGTTCAGAGCTTCAGTCCATCATCATCAAAGCGGGAGCATGGCAGCGTCCAGGCAGGCATGGGGCTGGAGGAGCTGAGAGTTCTACATCTTGTTCCAAAGGCAGCTAAGAGAATACTGGCTTCCAGGCAGCTAGGATGAGGTTCTAAAAGCCCATGCCCACAGTGACACGCCTACTCCAAGAAAGCCACACCCACTCCAAGAAGGCCACACCTCCTAATAGTGCCACTCCCTGGGCCGAGCGTATTCAAACCATCACAATTCCTTTTCACAAAGTCTATAATAGTTGCCGTTTTAATTTTGCAAAGAACACTCTATTTTGTAGTATTGTCTCTGTTTACATGCCCAGCAGCACTGGACAAAACTGTTCCCTTCTCTCCCTCCTCAGCGTGGTTTGTTCTTTATTCTTAGGTTTCTTGGATGCTGGGTTAGTGATGCTGTCTTAGTGTGGTTGGGAGTTGCATTTTCCAGACGTGGATGCGCTGAATACCTTCTCACAAATCTCTTAGCCATTTTCCTTCTTCATATTTCTGCCTTCTCAGTTTTAGGGAGTTCCTTATGTATTTTGAATATTAACCCTTTATCAGACAGATGGTTTGCACAAAGTTTGTTCTTACTTTGATTATGAACGTGGTCTATGACCCATCTCAGGTCCGGATTCAAGAGTTGTTGGATTCTGGACATTGGTCATTAACTACACCCCGGCTTGCTTACAGGTTTCAAACATCCTGACTTACAAAACTGCTGTTATGCTCACAGCAGGACTGTCATAGAAACAGTGTCTCTTACTGTCCTGTGAAGAGCTGATGATGCCTTTAGGGAGGTATAGGGTGTGAGGGATTATTACAGTCCCAGGAATGGAAACTAGAATCAGACATTATTGCTCAAGGTAAATGATTACATCCAAGACTTTGTCTGTCACCTGAGAAGACAAAGTTATTTTCAGTGTCAGGCACATGAAGAAGAAGTGGAGGAACGTTCATTATAGTAAGAGACATCTGCACTGAAGTGAAGATAGGATTCTCCTGTTCCTGAGCCCACTTCGCCTAAGGACAACCACAGCTCATCCTGAAGGTGGCAGTGCTCTTCGGTATAGAGTGACACAGGCTTTATGTGAAGGAGTCGTAGTTCCAGAATTTATGTCCTCAAACTCTGAGATTTCACCGCATGAGAATAAGTGATTTCCTTACAATGACAAGTTTGCTTTAATTGCAATGACCACTAGTTACTTAACATTCTCAGATCCCTGACAAAAAGCTGCCCAAGGGACGGGGAAGTTTCTTTTGGCTCACAGTTCCGAGGGATACAGTCTGACATGGCAGAGAAGGCATGGTGTCAGGAGCTTGAGGCAGCTGGTCACATTGCATTGGTAGTTCAAAAGGAGAGAAAATAGGAAATAGGGCCTGCTATAGAACCTCAAGGCCAGACTCCCCAGTGATTGGTTTTCTCTGGTGAATTTGCATGCTCTAAAGGTCGCTCAGCCTTCTGAACTAGCACCACCTACTGGGGACTAAGTGTTCAAACAAGTGAGCCTATGGAGACATTACAGAGTCCAACCCCAACAGCATAGTAAAACCTAATTCATGCACAACCCTATGCTGACACAGGACACAGATTGAGGTCTGACTCCATGTAATAATCTACAGCCTCATTGGATTTGGGGTGTGGGTGAAATAAACTCAGTAGTCTTCTTAGGGGAGGGCTTGGGTGTGACTTCAGTACCAAAGAAACAGACTACTTGAGCATCTCATGGAAGGGATGCCCTTGCTCTTTCTAGGCTTGACCACTGACACTTCTTTCTGGCATTTTTTCAGGTATATCATCCCCTCTTTGCAGAAGCTGGATGCCGGGTTTTACCGCTGTGTGGTGCGGAACAGGATGGGAGCTCTCTTGCAGAGAAAATCAGAAATCCAAGTAGCATGTACGTGTGTGGGGCGAGCAAGGGCCTTAAGTGATGAACAGAGCTGCAGCAGCTGTGGGGGAGGAGCTCTCTGTTGCGGCATTTGATACTTGTCCTTGGTTCCTCTAAAACAGCAGTGTGATACAAGCTGGGGTGTTAGTTCAGTCGGTAGAATGCTTGCCTAGCTTGGACAATGCCCTGTGTTCTAACCATAGCACCAACCTGGGCAGTAGAGGCAGGAAGATCAGAAGTTCAAGATGATTCTTGGCTACATAGTGAGATTAGTGCCAGATAGAGCAATCATGAGACACTGATTATGAATGAATGAATGAATGATTGAATGATGAATGAAAATAATTTATAATATAGGATTATGGCTAAAATTGGAAATAGGGCTGGCAAAATATCTCAGTAGGTGAAGACCCTTGCCGCTAAACCTGATGACCCCTTGAAGTCTGCCCCCAGGATCCACATGGTGAAATGAGAAATGAATTCCTGCACGTTGTCTTCTGACCTTCATATGACCATGATTACACACATCCTATGGTACATGATCACAAACACACACATAAACACACAAATAGATAGATAGATAGATACATACATACATAGATACATAGATAAATACATAGATACATAGATGAGTTTTTATAATCTAAAACCAAACTTGGGGACCCATGTGAAGCATTGCTTTTTTCCATCTGAAAAGATTAAGGATTTCCCAAGCCTGTGGTGGCAGGAAGAGGGGTAAGAAAGGTGCTTTGTATAAACCAACTTCCATTGGCTTGTAGGTATAGGGATTAAATTATGTTTAGAATGAAAAGATGAACCCAACTGAAGTCAGATTCCCTTGCTTCTTTCCCATGACCTGTTAGGAAGTCATTTTACTGCTCAGTAGATTCAATGGTCATGCCCTGACTGTCATTAATGTTGTGGTGATCTATTCTTTATCCAGCAGATCCATTTTGGGGAATAAGAGTTTTAAAAGAGTGCACCATCAAAGGGCAGAGACCTTGACTCTTATAGAGTCTTTGGGGGCAGGCGACTGGGCCAGTGCACTTGCTCTTTCCCTGTGATAGAAAGTCTTGAAGAAGAGCAACTGTCCAGTGGACCGCCAGCTTCAGTGTAGTTGCAAATACTGCCAAAATGTCTTGTTAAAGATGAACAGAAGAACATTCTGAATTTTACATTATAGGATGCTGCGGGCCACTCTGTAGTGAGTCTCTTCTGCTCTGGTGGTTCCAAGACTGCTTTCTCTAATTTTGGCCCCAGTTATGATCCATAGCTTTATGTTAGTATACATTATTATGAACCTATCTCGTTCTCCTATCATAATCACTGATATGACAGAGGGAGGTCCCCATACTATACTTGCTTAGCTATTATTTAAGCCTCAAGGGAGGCATCAATCTGTCTGGTTTGCTGAAGATGAAGCCACTGCCAAATTTATCTACAGAATAACTGGGAACTTTTATTCAATAGAAAAATTGAAAGCACAATAAATAGAATGTGGATCAATACCCAAACCATATTTGAGTAAGTTAAGAGCCTGGAATTGATTCTAGTGCACTACATCGTATTTATAAAGTATGGGCTTCGAGTAGTTGTCCATGCCCTTGGCCCCACCCTTTGTCTCTCATTCTGACAGTGTGTACGGTCTTACTTCACGTTCACATAGGCAAGGGTGTCTTCCCCAGTGTTACATCTGTGCCTTCACAGCGTGTCCCGTCACATCAAAAATAGTTTTTAATGATAACACTACAGATGATTGCATTCATTCTTAGAAAGGTCTCAAAATGAGCTGTAGTTCGTAATATCTGGTGGTCAGGTGTGGTTGGCATGCACCTTTAATCCCATTACTCAAAAGACAGGACTCTGTAAGTTCTAGTTTACATAGTGGTTTCTAGGCCAGCCAGGGTTACCTGGTGAGACTCTGCCTCAAAGAAAAAAAAGAAAGGAAAAGAAAAGAGAGAATGAATGAATGAATGAGTGGACTGCTGAATATACAGTGGCTAAGGGATTACTCATTCATTAAAGTGCTTGCTCCACCACCACGAGGAACCAAGTTTGGATCCCAGCACCCACACATAAAGCCAGAGCCAAGCATAGCACTGGGTAGGTAGTTATAGGAAATCCCTGGGGCTTGCTGGCCAGCCCATCTAGCCAATTATCAACCTCCAGTTCAGTGATGGACAGTATCTCAGACAACAATGGAGATTGATCAAGACAAAAACATGATCATCCTCTGGTCTCTGTATGGACACACATACACACCCGTGAGTGTGTGTGTGTGTGTGTGTGTGTGTGTGTGTGTATTCAACCCCCCACACAATACATACTTGCATATACATGGGAACACACACACACACTGCTACATACAAAAAATATGGTGTGGAAATGTCTGTATACACGGACTGTATCCGATCACAACATAGAAACTGTTTTAATATTCCAAGGTCCCAGTTTAAAATCTACAGCCTGGTGGCTGGGTCCTCCATTATTTTTAGTTGTCTTAGTCAGTAGTACAATGACTGCCCCATGCTATGTCATCAGTGTGATGGCGGGCGAGAGAATGCTGTATGAACTCCCTAAGGGTTGGAAGACATTGGTTTCTAAAGACTTGTGAGAGGAGACAGTGTCCCCCAAGATAAGGAGGTAGATGAGGAGACCCCGGCAGGGGAGGGGTGCCTGCAGGGTATCCACTGCAGCTCTGTAAAAACTGCTTCACGGGGGCCTGGGATACCTTCCAGAATTTTTTTTTTTTTTTTTTTTTTTAGTGTTATAGTCAACTGTGAGCAGCCATTACATTACTGCAGTGTGACCAAGGCTTGTGGCCTCTTTGACGAGGGCCCCACAGCTGCTTTAGAGGCCGCTGCTCAGCCAATGCTGCTCTCTCTCAGGGTGGCATCTGCAATTGTCAGCACTGCCGTTCACTCTCACTTGTCACCTTATTAAAGCATGGTGGCGCACCGACTTCACCATAAAAGATTGCTATTTCCCTCTCTGACCCCCTACTCCCGCTCCAGAACTTAAAAGTCTAATTTTTCTCCGCAGATATGGGGAACTTCATGGATACAGACCAGAGGAGAACGGTTTCTCAAGGACACGCGGCGCTTCTCAACTTACTGCCTATCGTCAGCTGCCCCAGACCGCAAGTCACGTGGTTTAGAGAAGGCCACAAGATTATTCCCAGCAGCAGAGTGTAAGTTGCTCCTGAGACAGACGTAATTCATTGGACCGTGCTCTTAGGAAGGGAAAGGACCGCTAATGGGGGCGTGGCTGGGAAGCCTCATCCAGTGCGGAAGCTTCCCTAAGGAGCCCCTGCTTGGCGACCGGCTTGTCTAGTTTTAAGCCATTTAAACAAGTAGCCTTGTGCCGTCAAGTTCTGCTTGTCGTGCATCCTGAACCGAAGGTCTCCTCTACCCTGAAGCCCGTTCTCTTTGGTTTTGAATACACCTCACCGCTGTCACCCCCGAACTGTGTGACGCCTCATTTGCCCAGGCCTGGTGTTTACTTTCGCAGCTGTGGGGTTTCCCCTCCACTTTCCTTTGAGCCTCACATCCGATACTGCTTTCTGTGATGATACGGCACTGGCACTAATTTCTGCTTATTTCTCTGTATGCTTTCATTCTTCCATGACAGTTTAATTTCCTTTTGTCCAATCAGGGGCTCACCCATCTATTGCTAATCACACAGTGAAGGCCTACCTCAAGGTCTTCCTGCATACCCCATATTCAAGGTACGTGTTGAATGTCAGGCAAGTTGTCTCCACGTGGAGCTTTTAGTCATTCAAAAGAACATTGAATTCATAGTTTTTCTTTGTCCTGAGGGAGTGTGTGTGGAGAACAGAGGGTAATCTTGGTGATCCTCTCTATTCACCTTGTTTGAGACAGTTTTTTTTTGCTACCATGTACACCAGGCTAGCCCATGAGCTATCTCCATCTCCTATCTCAGAAAGAATCTCTGGGATTATAGACATATGCATCTGTGCCCAGCTTCTCATTGGTTCTGGGCATCTGAACTCAGGTTCTCACACTTGTGAGTCAGTTACTTTTCTCACTGAGCTGACTTCCTAGTCCTTGCTATGTATTACTTAAGTGGGCGCCGTGCAATAGAATTGAAAGATAATACTGGGACAACAAAAACTTCAAAAGTAAAAATTTTCAAAGGGCATCATGGAACGCTACGTGCTTGGGGCAAAAGTCAGATATTTATGCTGCCAAGTGCCTGCTTGTGGATCAGAATGCAGGAAAGGTTCTGCATTCTAGGGGAAAGGTTCTAGGTTCAGTTGGAAAGGATGTGTGTGAGGTATTTGCTGGGCGGGTTACAGATGCAGTTGTGGGAGTTAACTGTGGACTATACCCACTTCCCCCTTAACAGTTCCTTCCATAAGCCCTACAGACCTGTTATCCCACCCTGACATCTGAACCCTGCATGGGCCTGCTAACCCATGTGTCTATTCCAGTAGTCAGAAATAGAGGAGATAGGAATATATGCAACAAGCATTCTTCAGAATTCTTGTCAAAAAAAAACCAAACAAACAAAAAACAAAACCCAATTCCTTTCAACAGCATGGCTGCTAAGCCTTTTTTCTGTATGTGAAGTTTCTTGGATATTCACCTTCCTATTGATTCCAATCATAACAGACGTCTCTTGGGACTGGGTGAAACAAAGAGGAAGGATCGATATCTCATCGCTGTGGGAGACTGTTCTGCCGAGCAGAAAGCAGCTGAGATACAGTGTGGTATAAATGTTCTGGGAGGACCGTGTGGAGCACGGGGGGGGGGGGAGCACGGAAGGGCAGGAGAAGGAACTCTGAGGTACTGAGAGGTTCAGAAAGTAGGCTGCATTAGGCTTCTTCTCAGGCACGGAGCTCGTAATACCTGGGGCTGAGAGTTCATGGTGTCAGGATCATATTCATTCACTAGGTAGCAAATGAATACATGGTGGTTCACAGATCAACCGTGTGACCCAGCTATGCTCATGAGACGACATTCATTCAAAGTACGACAGGGCTTCCATTGAAATAACTCTTGATTTTTACATTTGACTCATAATTTTATGGCTTTATTTTTTTTTAATTGCAGAGTCATGCTAAAGACTATTGAATTCCTAATGAGCTGGCAATATGATGGGATGATTGAAGTCCTAACGCAGTGTCCCATCAAACAAAACATCGGTTTATAGGCATAACCCAATTGCTGAACCTCCAGCGTCGGCAGTGCTGTGGCGTATGAGGCTGATTATGAATATTTACACCCTACAAGGTCCTTTCGTCTTGTTCCACCTCATCACCACCCCACATTTCCCGAGTGCCTGCTGTGTGAGATGTCATAAATCAGCGTGTGCGTGCTGTCCCCAACAGTTTATACACTGTTCCGATATACTGCTCCTAGAAACTTCTACTTCTGACCCGTGTGGCTGCACACACGGAGCTCAGGGGGCCTCCGATCTGCTCCAGACCACCAGGGCTGCATCTAAGATCTCGAGAATTCAACCCAAAGTGTGTCTGTGGGGGCCACCCTAGCCACCTTCCTCTAAAGAGAGGTCACTATCTCGTGACCTGTAAAAGTTGACCTTTGGGCTTATAATGAAGGGGAATTTTTTTTCTCTTAAAAAGCTACAGTAACCCTAATGTTTCCAAACTTGAAGAATCAGTTAAATAGCCTATTAATGATTTTGGAAGCTATTGTTTATTGAGGACCTACTTGAGACATGTCTTCTGTAATCCTCAGAATTGCCTTCTGGGGCACTTATAATTAGCTCCACTTACAGTGATCAGAGCTGAAGTTTAGAGATCCTAACTCACCCAGGGCAGGCACCCAGGACAGGCACCCAGGGCAGGCACCCAGGGCAGGCACCCAGGACAGGCCCCAGCAGTAGGACGGAGGCCTGGGTTCTGACTCCAGAGCCCATACTCTCCTGTCGAGCTGGGGCTCCTAGCCGCTTTACTTGGTGAACTTGCCTCGTGCTTTTGATCATTTCTCCCTGGCTTCGGGTGTTTTGGCTTCATTTATTTAGAAACCCAGCTTTCAGTTTGAAGAATGTAGGCTTGTGTGGGTTTGAGTAGAGGTCGGGAGAAGTGTCAAATCTCAGGATAGTGAAAGAATAGACTCAGGATTTTCTTTTGGATTGGATGTGGGATTGATTTAAGAGATGGAGAAAAGCACAGGCAGATCTTAGGATCTGGGGCCTGGTCCGCCGGTAGGATGGCGTTACTGTTTCCCGAAGCGGGCAGAAAACTTTAATTTTAGGAGAAGCAGGTTTGCATGTGTGCTTTGTATGACTGTGAGTGCATATGAGTATGTGTGTGTGTATGTGTGTGTGTGAGAGAGAGAGACAGACAGACAGACAGAGAGTATATGGGGGCAGTGTGAGTGCGTGCACGTATGTATTTGTGTGTGCATATGTATGAGTATGGGTAAATGAATGTGTGTGATATGTGTGGGAGTTTGTGTTTGAGGAGTGTAAGTGTGTGTGTGCATGTGCGTATGCGTGTGTATGTGTGCATGCGTGTATGTGCGTGTATGTGTGTGCGTGTGTGCGTGTGTGTGTGCGTGTGTGTGTGCGTGTGTGTGTGCGCGCGCGTGTGCGTGTGTGCATGTGTGTGCGTGTGTGTGCGTGTGTGTGTGTGCATGTGCGTATGCGTGTGTGTGTGCATGCGTGTGTGTGCGTGTATGTGTGTGCGTGTGTGCGTGCGTGTGTGTGCGCGTGTATGTGTGTGTGCGCGCGCGTGTGTGCGTGTGTGCGTGTGTGTGCGTGTGTGTGCGTGTGTGTGTGTGTGTGCGCGTGTATTCTGAGATGGTAGTGGTTTCTTCAATTCTTTTTGGACAAGTTACACTTGGCCAACCACAGCCAATGACTAGATAGTTGCATATATAAGATGCCAGGTCAGTGGGGAGGTCTGGGTTGAACTTGGGCAAACCTATGAAATATACGGAATAGTAGGTCAAGTCCAGGGTGCTGCAGTGTATCAGCTCATACTCTGCCACAGAGGCTAGCTTAGGAGACTTTCTTCCTCTTCTCTCCTGTCTTCCTCTATCTCCTCCCCCTCCTCCCCCTCCTCCCCCTCCCCCTCCTCCTCCTCTTCCTCCTCCCCCCTCCTCCCCCTCCTCCTCCTCCTCCTGCTCCTCCTCCTCCTCTTCTTCTCTCTCTCTCTCTCTCTCCATAGAGAAATTTGATTTTAGTATGCACAGAATGGCAGAAGAAAGCACTGTACAGTAACAGGTGCCTACAGCCCAGGAAGCATGGGGCAAACCGACAGCTTGATGATATCCTAGGGATACCAAAGCCTTCGCTCCTGGAGCTTATAAACACAAGGTTCACACAGCAATGGGAAGAAATGATGCAAAAGCAATGGAGAGATAATGCAGACAGGAAGAAGGACGGAAGGGGAGAGAGAGACTCTGTAACTAGCATGGCCGTTAGTTCGTGCCTGAAGCCTAGGGCTGGCTTGCACCCAAATACTGGAGGCTCCATGATCTCAGACTTTAATCATGAGATTCCCATTCCAGAACCTATGACCTGTGTCTTCCTGGGACCTTGATGTCATTTTCCTCAGCTTCAGTCGAAAGGCTACTCATTTCTCCTGTTATACAGATGAAGACAGCCAATGGGGTTCATTGTAACCACCCTGTAGTGGTCCTGTTTAGAGTGTGGGGCTTCTTACGTCATCCTCTTAAGATTGATGGCTTCAGTCAGAATTATCATAGAAGAGAAGACACATGTCAGGCAGTGGTGGCTCTTGCCTTTCATCCCAGCACTCAGGAGGTAGAGGCAGGGGGATCTCTGTAAGTTGGAGGCTAGCCTGGTTTACAGAGCAAGTTCCAGGACAGCCAGGGCTACAGAGAGAAACCCTGTTTTGAACCACCACCACCCCCCAAAAAAGAAGAGGAGACACTAAGATTAGCACCCCAGTCATTCTCTCTTCTGTTAATCCTTCAGTCTCTAGTTCCTTTCTGCTTGGGGTGTTTGCTATTCACAACTGGAGTTCCCCCAGGGTGATAACAACCAAAAGCACATGTCTCTCCATAACTGTGTGGCCTGGTACATAAGGCAGCAGTTCAGTCCTGGAGGGCTGAATGGCTGGGCGGTTGTCAAGACATGTCAGGTGGCATCTACACTTCCCCAGAGGGAGGGGAGGTGAATAAAAGCAACACACTGAACAGCAAGCGCTGCACAGCAAGCGCTGCACAGCAAGCGCTGCACAGCAAACCATCTCAGAAAGGCAGATGACATCTAAAAGCACCAAGGGTAAGTTATACTGAGAAATTTGAATAGATGATTATGGGATTTATGTATCTGAGGAGATACGGGAAAAAAAAACAAAGCACGCAAGTTCATTTTTTTGATTTACTGGATCCAAACAGTTAATTTGCTGTCTTCTCATGTCAGAGTTGAAGACAGCTTTGTCTTATTAATGTAGTCTAAGTCGAAAACAGAGAGTCCTGCGTGTTATCCAGGCTTAGATCTATTTTCTTCCCCTCCTTTTATTTCTCAAGCTTTGAAATGTGAATCTGGATGCCTCGCAGTGTTCCTCTTACCCCCGGGAGGTAATTCATGCCGGCAGTTATCAGATTAGGATGCAAAATCTTGGTGTGTACAGTGCCATTCTTTTGCTTAATTGTGGGTTTCTGTGCTCCGATTGCATCCTGTAATCTACCTGACAGGAATGTGTGAGCACAAGCATCCTCACATGTTTTCCTGGAACTGTGAAGTTTATAGATTGAATATTTCAAAGCTCCAGTCGGCTTTGCAATAGATGGCTTGCCAGTAACGATCCAGACTGTGAAGTATGGGCAATAAACAGCCTCCCAGGTGACACACAAACAGCCCAGCTCATAATTGTCCACGCTTAAATACTCAGGCATCCATTAACTTATTACCATTTCACTTCCACTGCTCCAAGAAAGATCTGTTGAAATTAGCACTTGTGTTGGGAGCCACAACTCAGTGCCCGCGTGAAGCAGATCTGGTTGTAATAATATTTTTATAGTTAACAGAGCTTTCAAAATAATGTGCTTTAAAATTTTTTTATATTATGTTTTATGGGCATTTTGTGACTGTTTATAGAACATATCTACACTTGTGAAGTGAGCCTTCCTTAGCATGAGTCAGGCTGGCTAGGATATGGGGTCTCCAGCCCAGGTTCCAGCCTTGGGCCAAGTTTCTTTTCGCCCCTTTACCTCATTGGTTCTTGTTTTTAAAACTTAGGTAAGTGCGAAGGAAGTGTTTGTAACTCCATTTTCTGTACATGCCCACGTAGGAAGACTGGCTCCCGTGGCTATGCCCACTGCTCCTCTGCCTCTTCTCCCCCCCCCCCGCCTCTCTCCTTCTATCCCCCCCCCCTCCCATTTAGCCCTGCTCTTCCCTTCCCTGAGTTCTTAGATACTGAATACCTGCCCAATACCGAGCTCCAGTCTGGTTGGTCAGCCTCAAGAGGAAAGCAAGGCCTCAAAAGTGCTGCCATTGGTGAGGCCATGTTCCCATGTGGGAACAGCATATAGGCAAGGGATGCTAAGAGAACATGACCAAGAAGGGACAACAGAGTCCTGGTCCAGCGATAGGGCCCCTTTGAATTGACTATTTATGTTTGGGGAGATTCCCTCATCTGATTATGTGCTTGCTTAGCAAGCATGAGGACCAGGGTTCAATTCCCAGAATGAACCTTAAAAACATTAAAAGAGGCTTGTAGTCCCTGTGCTGTGAAGGTAGAGACCAGAAGTTCCCTGGAAGTCACTGGCTGGTTGGCCTATCCTGCTTGGAGAATTCCAGGCTGATGAGAGATCCTGACTCAAAGTGCAAGGTGGACAGCTCTTGAGGACCAACACCAAACATTGTTTGTTGGTCCACACACACCATGCATGCATGAATGTACTTCCATCCATCTGCATACATGCACACACACACACACACACACACACACACACACACAAATAAATGTCAGCCATTTTTGAGTTATAATTTGACTAATAGAAAGTACACAGATGTTCAGCCCATGGGTGGGTGAATTTTTGCAACTGTGCCCGCAGATTTAGTCTTCCCCGTTCAAGTGGAGAGAGCTCCTCATGCTTTCTCCTCCAGCTCACCTTCCAAACTAATCCAATTACCATAGATTGCTGATTGTTTCTTATTCTAGACTTTCATACAAATGGAATCATTGAATATGGAAATCCTTTGTGTCTGGCTTCATTCATTCAACCTAATTTCTATGATCGTCTCAATATGACATTTAATAATAATAATAATTAGCAATTTTGGAGTTGCCAGGCAGTGTTTTAAGTGTTTTATTTATAATGAGTCATTTAATCTTCACAGCGGCCAGTGAGTGAGGGCTGCGATTATCCTGAATTTACTGGTGAGAAGGAAGGCGGGCAGAGGCCAACAGCCAGGCAGAGCTGGTAATGTTGGATTGTAGAGTCCCCCCTCTGTGCTGTGCTGGCCTCTCCGGGTGATGTCTGCAGCGGACTAGCACCAGCCATGCACAGACCCAAAGGACGTATGTTCTAGGCAGAGCTCGGATGCAGGGAGTACCTTGATGTATTTGCTAAAGTGTCATGCGAAGGTCAGTTGGAAGGAAGGAACAGGCAGAGGTAGAGGAGACCCCCACGGAGATCCCATGGACTCCAGAATCTGGAAGGAGGTAATAACTTTGTTCTGTACACACAGTAGGGAGTCCTTAGAGGTGGGGCACTCCTTTGTTTTGAAAAAAGAATGTGGCAAAGTCTGTATACCGTGAAGTTTAGTATTTTAGCCATTATTTGTCCGGTGCCTTTATATGGTATAAAGGTGCCTTTCCTTGTACCTGATGTAGATGCGCATGGGGGAGGATACGGGAGGCTGCCATGCAGCCTGCCCTACCCTTCTCTTCCTTATCCCCAGGTCTCCCACTGAACATGGAGCTAGGCTGACAGCCAGAGAAGCCCCAGCAATCCTCCTGCCTCCACCCCCACCAGCACTGACAGTTGTTCCTGTGGCCTTGCCCAGCCTTTTTTTCCCACCGGTGCTAAGATTTTTGCTTCGTGGGTATTGTCACGGTGTGAATGGTTCGGTTGCTATTGTAGTGTGCAAGTGTTGTGTTGTGTGGACTCACCAGCTTCTGTACGATACTCTGCTGATAGATATCGGGGTTGTATCCGGATTGGGGCCATTATGAATACAGCCACTGTGAACTCTTGCATGCTTTTTTCTGTGAATGGGAGACTCACTTTTTCTGGCATAGACATACCCAGTTGCTAGTTGTGTGTTCCGTTTTTGGTTTTGTTGTTAAGGTGACAGCAGTCTCTCTTCCAGACTGACTGTTCCATTTCATATTGACACCAATGGCATGTGCACAGTTACCTTCTCTGCTTCCTCTCTGGTGTGCAGTATTGCCCCTGTTCTACCTTTAGTTTGTCCATCCTAATAAATGTCTGATGATATCTCATCGGTGTTTTTCCCGTCCTCATTGAGCTTTTAATTCTCATCTCCCTCAGGGGTGAGTGATGTTGAACATCCCTTCATGTGCTAACTTACAAAAAGCCAAACTCCTTGCAGTGCAAAATGTTTTCATTTATTTTAAAAGTCAACGGAAGGAGTGAAAAAGTAGACTCTGTGCAGCTAAACGGAGAGATTGTTCTGGTAGATCTGAGACAAACTCTCAGATTAAGCACAGAGATACAACTGTGGAGACTGTGTAGGAGAGATTGTATGAGATAGAGTAGGGTGCTCAGCCCACGCCTTGGAAGTTCCAGAGGGAACAGAGTGGGGGTGACATCGGAGAGATCGCTACTGTAACCCTTCCTGGAACTAATGCCCTTCCGAGTCAAAAAGTCAAATAAGCTTCATGAGAGGCGGATGCGAGCAAGCCTGGGCACACTGGCTTAGCTGCAGAGCTTCAGAGCAGAGATCTTATAAGATGCCATATCTGGCATAGAGCCACTATGAGAAGCAAACCGGCTGTGGTAATGGAGAAGACAAGGGCTGGTGCCTCCAGGGGCCCAGTGACTCTGTGATGCAATAGCTCCATGGAGTTCCAAGCAGCCTACCTTCACAGGTAAGGGCACGGGGAAGTCTTAAAGACATGACGTTGCCCAAAGACTTAAGACAGAGTGTGAGGCTGAATACTGAATCTTGAAGGAAATACACCATCAGAAATGTCAGTCTTATCTTTAATATTGTCTCTAAGCTAGAAATGGGTAATAATTTTAAAAGCATCTATGTAAAAATACAGTGAGATAGCACGTTGAGATGACTTTGGGGCCCTTTAATGTGAATGCTTCAGAGAGCAACAGGTATGCACAGTGGGTACAACCAAAGCAGGGGACTTGGTCATTTTGTTCTGATGTAGTGTGATATATGTGTGCTGTGATGTGTGCGGAGACAGGCAAACATGTGCGCTGGATGTCTTGCTTTGTCGCTCTCTGCTGTGTTCTCTTGCTTTTTTGTTTGTTTGTTTGTTTGTTTTGTTTTGTTTTCTTTTTTTGTTTTTTTGGGCTTTTTTTGGCTAGGCTGGTGAGCCTGTTTCCAACCTCTCTAGTTCTGGGCTTGTGTGCAGTCACAATTGAGTTTTCATAGGTGCTAGGAATTAGAACTCAGGGCCCTATGTATTGTGCTCTTACACCCTGAGCCATCTCCTCAGACCAGGGGTTTTTCTTTAAGATGAATCCCAGAGACCCTCTCTATACCAGTAAAAATTATCAGCTGGAGAGAAGAACATGTGTGGGGCCCAAAGCGCTGGCAAAGATGTGGGCTGTATTGCTCTCACCCAGCCAGTCTGTGCTTTAGAATCCTGCTGTGTGGTCAGAGGGGACTAAGATGACCCCTGCTATGTGGTGAGAGATGACTGAGATGGCTCCCTGCTGTGTGTGTGGGGGTGGTGGCTGAGATGGCCCCTACTGTGAGGTGAGAAGTGACTGACATAGCCCCTGCTGTGTGGTAGGAAGTGGCTGAGATGTCCTCAAAGATTCCTGTTCTCTTACAGACTGCCAGACAGTGTGACAGAGGGCCACCTTATAGACACTGTTGGATCAGATTGTGGGTTCTACCTCAAAGCGGACACATTCTCCAGTGGGAGGTCAGCCTCATCCCAAGGCACATAGGGTGTAATGGAGGATGCTGGAGACTCCTTGTGGTAAAGCTCCTGCACAGCTGATGTGGCAGGCCACGTGCAGGCAGCCATCCCTGTGCAAGCCAATCAGCATGGGGAGGGGTGCTCTTCGATGACTTGGTTCCATTTGAGTTGGCAATGTAGTGTTTAACTTTAATGACAAGAGTTTAATATTCTATGTAGCGATTTTTCATTTGGAATAAAATGCCACTTCATTTTACAGGAGCAGATCTACTGACAATACTGCATTTCTTTACAAATATTAGCCTATTATACGTCTTAAGTCACTTGCACGTAATTGCATTTCACCAACTCCACATAATACTTTAATTAAAACCAGGATAATTAAAATACAGTTTTAATGAGCAATAAATTCCGGTTGCCAAGCCTGGAATGTATTAGTTGAATCATACCTTTCTCTTTTTGAGCTCTTAAATTTGTGTCTGCATTATGTTTTGACATGCCGACAATCATAAGCAAGAGGCCCTTTTAAATGCATATAATAGTGAATCCTAGGAAATAATGCTTCTTTATGGCTGTCTTATCTTGTGTATACTCCTTACATATCGTTGGTTATTTATGCTGACTCTAATCCCTTGAGGCAAGGAAATTTTTCCTTTGTCTTTGAAGGCTTGACAGCTTAGCATGGTGATTGGTCATTCTAAGCAGCGAACATTCATCTCAGGAACAAGTATTTTTTGAGTTGATAAATAGTAGCAGGTGGCAACTTCTGTCTCAGTTAGGGTTTCATTGCTGTGAACAGACACCATGACCAAGGCAACTCTTATAAGGACAACATTTAATTGGACCTGGCTTACAGGTTCAGAGGTTCAGTCCATTACCATCATGGCAGAAAGCACGGCAGCGTGCAGGCAGACATGGTGCTGGAGGAGCAGAGAGTTCTACATCTTGATCCAAAGGCAGCCAAGAGGAGACTATCTTCCCCAGGCAGCTAGGATGAGGCTCTCTCTTCTGTACTGGTCACAGCTTGAGCAGTAGGAACCCCCAAAGCCTGCCCCCGTAGGGACACACTTCCTCCAACAAGGCCACACCTCCTAATAGTGCCACTTCCCATGGGCCAAGCGTATTCAAGCCATCACAGTTATGTGGTAGCTAGTGTTCACTGTCAAGCTGACAGAATCTAGAATCTCCTTGGAGATGGGTCTCTGGGCAAGCCTATAGGGGTTTATCTTATTATGTTATGGGAAGAAATATCTTAATTATTGGAGAGATAGCCCATTGAGTGGGGCTTTTGATTCACATAAAATAGGAAATACAAGCTAAGTATGCGTTCGTCTTTTTCTGCTTCTTGGCTGTGGATGTGATGTGGCCAGCTCCCCAAAGCTCTTGCCACTGTGGCTTCTGCACCTTGACAAACTATAACCCCAATAGGGAGACAAAACAGACTCCCTCCCCTGTAAGCTTTTGTTGGTAGCATTTTTCACAGCAGGAAGTAAAGAAACTAAGGCAGACTGGGACACAGAGCACTAGAGTTTCAGCCTTAGCCCTGACACTAGCTACGTGACATTGGGCAATTCAATTAATTCTTCTTGATAAAGTTGTGACAATAGTATGTATTAAACAGAGATAGATGGTCACGTTACTCTGCCAGCCTCTTGGGATTTGGGCTGGAAAGATGGCAGTAAACACAACGGAAGGTATGCAATCCTTGTCCAGTCTGTAAAGCCAACTTGATTACTATATTATTACAATGTTACGACACCCCTGGTGACAGCACAATGTGTCTTAGTTGCTTTCTACTGCTGTGAAGAGACACCATGATGAAAGCAACTCTTATAAAAGAAAGCATTTAATTGGGGAGTTGCTTATAGTTTTAGAGGGTAGTCCATGAATATCATGGCAGGAAGCAGACAGACATGGTGCTGGAGCAGCAGCTGACAGCTTTACATCCTGATCCAAAGGCAGCAGGCAGAGAGAGAAACTGTCTGGCATGGGCTTTTAAAATCTCAAAGCCCACACAGTGATATGCCTTCAAAGAGGCCACACCTACTTCAGCAAAGCCACACCTCCTAATCCTTTCCAAACAGTTCCACTAACCGAGGCCCAAACATTCAAACATATGAACCTTTGGGAATGGAATTCTCATCCAAGCCACCACACACAATTCACACAAGCATCCAGTTGGCTCCTCACTATCTCATTTGGAAATATTTGTAGGTAATTTTTGCATGATCAACGTTCAACCCTAGGTTCGTAGCACCTTATAATGGGGAACTCTGTTCCCTTCCCTTTTTTCCCAGACACGATGTCCTTGAAAAGTCCAATCCAGTCTTAACATTGGCTGGGTGATTAGGGAAGCATGCTGCTTATGGGGCGCACGTGCAGGTCACTCTGCACATTACTTTCTCTATGTCTCACTTGGAACATCAGTGTCATGTTACCTGCCCTCCTGGCTCTTCCTTCCCTTTACTATCTAATCATACTTATGTCATCAGTGACAATTTAACCCTTGACGGGCCAAGTTCCCTAGGTGGTGCATGGGCCTCAACCCTGGCTGAGGGAAGATAGCTAGAAGAAGCAATGTGGAAAGGATTTGTAAGCTGTCTCAGCTGAACCCAGATCAGCTTGACCCTTTACCACAGCTTCTGGCTACTGTGCATTTCCTGTGCATAGCCAAACCCGAGATTCAGTATATCCTTGATCTTTGAGGATGCTACATCATAGAGAGAGGTGTCCTCCTCTGGTCTTAGCCTAGGGTCTTTGTACAGAAACCTTGGGTACCTGCACCTCAAGTTCTACCAGCTTCACTCAGAGTTCAAGAAGAACCATATGATGTGTGTCCCAGAACATTGGTCCTCTTTGGGGTTCAGGATTCCTTGGGTGGTAGAGAAGGCAGTGAGGCATATGAAAGGGACACACAGTGGGTTAGCTGAAGGAGCTGCTCCTATTGGCATCCTGGGCACAGGATGGGAGCCCACTGGGGGGAGAGAGAGACCTTAGAAGGCTTCAGTCTGGGAGGGGAGGGGAAGGAGAAGGCAAGGGAGCAGAAAAGAGATGCTGCCATCTTAGATTAGAACCAGAAGGGCAGCCATAAGAACCAGCCGGTCCTGCTTCATCACTTCCTGAGTGCTCTGAGGACTATGTTCCATACATGGAATGGGGTCACACCAGTCCAGTGAAAGCCTGGCATGAACACATTGGGCCATCTGTTGGCCCCAGGCTGTGATGAGGTGTGGAGAGAACTGGCTGTCCTCAGGAGGGTGAGGGGACTGGCTGGGTGATATGCAGTCCATGCAAATAATGTGGAGATGCAGACCTTCTCATCTTCCTGCTGGGCTGCTCTCAATCTTCCTGGCATGCTAGTAAAGAAAGCAGACCCAGGCTTATCACACCAATTTTGCGAATGACAGCATGGGCGAGAGAGGAGCTAAGTGATTTAAAGTCAAACAATATGTGAATGGAAGCACTAGGGGAGACCTTAGCAGTGAGTGACTTCTCTCTGATCAATTTTTGTGACTGCTCCTGACAGAATTGGTCTCAGCTTGCCCATTAGGGTAGTCAGGTAGTAAAAGGGCTCTCTGCTCATCTCGGCCTTTGGCTTCATGGTACCATGTACAGCCAGGACTCCCTTGAATTCTGAGAGGATCTTACCAACCTACTGGGGCTTTGGTTTCTTCATGTGATAATCGTATCCTATGGCAGATGGAAAGGTCTTTTGTGAACTACAAAGTCTCCTACCCACACAATCTCTGATCCTTTTGTCCCAAGGGCTCATTCTTTGCTCTAGTCAGAGCTGACCAAAGCCACTTAGGTGTAATCACTATTGTATCTGTTTCCAAGTGATGGCCCTTGATGTCAAGGTCATCATTCAGTGGGCCAGCTCTGTATTAGGTTCTGTGTGTGGAAGGATCAAGAGACATATTCTAGTGTGTCCTAGAGTGTGCTCTCAAGTGTTGACACAACAAGCTGTCTCTTTTATGTGGGGAAACATAAAGGTGTTCAAGATTTCTGTCAGAAAGCCCTGGCAAAGACCAGACACCCCATATGATGTGGGCAGCATCCATAGCAACTCAACTCATCCAGTCTTCGGTTGTTTTGTTTTCTCCTTTCTGTGTGTGTATGTGTGTACACCTGTGTGCACTTACCACGGTTTGCATATGGAGGTCAAAGGCCAATGCCAGCTGTCAGTTCTCACCTTCTACCTTGTTTGAGGCAAGGTCTCTCTTGGTTTCCGTTTTGTACACCAAGCTGTTGACCCTTGAACTTCTAGAGATTCTCCTGCCACAACCTCCCATCTTGCCAGAAGAGCTCTGGAACCAAAGACACGTGTCTGGCTTCTACATGTTTTCCAGAGACCCACACTCAGGCACTCACATGTGCACAGGGAGCACTTCACCCACCAAGCCACCTCCTTAGACCTGTTTGTTCTTCATAAAAGCTTTATTAAGAAAGAACTGTTAGAACTGCCTAGCACAAAGCTCCCCCAGCCTAGCAATTCAAGCCAATGGCTTCAGTGTGTTTGTGGGTCTGGGCAACTCAGAACATTTCTGTCACCCCCAAAGACAGCACTAGGTCCATTTATAGTTAACCCCATTCTTCTCTCTTCCATGGTCACCACTCATTTTCTTTCTGACTCTGTGGGTTTGTGTATTCTGGACATCTAATACAAAACGAATCCTACCCTCCGTAGCCTTTGACACTGCATGTGGCCTTAACACAGCCACTGGTCCTCTCCTCTTGCTCTTTCCTGATACCAACCCATATTTCACAGGGTCTCTTTTTTTTAAAAAAAAAAAAAAGTGTTCCCCCCTTGTCTCTACATTCTATAAGGTAAAGGAAAAGTATTCTTAAGAAAATGTTTGCCAGATGTCTCCTTCATGTCAGACCCTCTAGTTAGTTCTGGTGTGATGTCAAACAGGTAACAAAACTGCCATTGTGAGAGATGGATTAAACATTTGTACCAAAGTGTGGAAGAGAGGCAGCCAGCAACATGAATAGAAGGGCTGGATAGAGCCAGAGTGATAGCTGTCTATAAAGTACTAGCCTTGCAAGCATGAGGACTTAAGTCTGATCTTTAGGCCAGAGGCAAGGGGTGGGAGTGGGCGGTGGGAGGGTTAGGCAGGGTGGCATGTGCATGCACGTATGCACACATGCATGCACAAGACAGGCTGGGCATTTTGGCATGACGCTGCCTGAAGAACTAAGGTAGAAAGAGTCTACAGGGAACTGGGATAGTTGCCCTGCCTTGAGGTGGGTGGCCCAAAGGGAGATTGTCAGGAATAGGTCACAAGTTGATGACACTAGTGGTGGATATAAAACCACACTGTATGATCCTGTGTATGCAAACCTGTGACATGTGAGGAAGAGACAAAAGGAGGACAGGCAGAAGCTGAGAACCTTTGGAGTGTGCCCTAGCAAGGGTGTTGGCGGCCAGTTAAGTCAGCGCAGAAGACTTGGACAAAGAAGGATACACTAAAGCTCCAGAGTTGTAGGTTATAATCACGGGCTGGGCATATGGTACAGTCAGGATGCTTGGAGTCAGTTTCAGTTCTTGGGTGCATGTTTACTAAGACAACAGCAGCAGAGCCGGGTTTGCTCTAGAACATACTAAGTCCAAAATGTTTGGGAACGGTCTAGGAGGAAAGATCAGCTATGAGTTTGTGTGTATGGATGCCTGGAACTTATGGGCAAGATGGGAGTGGAGATGTGGAACTGAGAAGCTGTCCACAGGGAAGTGATATTTAGTTGTTTGGGGGTTTGCCTTTGAGGCTATGTCTGAAACTCTACAGTCTAGCTAAAGATGCCCTTGAACTGGAATTGTCCTGGTTCTAACTCCTGAGTGCCAGCATTACAGGCATGCATTCCCTTGTTGGGTTTATGGATGAAACCCAGGGCTTCCTACATGTCAGACACCTACTCTACCAACTGAGAGACATCCCTGTTTATATCATAAAGGCCTGGATGTGGTATTTAAAAGTGTGTGAGTGGGTAAGCTCTTTCAGAGGGAGAGATAAGCACTGAGAACTACTATCTCTAGACACAGAGGAGAGAGTAAGTGCCCACAGACGACCAGAAAGGGATAGGCAGAAAGAGAAGAGGAGCCACCAGCGTCTGATGCCACAGCATCACTAAGAGCACTCCATAGTCATTGTCAACCCACAAGTCATTGGAGCCAGCAAGTTCCTGCACAAAAGAGATCAGTGAGAGAGTAGGGCTTGAGCAGGACACAGGAAAGTATGAGGAGCAGGGGGAAGGGAGGAAGAGGTAGGGCAGGGGTCTGTCTGCATAGCTCCTATCACCCTGGGCTCAGACCTGCAGCCTGGTAGGGAAAGGGTCCAGCTTGGCCCTTCATATTAACGGTAAATTAGAAGGGCCTGGGGAAAATGTGCTCTGGACAGATTAGAAAGTTGAACATCAGACAAACCCGGCAGTGGGACTTGGTGCTTCCCCCAGGGATGATTTTTCTTCCTGTTTTAGTGCTTGGTCCTTATCAGAGCTGACGGGCTTGCACTGTTCTTACCTTGCGAAATTATAGATGAGGAGGTATCCCCAGAACTTATTTATCTTTGAGAGCATGAATCTTTTCCTTCTTCAGTCTCAACTTGCCAATTCATTATTACGCAAGGTAAATTATTACATCCGAGAGATGAATCATGCCTGTTGGTGATGTGCACCATTTATTTTTGTACAGGTAGGGGCTATATTTTAATGTGTGGAGCGATTTTGAGAATTACCTTGCTGAGTGGTTTAAAGTGCTTGGAAGTCACCTGTGTGGACTCCCGCTGATTTCACAGTCATTCTAATTCCTGTTTGCATTCTAGAACACCCATGAGAAGTCATCATTACCTAATATGGTGGTCTATATTACCATCCACCCTTGCTTGTACAGTTCAGGGTTGTGTCTGAAAACTCACATTATTCCAAGGATCTTGAATTCACTGTAAATAATTTCTTTTCCTATTTTCTTACTTTAAAATGGATATATGCAAAGAAATTGTGGCTAAAATTGAAGCTGCTGAGGTAAACTGTAGGCTCAATTTAAGAATTTTATCAGAGGAAAGGAATTTGGGATAGGACTCATGTTAATTAAAGTCAGGAGGACGGAGGCCCTGGCATTGTGCCGTTGGCTGGTCTCTGATCCTTGGCTGGGAGGGAAAGTCTAGTTACTTACTGTCTGGTCTTCATCTCACACTCTGGGTGAATTTTAATAAATGGCACATACCCTGGGTATGGCTTAGTTATGCCTTTGATCTAATGATGAAGTAATAAATTGTGGCAACCGTAGAATTTTTGAAAAGCATCTACTCACTGAAATCAAGACATTCTAAATTCTTGATGGGACATTCCTCTTGATTTAGTTTTTTCTCCTGCTTTGTTTTTCTGAACATCTTTAGGAGTAGATAGACAGCGGATTGTTTTCTGCCGCTGTGATAATACTTTCTCGTTATAAGCAACTTAAGAGGGAAGGGGTTATTTCTGCTCACGGTTCAAGGTTATAGTCAGATCATCATTGTGTGGAAAGTCATAGAAACAGGAGCTGGAGACATTGCACCTGCAGTAAAGACACAGAGGATGGTAGCTCAATGTTTGTTAGTGCTCAGCTCACTTTCTCCATCTTTATTGTCAAGGATCTCCTTGCTTAGGGAATGGTCCCACCAACCGTGGGCAGGTCTTCTTACCTCAAACTGAGATAGAATTGTCCAGAGATATGCCCAGATCATCTTCTGGGTGATTCTAGTCTGTAAATGTAAAAATTAACACGCTGATGGTCTACTCTTGGTTGTCAGCTTGATCACATCTGGAACTAACTAGAACCCAAGCAGCTGGGTACACCTGTAAGAACTCTTTTTCTTAATTAAATCATTTGAAGTGTGATTAATCCACTTTCAATCCAGATATTTTGAGATGGGAAGATACCATTTATTTGTTTGTTTATTTATTTATTTATTTAGGTTTTGTTTTTTTTTTTTTTCAAGACAGGGTTTCTCTATATAGCCCTGGCTGTCCTGGAACTCACTCTGTAGACCAGGCTGGCCTCCAACTCAGAAATCCACCTGCCTCTGCCTCCCGAGTGCTGGGATTAAAGGCGTGCGTCACCACTGCCGGTGGGAAGATACAATTTAATCCATATGTTTTGAAGTGGGAAGATCCACCTTTAATCTGGCCCACACCTTCTGCTGGCAGCCTATATAAATGTCATGAAAGAAGGAAGCTTATTTTCTCTTTGCCTGTTTACTCTTGCTCTGGCAAGTCCATTTCTTCACTGGCCTTAAGCCAACTTCTTTGGGATTCCAGCATATACTGACGACCAGCTGAGACATCCAGTCTCATGGACTGAACAACTACAGGATTCTTGGACCTTCCATTCATAGGCAGCTGTTGTTGGACCATAGCATATAAGCAACTCTAATAAATATCTTTAAGTGTATATATAATATATGTATTGTATATACATACAGGTACAAAGGGCATATATACATATATGATTACATACATGTATATGTTTTTTCTATAAGTCTAGAGAACCCTAACTAATATAAACACTAACCATTATACAGATAAAATTTGAAATTAAGTGCATAGTGTAAGCTATGAATGTGAAGTTAGAGGTCAGGTCCTTTGGTGGTATGTACAATATATGGTTATTTTTCTATAGTCAAGGTCTACCACTTAATGTAGAAGTTCATATCTCAGACCTGACATGCCATAGTCAGGAGGTTTGGGTAAGCCACTGATGTTTCCTATTGTTCTCTTCTCTGGAAATCTGTTAGAGCAGTCTTCCTGCATCAGGACTGGGGAATTCCCTGAGAAGCACATGTACATCTGGGGGCCCAGACTACATAGGCCATCATCCAGGCTAATGCCCAGCCATAGGCAGGCCATCAACATGGCTTCTCCTCTCTTTATTTCAGAAGTCTTCCTGACCCTCCATTCACTTTCTGCGATTTCACTTATGTGCAATAAACTGTAGTCTACAAAAGTTAACTAGAAGAGTCTAGAAATAAGCAATCTCAGGCTTCAAATCTTGTGCTGTTCTGAGCAGTGCGGTGAAATCTCATTCATCCCAACAAGGACACAGATCCTCCTTCATCTCATGCCTCTGTGCTGTCCAGTACTTGCCACAGCCATCTTTGTTACCACAAAGCATAGCAGGCTCGGGCTGAAGTTATCTTGTTTTACAGTTAAAGCTCTTAAGCTGGAAAAGTCATTCAAATGGGCACAAGGGCATACAGCATGCATCCCGGATGATTATCATCACAGCACTTAGGTGCAATAGGGAAACCATCTGGGCCATCAGGCATCCACTGCAGATCTTGGGGTACATTTTCTGTGATAAGGGGAGACAGCTATAATTCTGCTCACCTTGGTGTTTCAAACATGGGAATACACAATGGTTTCTTTATTCTCTTGGTATTCATTCAAAGATAGAGTGTAAGGCAAACTTACATTTTTGTGTATTGGATTACTTCCATACCATCTGGAAGCATGAACATTATACCCTTAATCTTTTCGTTGAACACGAGTCCAAATCTTTAGTGGCAATAGGTAAGATGGGGCTGAGGAAGCGGTGCGAGAGATCAGCGCTGTGCCTTCTGAGCTATGCAGGCTTCAAACGTGCCGTGTGCACATGGTGTGCATGCTGACATCTAGGACCTCATCCCTGCCTGCAGAATGTTTGTGCAGCAGCCTCGACTTCAGAGTGAGGGACTGTCCCCAGCTCCCTTCCCTGACCCGCACACTGGCCCCCCAAATAACAGATTTTTTCTTGTAAGCATCTTTCCTAGGTTCCATTTGTGTGTTTCCAGCCCTAGTTAGTTAGTTAGTTAGTTAGCTAGCTAGCTAGTTAGTTAGTGGTTAGCACATGTGTTTATATTTCTCCATGTGAGTATAAAAGCCAGAGGCATTTTCCACCTTCTTTTGTGAGTCAAAGACTTTTCATTGATTGCTCATCCAGCTAGGCTGTACGACCAACAAGCTCTGTCTCTAGTTCCCCATTGCAAAGCTCCAATTCTGCATTACCACACCCAGATTTTATGTGGGTTCTGAGAGCTCCACTCAGGCCTTTGTGCTTGCCGGGCAAGCTCTCTATTGACTTAACTGTCTCCCCAGCCTCAGCAGACTGTCTTAGCAGACAGAGGATGTGGTTGGGCATCAGAGGGCCTTTCTTGGAATCCCATGAAAAGAAAGCGAACAAGCTGTAGTTGAGGGAGCACCTTGTTCTCAGCTATAGCAGATAGGGTAAATTGTTCCCGGGCTATAGGACAGAGGGCACCTTGTTCCCGGGCTATAGGAGAGAAAGTATATTGTCCCTGGGCATCTTGTTCCCATGTTCCAGGGCAGGAAAGGGGCAAAAGCAGACTCAACAGCAAGGACAGATGTCAGTCTTGCGTCCTCCAAGTGTCCCTCAGGTGTGGGAGATTTAAAACTGTCAGATGAGGTAATGGAACGTCTATGTGGACGGATGTGTGTCAGACAGCCAGTGTGCATATTTCATTTTGGCTTTGACATGGGACAAATATCTGACTGGTTGATTTTGTTTCCCTATCTTCAGAGCTATTATTGTGGTAAAAGTCTGTGGCCGTTGTTAACACAGCAGGTGAGTAACAGAGTTATGACTCTGACTTTCAGAGTAGATCTATAAGGCAGGATAATACCTTGCTTAGGGGATGACCTGCTCTGTCTTCATGGGTGGCCTGGGGGACAGGGCATTAAGGAGCTGAAGCTTAACCATGTAGAACTTCCACATTTAGATCACTAAGGCCAACAAAAGAGCTGGAAGCAAGGCTCCAGTTTGTGACACACTTTCTTGCTAGGGCCTATTCTCAGGGTCCCGTGGGGTCTCCCTGTTAGAGGCATATGCCAAGCTTGAGGGTTTGTTCCCTACCACAATGAAAACAGTAAGAGAGAGACTGTTTGGCCCCTGCCATTGGGAAAGTATGTGTGACATGTAACCAGTTCATTCTGGTTTGTCCCGGACTGTTGGACTGTTCTTGCTTTGGCTCTGAAAAGTCCCCTCAATCTCTGGGAAAACCAAGAAAGTTAGCCACCAGACATTTTCATAGCTCCTGTGGGTGTAAAACTCACCCTATTAAATTTGAATTGTTTTCTTACTAGTGTCAAAAGTATGGAAAAATAGAGATAAATCTGAGATTAGCCAACCCCCCCTCCAATAAATGCTGAACACTGCAGAAATCTCTCATGAGCAGAATGGAGTTTGTTTCCCAAACACTTCTCCTACCTGTGCCTCGCTGTGGCTTCCCTCAGAACTTGACAGGTTTCCATGGTGCACTTGAGGTGTAAACCAGGAAACTCAGCCGTAAACTCCTCCCTGACCCCAGCTCTCACTTCAGCCTCTCACGCCCCCTTTTACACTCTCCTGGCTTACACACCACTTTGCCCTCTGAGTGCTTCTCCATGCCTGGGAAATCGTGCCTCCTACTTGTTGAAACTCCACCTCCCTGCTTACCACAGGGAGACATTTTCTTTTCTTCTAAGCTGAATGGTTGGCCAAGCCACACATGCCTCAAGGAAGGTGTAAAATGCAGGGCAGGAGCAGGAGGAGGGGTGCCAGGAGCAGCCTTTCTGGAGCGGCTGTCTCTCTCCTCACAGCATGCTCATGCCGTCATTCTAACAGGAAGCAGCAGACTATGACTCCCTCAGCCCACAGCAGCTCCAGCCTCAGTGATCTTGGTCATGAGAAAGTGGGATGTGGAGTCCTGATGTGTGGACTTTGATTGCCCACATGGATTCCTTCTTCTGGGTTTCCCGCAGACTTCCCCACTGTGCACAGGACATAAATAGGTAGCAATGGTGTGGTGGAGCTTTGAAGTCTGCGTGGCTTCTAACCTGGAAGGTTGCACACAGCTCCCGGATGGAGGAAAGTCACCTCCAAGAGACATGAAGCCTTTCTTCCATGTCTTCCTAATTGGGAGATATGGCTGAGTTTAAGAGATAACCCATTGTTCTTAGAGAGTAAAGCTATGGCCCCATGAACAGCAGAGTGGGGACAATCTTCATGACTTTGATTGGGTTCTGTTGACTATCCTTGATTCTAAGTGAAAAAAGAGAAATGAATGTTGTCTGTCCATAAGCTGTCTGTCTCCTCGGCCCCCCACCCCCGTCACCCTCTCTTTTCAGCTTGACTTATCGGAACACTCTAGCAGACCCTGTATGAGCTCTTTGACATAAGGGGAAACACGCACATGAAACTATCTATCGAGAGGCTGGGGAGATGTCCCAGTGGTCAGGTGCTTGCTGAGCAATGGTGGGAACCTGAGATCCGATCCTGGCACCCATGTAAAATCCAGGCATGGTGGTAAATGTTTGTAACCCCAACAGTTGTGGGGGCATATCAATAAAGTGACCCCAGGGCTTGCTGACCAGCTGGTCTAGCCCAAATGGTAAGTTGAGAGATCCTGCCCCTTCCCCCAAAAGATATAAACCAATAGAGAAATACGTTTGACATGTACCTCTAACCTCCATGTGTGCATGCACAGGTAAGCATATGACAACCACTCATGTGCATACAACACACAGAAACACACACACTCATACACACACACACCACGAACAACAACGAAGCTGCCCTTCTTTCTAGCCTAGCCCCACAGACCTTCGGAGTGTCAGAGTGATCACCAGGACTTGCTTTCACTCACCTCTGCCTCTCTCCGCTCCGACAGAGAACACTGCATGAGTTCATACTTAACACTGTGTGTTAGTTTGATGAATGGAGTTTTGTGTCCTGCCTGGGAGGTTAATAAATGTTTTTCTCTTGGTTTCTTTCTCTTTATTGTGAGGGGGAAGGACACGACTTTGGCACAGCAGAGCTAGCAGTGGCTTTCTGCAGTCATCGTGGGACACAGAGGTCACTAGCTGAGGCATGGCTCTGTCCCCAGTGCTGGCACCATTGTACTGTCCAGCCTGCCTCACCTCCTACTCTCTTCACCCCCAGAGTCTGGAGACAAATAGTGAATTCATGTTTGAAATGTTCTTTTCATATTAATCTGTCCATTACAGCACTTTGGTGAGAGTAAACGGAAATCTACGAGAAAGAGCACACTTGAGCACTGGCGGTGGGCAGGCAGCCGGTTTAGTCCCTGCCTACTCAGGCCTTGCAGGATCAGATGATGGGGAGGCAGCCGCAGCCTCACGCTCCCTCCTGGGTTCCCTCCAACACTAGCCCCAAGCTGTTTTAGCTGGTGTAGTCACATGGCACTAGGTTGAACCTGGAATTGAAGTGGGTTTTTAATTTAGTTTTGCTTGTTAGGACCTGTGTATTGTTTGTTTGGGTGCTTTCATAGCTTGGTAAATTTTATGATGCAGCCTTGTTTCCTCTTAAGTGTTTCTAGAAGAAGAATAAATGATAAAAGACATAAAATCCCAATGAATTATGACATATGCCATCTCTTCTGCATAGCTCTGTACCTTGCAGGAAGATTCTGACCTAACTCTGGGTAATTCTCGTTTGAGACATCTACACCCATGAAGGTTATTTTTAATAACTATATTATTATCAAAAGCATCTTTGTGTGGGGAGTCTGCAGTCTTCTTCTTATTCCATTACCACAACATCGTCTATTTTTTATATATGAGTAATTTGTGGAGGAACATTTCGGCCTATAATGACTTTTTAAATCTGTGGGTTTTTGTTTTTTTTTTTTAAAGAAATTGGGCCCAAATGAAAACCTATAAATAGCTGACTCACGGGGAAGGGCAGAAGCAGGTATGACCGCGAATGTGAGAGTAACAGATAGCACACCTTGCTTCCACTCGGGGGTTTCCTATAAATCAAAGACCTTGAAGGTTTAATTTTCCAAAAGACTTTCATCTATTTCTTGGAGTGTGGCTTTGTTCAGCGAAGTTATAAGGGCATGCTGCTTCGAATCTTTAACAATCAACATATATAAAGGGGAATTGTCACTTGTGCATTTGGCTTCTCATGAGCTAACTTCTATCTCTGGACTTAGGATAATATGATGCATGTTGTAATGCATGATACTTCCCACTGCAGCTCTCATCATTGAACCTTTATTTCCCTTTCAACATCTCTAATCATCAGTCCATGGGTACTGGGGACTCAGTAAAGCATTGTCTTAGCCTGTTGGCTGATGCTATAGCAGCATACCCCATCCCAGAGAAATGATAAAATACAGCCTTTCCTATGAATCTGTATCCCATCTCAGGGAAATGACAAACAGTAGCCTTGCCTATGGTCCATACCCCGTCCTAGGAAAATTATAAACAGTATCCTTGCCTCTGGTCTATATCTCATCCCAGGAAGACTATAAGCAATAGAAGAACATTTCCTTCTCACTGTCCTGTAAGCCCTGAAGTCTATAATGGCCTCTTGTTGGGTCAGGGCACAGCAGAAGGGCAAGGTGGCGTACATGAAACAGCAAGAGAGCCATTAGACCAAACTGCCTGCTCATCAGGAGTCTGCTCTGTGCACAATGGCATTGTTCTGCCCACTGGAGCAGAGCCCTCAGGACCTGCTCTCCTTCTGGAAGCCTCACCTCTTGACACTGTCATGGCACAGGCACGTCTTTAGTATGAGATTTGGAAGAGGCAAGGAGACTTTGGTTTCTACTAGCCTTTTGATCTGACTCCGGCGGAATCAAAGGACTTCTCCAGCCCAGCTACTACCTGTGTCCCTGTTTCAACTAAGGGCACCAATACTTTCCCAGTCACAAGATGTTTTAAATTGATTCTCTCTTCTTCAGCTTCAACATTAACCATCAATCCTATATAATCTCCTTGTGGCAAGAGACCTAGTGCCTTCCTTGTGAAGTGAACATCAGGGCATGGAATGCATGAATAAGAAAGCACCATGAGGCAAATGCCTGCATAGCCACCTCCTCTCTGATGATCACTCCTGCCAGCTCGCCTGGCCCTGCGCAGCTCTCCCGAATCCTGTTCCTGTCAGGAGGATCCCACGCTTATGTGCTGCTTTCTTCGCTGTTTTAATGCTGCTGTCTTTTGTTTCTTCTTATTATTACAAAATCCAATGTATTCTTGTACATCTTACTTCTCCTAAGTAATTTTCCTTCCCTTGGTGCAATGTGTGTGTGCTAGAGCATACATGTGGAGACCAGAAGATACCTTGCAGAAGCCCATTCTCTGCTTCCACCATGTGGGTCCTAGGGATTGAACTCGGGTCATTAGGCTTGGCAACAAGCACCTTTACCCTCTGAGCCACGTTGCTAGCCCCATGTTTTGTTCCTTTCGCTCTATATGCAGTTTTGAGGTTCATCCACACTGCTGTCTGTTTCAGTACCAGCTGCTTTTCTCACTGTGGTAACCAGATCTCGACACAAAGCAACAAAGATGGAAGGGCTTGTTTTGGCCAGTTTGAGAGATACAATTTGCTGTGGCGGGGAAAGCATGGCAGCAGAGGGGAGAGGCTGCTGCTCACATTTTGCTTGTAGTCCTGAAGCAGAGGGGCAGAGCCTAAGGGGCTAGGCCATAAAGCCTCAAGGCAGGCCTCCTGTGGCCCATGTCCTCCAGCAGAGCCCATCTCCTTGAAGTTCCACAGACTCTCTAAACCGCTTCCCCGGCTGGGATGCAAGTATTCAAATGCGGACGTCCAAGGGGAGATTTCACATCTGCAACGGGAGAGCTACTTTATTTAATATGTACTTGTCACTGTCTGCATTTCCGTTGTGTGAATATGCCATGGTGTTTCTGGTTTGTGACCTGATTGACTTTAATCTTGTCTGAAGCTTCGTCTCTGATGAGCAGCCCCACTGTAGATATCTGCCTATAGCATCCTGATGCATGGAGTCACCGGGTTGCAGCATGTGTCTGTTTTCAACTTAGCAAGACAGTCAAAGAGATTCAGCTATTTTCCATTCCCCCACTATCATGGGATCCATTCTTCAACTCTGTCAAATCTTGCTATTGCTCATTTAACTTTAAAAAAAAAAAAAAATGCTCTGGCACTATGGCATCTCACTGTGGTTTGCATTTTGTTTTGTTTTATTGAGACATGGTTTCATATAGCCCAGGCTAGCCTTGAACTCACTTTGTAGCCAAGGATGACCTTGAACCTCTGATCCTTCTTCTTTGGCCTCCCTAGTGCTGGGGTGGTAGGGTGGTAGGGGTGCACCACCACCACTGGGCCTGGTTTTATGCAGTGCTGAGAATAGAACCCAGGACTTCATGAATGCCAGGCGAGCATTCTACCAACCCAGCCCCAGCCGCTTCACTGTTGCTTTAATTAGCTCTTCCCTGTGCATGATGGGTTAGCTGGGCCTTATATGGTTTTGTTGTTTTGTCAATTGCGACTTGTCTGCAGTGTAGTGCCTGCCTCACCACATGTTTGCCCGTTTTCTCTGTTGAGTCATCCATCCTTCCCTTACCGATTTGTACAAGCTCCTCATCTGTACTGATGACAAACATGTAGCTTGTTATACCGTCCGGGCTCTGTTTAACTAGTCTTCGGGCTCCGTTTAACTAGTCTTCGGGCTCCGTT
>JADRCH010000139.1:1303417-1322968 GCA_019843965.1 Rhynchomys soricoides | reverse complement strand
TTTAACTAGTCTTCGGGCTCCGTTTAACTAGTCTTCGGGCTCCGTTTCACTAGTCTTCGGGCTCCGTTTCACTAGTCTCCGGGCTCCGTTTCACTAGTCTTCGGGCTCCGTTTCACTAGTCTTTGGGCTCTGTTTAACTAGTCTCCGGGCTCCGTTTAACTAGTCTCCGGGCTCCGTTTAACTAGTCTTCGTGGCTTGTCCTTTCAACTCTCACAGGAACCCCGGAAAGCTCTGTCATGAGCCTCAGTTTCAAAGCAGAGCTCTCTGCTCCCCTCGGAGACTGCTGGCTGTCACAGTGGCTCTTCTCTCCCAGAATCAACTCTGCACATCCTTCCTGGGGTTGCTGTGGTGGGATTCTTAGACTACACCCTGGCCCGTTTATGCTATGGGGTAGCACTTTGCTCCTATCTCCTGTCTAGGCTGGCCTCTCAACAGTATCGTAATCTCTAGGAAGCCAAGTTGCCTTTACAAGATTACTTGTTTATGTATTAAAGGAGCTGGGATATCTTCAGAACTACCTATTGTGAGGTCATCGTGAAGTGAGACCTTTCCCCACCTCCGCATTAACCCACCTGGGTGTCTTCTCTGTACCCAGGTTAGCTTCTTTTTCTCTGTTGGACTAGGACTTTATTCTTCCAGTTCGTTTTTCCCTCAAGTCATGTACTGATCTACCCTGACACTCCCGCAGACTCCTCTACCTGCATTAGCTACAGTCCATCAGAAAGCACAGAGCAGAGATGAGCGAGCTTCTCCCAGGGTACATCCAAAGGCTCCTGTTTTTCTTTTTCTTTCTCCCTTGTCACATGTTTATGTGTGGTGTGTGTGTGTGTGTGTGTTCATATATGAATGCTCACTAAATGTTGTTTTTTGGAACAGGAAATGCTATGCAGGATCTGGGCCCCATTCTGTTTCTGCCCTTAACTACCCGGTTAGCTCTCAGCTCTCAGCTTCTGTTTCTTTACCAAATAAGCAGGGCAAAATTGGCTTTCATGTACTGTGAAGTTTCTGTAGACTCTCTGTTCCATGAGTATGTTCAATGAAAGCAAGTTTCTTACTATTTGCTGAGAAGTCATAGTTAGTCCTTACATATTCAGTCTAAGGAAGACCTGGAGCTCATTTAGATTTCTCCAAAGAGAACAACAAACTGTCTCCTCCCCCCCCCCCCCCCCCCCCAGTGAATGATGCCCCGTTCCCTAAGAATTCATGTGGAAAACTGTCCTGGCCTCTCTTCTTCCCCTGTCATGTCATAAAATACATCTGTATGATCACACAGTTACTGCTGAATCTACAAGCCATGCTTTAAGACAGCTAATGGAGACACACAAGTCAAGTGAATATTACTTAAACTTATCTTTCCCCAGGCAATCAGCTAATCAAACGCCTTTACTGCTGTGATTGTTGTTATTCAGAAAAATATAATCCTGGAGGAGGCAGCCTTGTAGGAAACCTAGAAATTCAGAACAGCAAATGAAATCTATAATGCCACTGGGAAATACCAAAGCAATTTGTGTAGGGCTTTCCCCCTTTTGACTTACGTGTGTGTGTGGGGGGGGGGGGGTTGTTTGTTGTGGAAATCCACTGAGCAGACCTCCCTTTTACCTCAATGGATATGTAATCACTTAGAGCAGATGCAGGAAGAATCTGCTCCAGGGTCAGGCTGGCTCCATGCTTCAGGATACAGGACATGTAAAACCTTCAAGGGGTTTTTTTGGGCTGGGGAGATAGCTCAGTTGAGGAAGTGCTTGTGCCCTAGTGTGAAGACTTGAATCCCCACCCTCTGCCCCTACATAAAAGGTGAGGGATGCCAGCACATTTTTATAATCATAACAACAGAAGGGGAGATAGGGAGAATCCTTTGACTTACTGCTCAACTAGTCTGTCCTAATAAACAAGACCCAGGCCGTGACAGACCCTGTCTCAAATAAGAAGGCAAAGATGGATAATTTCTGAGGAACAGTGCTCAGGGTTGACCTCTGACCTCCATGTGCACACAAGCATATTTTCTTGGCAACTATGAGGATTATCAGATTGCCCTGTGATAAGCTGTGAGCTACAGGCCCTGAAGGATCATGGGATAAGGGCAGGAAGCCTGCAAGGAAAGACTACACTGGTGAGGAGACAGGATCATCTCTGGATCAGCTCCCACAGCAAGGACATTCCTTTGTCCACACGTGTATCCACCTGGAGGTCACTCTGTCAGGGTAGGTCACTCTTTCATACTCCCCAAGTTTGGGATGCTATCCTGTGCCCTGGCTGCCTAAAAGGCAGGCCAATGTGAACATCTAAATCAGTAGTATCCTAAGTGTGGGTGTGGGAGGGGGAATAAAGAGATGTAAACAGGCAGTAAAAAAGGAAGGTGAATGGAGCCCAGAGCCTCAGTCAGACCAGAAGAAATCTTACTTGTAAGCACCTTGACAGAGGAGATAAGGAGAGAGAAAGAGCAGAGCAAGGAAGCTAGGTGTGTAGAGACACCTTCAAGGGCCTCCTGCTGTCTGCAGTGACTCTCAAGTGAGCTCTCAATCCCTGAAACAAACATTTCACTAGGTGCATCTTTTAGTTTTCTTTCAAAGAATCCCAATAATCTTTCTGCTATTTTTTATTCCTCTCTGAGGCAGCTCTCACTGATAGTAAATAAATACTAAAAATGGCCAAAGACTTGCACGTGTGTTCCTGTATGCATACCTGTGGACATGTGTGCACATCCATGTGGAGGCCGGAAGCTGCCGCAGTGTGTGTCTTCCTCAACCATTCCCCACCTCATTTTAAAGGACATATTCTTTATTTTAAATATGTAAATAAGTTAAGGAAAGTGGCACATTCCAGTGTCCAAAAAAGCTAGAGGTGTCAGATGCCCTAGAGTTAAGAGTTACCAGCAATTGGGAGCCACCCAGCATAGGGGACAGAACTGATCTCTGCTCCTCTGCGGGAAGAGTGTGCATTCCCAAGTGCTGAGCCATTGCTCCTGTACACTCTGCCTTATTTTTTTGGCATGGTCTCTCACTGAAGCCGGACCTCACCGATTTGACTAGGATGACTGGCCAGTGCCATCCGACCTAAAGACTAGTGCATGGATCCTCCTGCGTCTACCCCCAAGCACTGGTGTTACAGGCAACTCTTCCGTGCTCACACGGGCTCTGGGGAATTGAACTCGGTCCTTGTGATTGTATAGCAGACACCTTAGCAACTGAGCCATCTCCTCCTCCTTAAAGGACTTTTTTTCTTTTCTTTTGTAGTATCTGACCCATTTGCAAGGCAGTGGTTCCTAAATGTCATCAGTACACCAGACTTTTCAGAAAATGCATTCCGAAGGGAATTGATTTTTATCTGCAGTAGTCTCATCCTCCGGACAGGTTATTGACTGCATCCGATAGAATAGAAGTGTAAAGCCAGAATAAAGCATCTCGGCAGCAAATCCCAAGGGGGACGCTCGAGATCGTTCACCGAGTAAAAAGATCCGAGAGCCAGACAGTATCAATAGAGAAGAAAGGGAACATAAAAGCCCTAGGTTTCTAAAGGAGTCTTTCCCTGGGTGTCATGTGGGTTTTGTTGACTGCCCCTTCCTTTCATTATGCTGTCTGTTCATAACACTTTCCAAGCTCTTATTAGAATATGAGATTGGTAGAGACTGGTAATCAAATATTTAAATATACGGAGTCAGTCTGTCCGCTGAGTGTCGCACAAACAGGAGGACCTGAGGTCCATTCCTCAGAACCCGTTTTAAAAAGCCAGGCATAGTGGTATATGCCTGAATTTCCAGTGTTAAGAAAGTAGAGACAGTGAGTTCCTTGGGGCCTGTAGCCTGTCTGATGTGGTCGGGGCCAGTGAGAGACTAGGTCTTAAGAACAGAAGGTGTTGGTGCCTGGAGATTAATAGCTAAGGTTGTCCTATGTTTTCCATAGGTCTGTGTGCATGCATGTGAACATGCACACACACACACACACACACACACACACACACACACAGAGAGAGAAAGAGAGAGAGAGAGAGAGAGAGAGAGAGAGAGAGAGAGAGAGAGAAGTAGATTTAAGTATGTTAACACAGGGATGCTGGCCTGCTGACTTGGTATGCAGTCATTCTGGGAGGCTTTGGTGGAATTTACTCATTGGTTTCTGGCTTGTGTTATTTTGAATGTTCCGTATTCCCCGTATGTTAGCTAGCTTCATCTGACTGTGGAAATTCCAGAGACCTTCCTAGCCCCATGGTGCTTCTCTTCTAGCTGGAGTCCCGGCTACCTCATGCCCCTGGTTGCTAGCATCCTAACCTTATTACATGGAAAAACTACTTGCACTCCAAGAAGAATATGCACATGTGGGCCTCACTCGAGACTTATAAATCCAGGTTCTGAACACTGAGGTCAGTATTGAGAAGAGGACAGTAAACTAACTTTAAAATAGAAATGGAACTAAGTTCTCGTGGAGCCCTAAAAGCATTTGAGAAACGGAGGCAACAACAGGAGTGGTAATTCTGTGGGAGAGCATGGGTTTGTAGGGTCTGAGCTGAAGGACTCTCTGTGTCCATAATGAAATCGTGGACCTGAAGCGCTTATCTAAAACTAAGGACAAAACAGCATTAGATGGTGACAAAAATGATCAAGGTGTCCAGGGAATAAAGGTAAATAATGTAATTTCATCAGCTCTAGGGTGGAGGTTGTTTGGTAAAAGGAGGTAGAGCGGACTGGCGGTGACTGGGTGGTGGTAGTGTATGGGGCGGGGCTAGAGAGGGCAGCAAGGGAGTGTCTGTCCTCAAGGGGAACTGGAGTTCTAGGGGGAAAACGATAGAAGAGGCGCTGACAGTACAGTCTCCCTCTGAGGTTGGATTGGAGTCCCAGAAGCTGTGATGGATCTGTTGTGGAGTGTGCATTGGTGAGGGGTGCAGACGATCGGGAGCCCTCTGTCCAGGCGCACATGCACATGACTTGACGCACTGAGTTTCGGGACTCTATCCTGTAGACAGGGACAAAGGCTCTGATATGCTGATAAATGTTTAATGATTGTCACTTGGCAGGAAAAGTCATGGTTTGTGGCTCCTGCCATGGCATGAATACTTGTGCCACAGCAAATCTCAACTTGCCACTGCTTTTAGTACACTAGAAACCAGAGTCACAGAACATGTCTTGCACAGTGGGTAAAAGGCATAATCAAGTTAATCCTGACAGCTCAGGTAAAGGACATGACAAGACTAAGAGAAAATAGGCATTTGATGTACCCTCTTGGTCCTCTAGATAAAGGGAACAGTCTTAATGAGGTATTTACCCAATAAAATAAAGCCTGTCCCAGGCTTAGCTCACAGCCTCCACTGTGGACCTTGTGCTTGAGACAGTGCCAGTTGGAGATCTGATGGAAATATAAAATTCTGACCTCCATTCACAGCCACGTCACCCACATTTCATATATCATTTAGTAGCAAGTTTGTCTTTCAAACATCCTGCTTTGGCGTAATCGACTCTCCATCTGGTCAAGGATCCTTGGAGTACAGGGTAGGTCATATTGCTATCCCATCAGAGTGGTCCAGTTCATTCTGAATAAAGCAAGCATGCAGAGGGAATTCCCCACATGACCTTGGGTCTTGGGTCCCACTAACTCTCCACCTTCATCTTCACTGCTTTCTCCTTAAATCACAAGGGATTCTTGTCACTTTGGGCCTCTGGATGTATGTTTCTTTGGTCTTGGAAAAGAAGCCTGGGAACCTGACTTTGAACATTTTTCAAAACCCTGTGAAGGCACTGAGCAAACATGATTCTAGAACATGTGGTGACTCAAATTGGAAGCTTCCTAGAGAGAAAGTAGGCAGGGGATGGGAGCTGATGCCTTTTTGGGGCAGAGTCGCAGTGGGGGCAATGAGGACTTTCTGGGACTGTAGAAGGTAGACCAGTTGGGAGAGTGCTTGCCTAACACACATCCCCAGCACCTGATAAACTGGGTGTGGTGGCAAACAGTTGTGGGTATAGAACATTATGAACATGCTTGACACTGTTCAAATGTACACTCACAGTCACTGAAATGTGAAAATTTTTGCTGCAGATATTTTCCCATAATTTTTAAAACACAGTTCAATGGAAAGAAAACACTCAGGCCTGGAGAGATGGCTCAGGTGTTAGAACAGTGAGAGCTCTAGACACAAAGTAAACAAAGGCTAAACTTTACACCTTATATGGAAGGTATGGGGAGAAATCAATGCAAGCGTTCCCTAGACTCCGGTATAAGAGCATATGGCTTTAGGGAACAGAGGATATGCTGGAGGATGGAGATTAGTGAATGATTCTTAGATGTGGCACTGGAAACAGGATCCATGAGTGAAAGCAAGCAGGATGCTGACTTCATCAAAATTGGAAGCTTTTTTGTGATGAGGATGAACAGAGAAGCTGTAGACTGGGACACAGCATAACGTGCAAGCCACCAAGGGTATGTGGCTGAAACCTGTACAGAATTCTCAGAATCCAATAGTTAGAAGAAAAAAAAAAAGAAATTGGCAAAGAAGTGAATAGACATTTCTCCAAAGAAGGTATGCAGAGGTCAAGTAAACATCTGAAAATATGGTCAGCATCATCAACCATTAGGAGAACGGTAGTCCAACCACAGGGGCTTTCTAGGACTTGCTTATCAGAACAGTGAACATTTAAAAAAATAAGAAATAAAAGTAACTGCATGCCATACTGTCGAGATGCAAAGAAATGGAATCACTCATAAGCTAGTGGTCAGTGTATGAACTGGCATGACTATTCTGAAAAACTTGCTTGTTATCTTTTTTTCCAAAAATAAATCAGGCTATCAAAAATAAAGGACTTTTTTATTTTGGAAAATAAAGACACTTGCTACTAGGCCTGTTGACATGAATTTAATTACAGGAACTCCTGTGTGTGGTGGAAGGAGAGACTAAGTTGTCCTCCGAACACACACACACACACACACACACACACACACACCCCACGTAATATATAATTAAGAGAAACGGAGCCATACAACTGTGATATGATCTGTCAATCTCATTCTTGGCATTTCTGCAAGAGAAATGAAGCTCTGGGTGCATGTAGAGATACATGCATACAAATGTCCACAGGGCCTTTACTTGTAATAGCTCAATTTTGAAGGTTTATTTGTAGTTATTGAAGAGTCAACACCAACCCAGAGTGGGGTAAGGTGTGGTTCTGGGGTAGAGAGCCCTCCTAGCATGCACAAAGTCCTGTGTTCCATCCCTGGCACAGCAGAGACAACCCAGCAAGACTGTCACACGCAGGACTGCTGTGGTGTGTTTCCTGGGCTTCCATTAGTTTTTACCTCAAAATGTAATCATTGATCATTGAAAATAAGCTTTATGCAAGAGTGCCTGTTCTTCTGCCTGATTCCATCCACTTGTCCTGTACACTTAGTGCTCTCTAACACACCGTGCTTGTGTGTAATGTGAACTGTGTGTCTCCCATCACTAACGGCAGTAACTTCTTAATTCAGTCTGTAACCCTCCCTTCCAGAACAGAGCCCGGGACATAACATGACATAAGTGTCTGTCAGTCAAGTAAATCAAACTCATGGGTACAAAGTGCAAAAGATACCTTCTGTCAATGATGACTGGAGCTTCCATACACATGTGCAAACAAGTCTGCATGTTTGTAGTTAGGCCTGGCATGTCTTGAAATTTAGAATATTTTTTTCATTTTGTGTGTGTGTCCTGGGGATCCATCTGACATCTGGCCTATATCATTACTTCAGTCTTCTTTATTGCTGAGAATTCTGTGGTCAAGATGTACCTTAAATTGCTTAGCCATTCATCCACAGAAGAATATCTGTTTTGGTTTTGTTTGTTTGTTTGTTTGTTTGTTTTTTATGACAGAGTTTCATGTAGCCTAGGCTAGCCTTGTTCTTACCATGTAGCTGAAGATGACTTTGGACTCCTGATCCTTCTGCCTCTAGCCCCCTTATGAATGTGCATGCAGTGAACACTAGAGCAAATAAAAGCAGATTCTAAATACTATCAAGTCAGTGGAAGCTATTGATTCATGGTTATAAAACTCTCCCCCTGTCAGAACACTGCTGAGAACTATGATACTAACACATGGTTGGAGAGATAGTTCAGTGGATGAAAACCTTGAAGAGCAAGCCTGGGACAAGAGTTCAGAGCCTCAGGACCCATGGGCAGATGTGGCAATCATCTAGAATCCTGGAACTCAGGATGCAGAGACGGGGGATATCCAGAGCCAGCTGGCCTGGCAGACTCAATGAATCGGCAAATTCTGGGTTCAAATAAAGACCTTGATTCATAAATAAAGTGAAGAATGAGTGAGGCAGATACCTGGTGTCAATCTCTGGCCTGTATAAGCACAGAAGCATACACACATGCATGTGTACTTACACACATGCAGACATATATACATACACACATATATATGTACATTTACATATATGGTATATATGTATATACCAGTCATATATATCATTTATGTGTTCTATATATCATATAACTGTGTTTATAAAAATTGCTAACCTTTCATTACAGTTCTGTAAGGACTAGGCAAAGGAGGAATTGTCATAATCATTTGACAGCTCAGTTCATCAAGGCTAGAGAAACAAGATCCTACCCCGGGGTTTATTCCACATCACAGCCAAAATACAAACTTCAGCTTTTGGTCCTGCTGAGTACTTAAAAAAAAAAAAAAAAAAAAACCCACAGCTGCTCGTTATTGATGGAAGTAGCAATTTCTGTGATTTGTAAATTAACATTTCCAGAGGGGGAAAGGTGGTTTGCGTGTGTCACAAACCACACGCAGTTGTCCTGGGATTTGGAACAGAGCTAATAGCATTGTTCCCACTGAGGTATGTGTGTGAACTGGGCTGTGCCAGGTCGCCATTCATTTGTCTGCCCCCCCTCAAGCATGTGGAGCCTCCATATGCTGGGAGGCTGGACCCCAGCATGGCTCCCCTGCCTGCCCAGTGCTCTCTTTCCTGTGTTCAGAGCTCTTTCCCCTCCAGTCGGCTCCAGAGCACCTCCCACTGTGCCCCAGGCTGCTCTGCTCACAACAGAGGAGGCTCTGACATCAAACTCTGGGCTTATAAATTAAACAGGAGTAATTTTCAGGCAAGGAATCACTTAGCAAAGCATTACCGTGAGCGAGTCAATTGCAAGGGCGGCTGCAGCAGCTCCTCCGTGTGCCGGACACCACTGTTTTTGTGTGCTGTGCTGCATGACTGCATGAGTGTAAGTTGTCTTCTGTGATGTGTCCTCATCACTGTAGCAAGGCCTGCTTCCAATCCACAAAGCCTAATGCTTTTAATAAACAAATGGTCATTTAATCACTTCAACTTTAACAGTTATATGCCTTTGGACTCTTAACAAACTCATTTAGACAGCAGGAAGCAGATTGGGACACTTTTGAGGAGAATTCATGTTTTGGGCACATGATGTATAAGTACCCATGATAGACCCTTGCAAGTATTTTATGTGCGTGCCCCTCCCCCACCCCAGAACCCATGCTGGAGAGATCAGTAGATTCCCAACAGTTGTCCTCCTACCTCCACGCATGCGCTGTGGCATACAGGTGCCGCCACTGTCAAATATACACGATAATAATAAATAAAACTTTTTTGATGTTAAGTTTCTTAGGTATTGAAAACTAAATGAAAAAAGAAATGCAACAAGGGGGGGAAACTATGGATTGCACCAACTGCAGAGCTAAAGGGGAATTTACAGTACATATGTTTAAAAGGGAAGCACTTACCAATTTTTGCATTTATTGGTGTGTATGTGTGTGTGTGTGTGTGTGTGTGTGTGTGTGTGAGCATGTGCGTGCACATATTCATGCCACCCATGGTACATATGCAAGACAGAGGACTACTTGGAGTCTATTCTGTCCCTCCACCATGTGAGTTCCAGGGACCAAGCTAAGGTCTTGGGCTTTATGGAAAGCACATTCACCTGCTGAGCCACAGTGCCAGTCCTGAGAGAGAAGGCTGAAACTCCTAGGTCAAGGAGAGGAAATAAATCCAAAGGAGGGAGCTGAAGCTGTACTTCATATCGGAGGGCTGGCTAGCATGTAAAGGAGAGCAGGCAGAGTGGGGGTGGGGCAATGAAGTGAGGAAAATTAGAAAATTGACCCCAAAAAGCTGATCCCTGGAAATGATCAGTCATGTGGGCAAACCTTTAGCAAGATTGTCAAGGAAACCAGGTAAGAGACACAAATCACTGGTATCAGAAGGGAGGGGGCATCACTGCAGACCCTGCAGTAGCTGACATGATGATAAGGGGGTGCCTGAAGACATTCGTGTGCTCACAGCTGCCCACTGAGGTAAAGCCTCCAAAGCAGGCTCTCAAGGTCAACCACAATAGGAGAGGTGAATAGTCTAATGACGGATTAAGGAAACCAAATTTATCATTTACCCTGAAAAATAAGCTTAGGCCTTTGCTTTCTCTTCTCTCTTAATGCTAGGCTTCAAACTCAGTCCCTGTTGTATGCCAGGCAAGTGCTCCATCACCGAGCTGCACTCCAGCTCCCCATGGCATTGAATGTGTAGAATTCATGTATCTCATGATCTGGTAAATCTAGGCATTAGCCTAGAATGACAGGAGTGATGTTTGTTTGTTTGTTTGTTTGTTATTTTATAATTCTGAACACTGCCCTTCCTGCCTTTTCTCCAGTAATCAGGAGGGTACAATCTTTCATGTCATCTGGGTGCTCGGCATGGGTCTATCTCTATATATTACATCTTTTTTTGTGTTAAAGCTTATCAGGCCATTGCGCTTATAACATCTGTAGATCCCTAAGCTAGCCTGGTTGGTAGTAAGTTTCCACTCGAAGCCTGTAGTTTAGGTTGGGGTAGCTGGACTTTCAGAGTTGAGGGGTGGAGAGCTATCTCAGTATACTTCTAATGCTTTCCTGTTCTGTAGTTGGTGTCAAGACACTTTCATTTTGAAAATGAACTATTAGGTTTTATTTCTTATAACGTTGTCTCCTTCAACAAAGCAGAGGAGGAAATGCTTCCCAATTTATTTGTGGGGATTGTATTCCTTTGGTATCAAAGTTAGATAACACTGGGAAAGGAATTATACCCCCCTTCATAGGTTTAGATATAATATCTTCCACTGAATACCAGTGAATGTAAAAGTAAAATGTATAAAAGTGGGTATATATATATATATATATGTATATATGTGTGTGTGTGTGTACATACTTTTTAATAAAATTTTGTAAAATCTCTTGAGGTTGAGGCAGAAGGAACATGTGCATACATATATTATTTGTAGAGCTGTATAATTATACAGCCTTGTGGGGAGCACTTTTATAAATCTACACAAATTATACATACACATATATATGAATATAATAAAATTTATGTAAGTATATATAATATATTTGTTAATTTACTTATTATTATATTTATATATAATATAATTAATATATAATAGATATAGTTATAATTATATATGTTATATATAAAACTAAACCAGGTATTAAAGATTTGTTGAACATTTTAAAGCCATCCAGATCATATTTAACCAAATCAAGAGGTAAAAAATTTTAAAAAATACCGGTGAGCATACTATTTTATTAAACAATTGTAAAACAAAATTCGATTTTGTAAGATCTCTAGGCAAAGTAGGAGTGGACAAGAATATACATGGTCTGATAAAGCTGTCTAGAGCCAGGCAGACACTGTGACAGCTGTAACCTCAGCCCTCAGGAGGCTAAGGAAGGAACACCAAGAGTTCAGTGCCAGCCTATACGGCAAGACCCTGCCATAGAAAAACAGAAGAAGCAAAAGCACACAAGCAAATAAGCAAAAGCTCTGCATGCGTGCATATATTACTTGTGGGAATATATAATAGTACAGCCCTAATGGGAGAACTTTTATAAATCTCCATAAAGCCAAACATGCAAACACCAGACAGCTCCTCAAATTCTGTTCCTCACCTCTCTGGAAGAGGCCAGGCTGCCTTCAGCCCTGAACAGGGTGACAGTTAGTGAGAGAGGAAGGGGACACTGAGCCATGATTGGTATAACTTGGGTAGCTGTTTTCCTTCAGCTTCTGTGGACTGGATACCTGAACACTTTCACTGGATTCAAGAGCATATCGATTATGCCAGTTTGTCGGCTCTGTGATAGCCAAGAAACAACTGGAATGAAGACTTAATTGATATCCTAATTACCTTTCAATTGCTGTGATAAGACACCATGAGTAAGGTAATCTGTAGAGGAAAGAGTTGGTTTGAGGCTTACGGTTTCAGAGGGTTAGAGTCTGTGACTGTCATGGTGGGGTGCATGGTAGTTGTCAGGCATGGTGCTGGAGACATAACTGAGAGCTCACATTTTGAGACACAACCTTGAGGTGGAGAAAGGGCTAACTGGCAATGGCATGGCCCTTTGAAACCTCCAATCCCACCCCCGGTGACAACCCTCCTCCAACAAAGGCCACATCTCCTATTTCTCCCCAAATGATCCCACCAACAGGGAATCGTATTCCAACACATGAGCCTATAGGAGCCATTCTTACTAAACACATGCACAGACTGTTTGATCTCTGGCACTCCATAAAATCAGACGTGGTGGTGCACACCTGCATGCCCGGCCCTCCAGCAGAAGTTCAAGACTGTCGTCATGTGTTCAGTGAACTCTCAACCAACCAGGGAATGCAGAAGATCCTACCTCAAAAACAAAATAACCACAAAAGCAGCGATCTTGGTGGTATCCATCCAGGGTTTCAAAACAGTGTTTAGGTAGCCTAAAAGAACACAGAGAGGTGAAAAACTATGCTTATACAGAAATCTGTACCCATATGTTCGTGGCAATTGAATTCCAAATAACCACAAACTAAAAACATATAAAAATGTCCATCAGCTGGCTAGCAGGTGAGCAACTGCCTCTGTAATGTGCTATACTGCCCTGTGATCGAAATGGTAGGTGCACATGACTGGGGCGTGAGTCTCTAAGGAGCCATGGCGGCAAAATGATTCAGTTCCAAAGGCCATGCAGTGGCACAGTTCTATTCTTATGTGGCTTGTTTTTATGAAATGATAAAGTCAGTGTAATGGTGAACAGGTAACAGTGAGGTTGGAACAGGCAAGAGGTGTGGATCACAGAAAAACGCTTATGGCCTTGGGATGCTGTGCACTTTCAATGTATCAGCGGCACTGCCCTGGCTTCATTGTCCCTGGGTGATTCTGCAAGCTGTTACCCTTGTAGCAAGTGAGCTATAGGAACCACAAACAGTCAGTTATTTCTAGAACTTGCCTGTGAACCTGCAGTTAAGACCCTGGAGGAAGGAGAGAGAGGAGAAATGAGTGGCCTCCAGACATTTTAAGAAAAGGTTTTACTTTCAGGGGTTACAGCATTTCAAAAAGGAAACACCTCTGGAATCTATTTTGGACTGTGCTGAAGGCAGCCAGCATCCTAAAAGCTTTAAGACGCTAGATTCTCAGGCAGGCATGGCTCAGCTATTACCCAACTCTCCTGTGTGTACAAAATTATACATATTAATACTGTTTCAAGGGTCTTCTGAGTATTCCAAAGGAGTACCAGGTCTTTCCTAAGCCCCAAAGGGCATTGAGGTTAAAGGAGTCTATATGGTCATACAGGCTGGTGGCTTCAGAGCCCTGGCTGGGGCATCAGTCATGGAGTCATAGTTCGGTACCACCCTTCATGTTTGCCTGAGCGTTGGCAAATTAGTTACTCCTTAGGGCTTACATTCTTCAATGTCATATGAGATCTGAGGAGCCATAGCTATGTTTGTAAAGAACAAATGATGTGAGGAACCAACCCCTGGAGAGGTACTCTGCATATGCTGACATCACCGGTTTTGCAGAAGCAGGTGTATCGAAGCGAAGCACAGCAACCAGGACAAAGTTCGTCTTCGTTGCTAGCTGGCAGTGGGATCTCAGGAATGAATGCCTTTTGCTTTTCAGGCCACAGTGTTTTTGAGCCGAGTCTTCTAGTTTACTTCTCCTTAGATTCTAATGCAAGCTTCTTTGAAAATGGTGACACAGTGGCTGCATTTGTGGACTGAGGTGTTATTCAGTATGAATACTGAGTCTGCCTCACTTCCAAAGTGCATGCTACTAATGACAGACATAGCCCATCCCCTTTGCCTTCCTATGAGACTGTCATTTCATTCCAAGCAGCACTGCCTGCTCCTCCACCCGGCATGCTGAGCCATGCTTACTCTGAGATCAACAAACAGTTGCTGAAGATCAAATTGACCTGTTTCTACTCTCTACCTGTCCTGTGTTACTACAAATAAAATATCACTGGAACATGGCCACTCGTTCATTTACATATTGGCAGTGCTTTATTCCCCCAGTTCTATAGGCAGAACTGATTAGCTGTGGCAGAGACCGTGTGAGCCATAGACTCTCAGTATTTATTGCACAAAGAAAGTATGAGCTTGTATTAGTCAGGGGTCTCTAGAGTCAGAGAACTTATGGGATGAATTTATATATGGAAAGGGAATTATTAGAATGACTTACTAACCCAACATTGACCATCTGTGAATGGAAAGTCCAAATATCTAGTAGTTGCTCAGTCCCAAGGCTGGGTGTTTTAGCTGGTCTTCTGTATAAACTGGGATCCTGAAGAAGTAGGCTCCAACAGATGTGCTTGCAAAGTAAGTGCAAGGAGACAAAGAAAATACAGCCTTCCTTCTCTCGCTGTCCTTATATAGACCTCTAGCAGAAGGTAAGGCCCGATTAAGGGTGTGCCTCAAGATCTGGATTATAGGTGTGTCATCCCACTTCAAGGTCTGGATCAAAAGCTTGTGTCCTTCAGCCTCGATATCTAGATCACAAGGCATGTTGTCTTCTGGCCTCAAGATCCAGGTCACAGGTGTGCCCTCTATTTCTAGATTGAAGTTCATTGCCGATGTAGTCCAGGTTACATCCTAGGGTAGCTGTCCCAAAGCCATTCCTTTAGTATCCCAGCTTCTCTTGCAGCTAGGGTGGATTACCTGCCTGCTTCTCCCAGTTAGCTGTAGAAAATCCCGTCAGAGCTGCTGTTTCCCTTCTTCCTTTGACAGCCCAGTGTACCCAGTCGTCCCTAGGTATATTGCTTATAGAGGGGCAACTGTCCTGACTAACACAGTGGCAAATATTGGGGCAGTCTGAGTGGGGTTCACGGACAAGGATTCTTCACAGATACACTCGCACCATTGCCCCGCTTCTAAACTCCCACTTCTAGTTCATTGCTGTTGTATGAGAATATTCTTTTTTTTTTTTTTTTTCATTTCTCGAAACGAAAAACGGGTTCCTCTGTGTAGCCCTGGCTGTCCTGGAACTCACTCTGTAGACCAGGCTGGCCTTGAACTCAGAAATCCACCTGCCTCTGTTTCCCGAGTGCTGGGATTAAAGGCGTGCGCCACCACTGCCCGACTTAGAAATATTCTTTTAATTAACTTTAAAATATATTTGTTATCATTGTCTCTGACTGAATAGAGCCTAGCCATAAGAGCCGTTCGCTATCTATGAAATTCTGAACAAATTGCTTAACTTCAGTAGGCCTTAGATTTCCTGTTTCTTACTTTATAATAATGGGATTTGATTTGGATGATAAACTGAGCTTTTTGCTTCATTTCTTCTGTAGACTAAGCAAGTAATTGGAAGTGATTATCTCTCCCTCCTGATGAACTCATATAAAATTCTGAATTCCCCTAAGTCTCTGTCTACACAGGCATATATTTTCCAAACTAAGTACCTTTTGTAGAAATAATGCTTAATTTGGACATGTTTTGACAGCTAGAACATGTGTTCCAACTGCAAACAAAAATATTTCCAATCGTTTTGATCTTCAGTGAGGAAATGAATGTTTTGTGTCTGAGTTCTTAAGCTACAAAACATGTTTGCTAAATATATATATATATATATATATATTGAAAATATATTCCAATGTATTCTTTGCTCCTAGGCGAGGCTTATTGTTTACAAGGGGGAGCAGATCAAAATGTCTGAAAAAATATTGAATGGCAGCTAGGATAGACAACCTGGTTATGGATGCAAAGCTTCATGTTTCTGGTAATGGCTCTGATATTATTCCCAGTGCTAGCTGGCTGAATTTTCACAGGGCACCGTGAATCTAGAACTAAAATTTATGTCTTGAGCATCACATAATATCGATCTTTTTTATTATAAATATATACATTTTCCCCTTCCAGAGTCATGAGAAAATTCTATTTTCCCCAAGAATATAATTCACGTGGGGCTTATTGTTAATGTTCAATGACAGTGACAGGGGTTTATCTTTCCATAATCATATTACTTCTCTTTCTGATTTTTTGTGCAGTAAATGAAAAAGTAAGACCCCTGGATAGCAGATCCTTTTTGCTGGCATTTAGGATAAAGAGAAACCAATAAGTCATGCATCGAGCAGCTCCACCAATATTGAATTATAAGATCAGGATATAACTTTTGTAAATGAATCACCAGGCAAATGTGCCACAGCCCATCTCATTCAGAAAGTGCAACTGGGCTTCTTCTCTTGCATAGACACATTGTTTTAACCCTGAATAACTTGAATGGACACCCAGTCTCTTCAGCTGTGGTCTTCCATGGACAGTTCTGTGAAGCAGGCATGTGCATTGCTTCTCCCAGGCAGGGGGCTTGTAGCATGTTATGTTTCTTTTCAAGTTAAATATACTCTCTATTATAAGATCAAAATAAACTTTCTATTACTAAGAGCATAGGACTTGTCAAAACAAATTAAAAGAAATGCTTTCCGGGCTGAAGAGATGGCTCAGCAGCTAAGAGTGTGTACTCACTACTCTTGCAGAGGATTTCGTGGATACCTAGCAACCAGCTCTAACTCAAACCCTAGGTAGACCAGGTACCTCTAGTATATACAGACACCTTGCACACACATCTACATACTTTTAACCACCCCCAAAGGTAATTCTTTGCATCTTTATAACATAGTTCATAATATATCATGTCAAAACTCTTCAAAAGTAAAATAGTCTGGGAGCTAGAGACACGGCTTGGTCGGTAGAGTGCTAACCAGCATGCAGAGGTCCTGGGTTCCAGCCCCAGGTCTGCATTAAACCAGGCATGGTGAAGCCTACTCAGAATACTAAAACTTAAAGGTAGGAAGATCAGAAGTTCAAGCTTGTCTTCTGCTACCTGGGGAGTCTGGGGCCAGCCAAGGATGCAGGAGACCCTTTCCTTAAGAGAGCAAAAAAGAGTTAAACTGTCCATTTCTATCTGGCTTACAGGACTTCACTGGGTGATGTCTCCCTTCAGCTCTATAGCCTACCAGAAAGTGTCATGTGCCTGCTCTCTTCAAGTGTTTTTGTTCTTTAAGAGACAGTATTCGGAGGAAAGTTTCTTCAGCTTAAGATAGAGAAAGAAATCCACCTTTCCCAGCCTATCACTCAGCAGCAAGCTTGCCTATTCCTTTCAGACAATTACGCTGATGTGCCCAACTTTCAAATCATTTTTCAACATGAGTACATCCAGATGTATATGAAAGACAGTTAGAGATATCTGAACTTCAGATGCGTGGAGCCAAAAGTGACTTCATTTTCTCCTGAGTGTGTTAGAGCTTTGTGAAAGCTCTAACAGTACCTGAGGTGAGTCTGTGGGGGGCTGTTGTGGAGAGGCAGGTCCTCATTTTCATCAAATCAGACCTGGCTACCTTCAGTCAGGGCAATCCCTGATGGCACTGATGACATCATACACTGTTCAGCCAATGGGCCCTGCTTCCCGACAAGGACTTGGAAGAGGCTGTGACTGACTGTGCCTCCTTAAGTTCATAGTTTGGGGGCTTCCTACTCTGACGAATTGGCCATGACTTGGTCTGGTTTTCCCTCCGTTCTCTGTCTCTTTCTCCATGTTCCCACTTTTACAGTATGAATTAGAATGTATGACAAGCAGGGACAGTGGGGGAGTATTTAAGTTGCTAGCCAGGAGGAGACAGCTCAGCGAATGAAGTGGTTGCTGTGCAACTGGGGAGGTGGATATGGGAGCCTTCTGTAACCCCAGCAGTCTGCAGGCAGAGATGTGATCCACAGGGGCAGCAGTCTGCAGGCAGAGATGTGATCCACAGGGGCCGCAAATATTCACACACATGCATGCACTATGGATAGATTTTTAAATCATATATTATGCATTATATATATTTACTATATTATAAACTTAGTATAAATGTATGCATATATGCATATATGTATATGTGTGTAATGTGTATATATATCTGCATATGTGTATATGTGTGTAATGTACATATATGTATACATGTGTATATGTGTGTGTATATATGTACATATGTGCATATATGTATATCTACTGTATATTATAAACTTTTGGTATATATGTATGCATATATGCATATGTGTATATGTGTGTGATGTATATATGCATGTGTATACATGTGTACATATATGCATATATGTATATGTGTAGATATGTGTATATGCCAAATTTTTTATAAGATTAAAAATAAAATTCCTGTTCTCTTAAGACTAAATATTTAAGAGCAGTGAGGGAGAAGAGGAGGAGGAGGAACACAAAGAGGAAAAGTAGAAAAAGGAAGAGAAACAGAGCAGAAGAAGAGCACAGTAGTTGAAATCTTGGGGCTCCTTGCCCTCGTGTATTGACCACACCTTGCCTCCCTCCCTTCCTGTGTTCCCCCCTGCTCTCTCTCTCTTTGCATTTATTCATTGATTCATCCATATTTATTAAGTTTGTTTACTGTGCCGGGCACTCGGGAGATAACTCAGAGCAGGGTGTACATGGTTCCTACTCTCATTTAACTCATAATTGAATTGAGAACAGACATTAAATGAATAATTACATAAATAATTTTATTATACCCTCAGTCTTGTTCAGATACTCAAGGCAATGTTGGAATTCCATATTCTTCCTAAGAAATTCCTCCTGATTCTAAAACTCTATCGTACATAATTTAGAAAATATAAGAAGTCATGAAAAATAACTTAATATGTTCCATAGCTCATAGGTATCATTAGCAATTTTCTTGGATACACACATGTGTGGTCTAAGTATCATGTATACTTGTGACATTGATTGCACTGTGTATGTCATACATACATACATACATACATACATACATACGTGTGTGTGTATGTGTTTGTGTGTGTGTATTTGCAGGCTTGTGGTGTATGTATGTGTACATAAGCCCATGTGTTGTATGTATGTCTGCATGAGTCTATATGTTGTATGTATGTCTTCATGAGCCTATGCAGTGTATGTATGTATGCATGAGTTTGGGTTGTATGTATATGTGTATAAACCTATGTGGTGTATGTATGTGCACATGAGCCCATGTGGTATATGTATGTATGCATGAGCCTATATGTCATATGTATGTATGTGCACATGAGCCCATGTGGTGTATGTATGTATGCATGAGCCTATATGTTATATGTATGTATGTGCACATGAGCCCATGTGGTGTATGTATATATGCATGAGCCTATATGTCATATGTATGTATGTGCACATGAGCCCATGTGGTGTGTGTATGTATGCATGAGCCTATATGTTATATGTATGTATGTGCGCATGAGCCCATGTGGTGTATGTATGTATGCATGAGCCTATATGTTATATGTATGTATGTGCGCATGA
>JADRCH010000139.1:1278846-1303407 GCA_019843965.1 Rhynchomys soricoides | reverse complement strand
TATGTATGTGCACATTATCTCATGTGGTATATGTATGTATGTATGCATGAGCCTATATGAAGTATGTATGTGTGTACATGAGCACATGTGATGTAAGTATGTATGCATGAGACTATATGACGTATGTATGTGTGCATGAGCTTGTGGAAGCCAGAGGTCACCATTGGGTGTCATCCTCTATTGCTTTGCCCCTTATTTTGGGAGACAGTTCCTCCCACTGACCACAGACCTGCTGTTCTCAGCTAGAGGCTAGCTAGACATCCCCGGCATCTTTCTTCTCCACCTCCCCACGCAGGGGCATTACAGACACGAGCCACAACAGGACACAAAGTCAAGTCCTCAAGCCATCTCACCAGCCACAAAATGATTCTGAAATAGTTAAAAGTGCTCACATTGTAGCATTCTAGAACATGTACTTGAGGCTGGGTGTGGTGGTGCGTACGTGTCTGTGACCTGAGCATTTGGGGGATAGAGGCAAGAGGATTAGGGGTTCCTTGTCCTTCTCACACACAGCAAGGGCAAGGCCAGCCTAGGCTACCCGACAGTCCTTTCCAGAAAAATAAAAGTAACAAAGCAAGTAGACATCCAATTATATATTTTATTTGCTGGATAAGTTATTTTAAGTAGCATATACACTTTAGGAGCATCCTATAGTTTTTGTTTTATTTTATGCCTGTATTGATGGAAACATGGGTTTTTGTATCTCAGATTATTAGTCTATCATATAATCTGGAGATGCAATTGCTAGGTCAAGGAGTATGAATAACTTGTCAAATCATCATGCATCACGTCATGCATGACACATCATAAAATATACTCTTGATCTATTTATTCAGGGTGCTAGAGTCCTATCAATTTCCACATGAACTCCCAGGATGTTTAAACGCCTACCAGATGGTTTTAGTATCATTAGATCTTTCTAGATTTTCAGTATATACCCATCGGACAGACAAAAGAGACATCCAGGCGCTTTGATATTTCCATTTATGTGCCACCTAGCTGTATCTTGTGTGTGAGTATGATTTGGCAATTTTCTATTATGAGAGTCTTGAATATATTTTGGTTAAGAATAACACAGGAAATTGCAGGTGTCATATTGCATATTCCATTAATATGATCGAACACATTATTTATGTAATATATTAATGGGGCTGTTTTTTATTTCCTAAGGTCCCTACTAGTTTGGTTTTTTTGGAGAACATTACACATTCTCTTTCGTTGCCACCTCACCTGTGGACAGTGAGAGAGTGTGAACAAGGTCCCCTGTGTCTGTCATTTCTGTTTATGAACTTCCCCCCCACCCCGATTTCTTTTATTTTGCATGAAAAGCCAGCAGCACTGCAAGTATTTATCACCTTACAGTGCATTGCTGTAAATCCATCTACTTTCTTAATTTGTTTGGTTCCTTTGCCTTTTCTTGTAATTCTTGCATCAATTTCAGAAATCACATCAGATAATTTAAACCACTGGTCGGCTTTCTCCTTGAATGACTTAAAGATCCAAGTTAAGCTTGCGCCTGTGTAACACCAACTGTTCCTCTCTGGAAATCTTGTCTGCTTCTGAACCAGTCCTCATGTCTACAGCAATACCTGTTGAAGGAGTTGGTGCCGTTACTATTAGATATCAATTTTATTAATAGTGATTGGATTTTTATAACATTTGTACTTGAGCATAGTTTATCTTTCCTATAGGGTGTGGTGTGTGTGTGTGTCCCTGCGTACACCAGGCTGGCTATCTTACAAGCTAATGGGATCCTTTTGCCTCTGACTTCTTTCTTCCCACAGGAGTGCTGGAATTATAGACACACAGCCTTATGTGGGTTCAAACCAGGCCCTCACCTTAATGCTTTACCAACTGAGCTGTCTGTTCAGCCCTTTGCTTTTGTTTCTGTGATCGTTTCCTGTGTCTCTCTCCTCGACTAATCTGAGTCTTGCAGCTTCTTATTTATGTCACTACATATAGTTTATTCCCACCCAATGTCTACCATCCCCAGTGTCATAGACTCTACCTGTACTGTCAATCCCTGAGTCCTGTGGCTAGTTCATTTTCTTTGACCTAGCACGTTGCCCATGCCCTGTGTTTAGGTTTCAGCCTATTGACCACATTAGGCTAGAGCACTGAGCAATCAAGAAGACCACCGAGATCCCACCCCTGAACATAGGGATTTTGATCTAGATAATCCCTATTAAGAGTCTCCTCCCTGCTGATTCTAGACTGTTGTTTCAATTTGACAGTTACAACTAAGAGGCACACTCTGTCACTTATCTCTGATCTTTGTTTTTGGTTTTGTTTGTTTGTTTGTTTGTTTGTTTTTATGTGCATTGGGTTTTGTTAGTGCACAAAAGGAATTCCTGGAGTATTAACTTAATCCTTATGCCATTTACATTTTTGTTATCTTTTCATTTTATTTTTATTTATTCACTTTATAGCTCACTCACTGCCCCTCCTCCCAGTTACCCCCTCCAACAATTCTTCCTCCCTTGTCCTCTGAGAAGGTGGGGCCTCCCTGGGTATCCTTCCAACCTAACACATCAGGGTACTAAGTGCTTCCTCTCCTATTGAGGCCAGACAAGGCAGCCCAGCTAGAAGAACTTATCCCACAGACATGCAAAAGCTTTTGAGATAGCCCCCATTCCAGTTTGTTGAGACCCTCATGAAGATCAAGTGTACATCTGCTACATATCTGGGGGTGGGCTAGGTCCAGCTCATGTATGTTCCTTGGTTGGTGGTTCAGTCTCTGAGAGCCCCAAGGGTCCAGGTTAGTTGGCTCTGTTGGTCTTCCTGTAGAGTTCCTATCTCCTTTGGGGTCTACTATCCTTCCCCCAATTCTACCAAAAGAGTTCCCAAGCTTCATCTACGGCTTGGCTGTGGGTCTCTGCATCCCTCTCAGTCGGCTGCTGGGTAGAGCCTCTCTGAGGACAACCATGCTAGACTCCTGTCTGCAAGCATAACAGAGTATCATTAGTAGCGTCAGAGATTGGTGCTTGCCTGTGGCATGGGTCTCAAGTTGGGCTGCTTATCGGTTGGCCATTCCCTCAGTCTCTGCTCCAACCTTTGTCCCTGCATTTCTTGTAGAGAGGATACATTTTGGGTTGAAAATTTTGTGTGGGTTGGTGTCCCTATCACTCCACTGGGGTTCCTGCCAGGTTACAGAAGGTGGTCTCTTTAGGTTCCATATCCCCGCTGCTGAGTCTCAGCTAAGGTCACTCCATAGTAGTAAATATTTCAATCCTGACCCAGGGTTTCTAGCCCACCTTTGGTTATTGAGTTCCCAGATAAAAGACACATTCTCACTCTTTATATTTACAATAAACCCCAAGCAGCACAAGAGCTGGGCAGCTGCCTCCCCTCTATGTGGTTAGAATCTACTTTCCTATTGATAACCCCGAGTTATTACTTTCTATGTTTTATGTGGGCTGCTCTTAACTCCATTTGGGCAGCCCTCAGGGCCATGTTCTCCTCTCTCGTAACCCATGGCCACTTCTCCTTTCTCCTCCTACACATTCTTCTTCTTCTCCCCCAACTTCCAACTCCAAGTTTGAGAAATCTCAACCCTACCTGTGTCTCTTCTGCCCTGCCATTGGCTGTTGACATCTTTATTAACCAATCACAGTTAACAGATCCTTAGCTAGTGTCTACACAAGACCAGTTTTGGGAGCTCAAATTAGCATTAGAATACAAGCAGGTTAAGGCCAACCCATTGATTCCTGGGCACCTCCCCTATCCCAGGTCTCTGTCACATCCTCTATATGGTCCCCACCTGCCCACCACAGCCAGTTGCAGATTTCCATTCATTCTCATGGCCATCTCTCCTGTCCCTCCCCACGCCTGATTCTGAAGCCCCTCCCATTCTCCTCCCTATCCCTTCTCCTACCCAGTTCTCTCCCTCCACCTGCCTCCTGTGGTTATTTTATTCCCCCTTCTGAGTGAGATTCAAGCATCCTTGCTTGGGCCTTCCTTCTTGTTTAGCTTCTTTAGGTCTGTGGAGTGTAGCATGGGCATCCTGTATTTTATAACCTTCTTGTGTTCAGCCAGTTGAGTCCCCAACTCAATTGCATGTGAGCATCTCTTTCTTGAGACCTTTGTGGTATTTGGTGGGCACCTTTCCTATGGACATTTTTCATATCCCCCCCCTTCTGATTCATGTGTATACCTATCTGGCCCTAAGACAATGGCAGGGGAAAAGGTAAATGGTAAGACTCAGCCCCATGACAATGGAGAGTCAACTTGGCCATGGGTTTATACTGTGTAGATTTTTGGGTAAGCCTGGCCCACCCTTTATCAGTTTGTACTCTGAGCCATGTAGGTCTAAGAGATGTTGACTAATTAGCATTTATCTTAGCTTAGGCCCTGGGTGGCTCAGTGAAGCTTTATTGTAACACAACATTGTCCTTTCAACCACAGTTCTCAATGAAACTGGCCAGCGTGTGTCCTGTCTTGCAGATGGGAACAACAGCTTGGCTCTGATACATGAAGTTATGCATAGGAGCAGGGCTTCCCGTCAGTCCATCTCTGGCTGTCTCCGGCACACGAGCTGCTTAAGAGGCTGGCTGGGCTTGCGTTGGCGGGAATAGGAGCAAAGGGATACCATGTAGTAGATGTTCTGACATACTCCTGGGAAACAGTGCTCAGATCCTGGTGCATCCTGCTGCATACAGCTTTACGTGGGTCCTGGGCATCTTTACTCTATCTTCATGTCTGAGTGATATGTACTTTACCAACTGAGCCATCTCTCCACCTCTCATTCTATCTTTGTAATAATAGGACTGGGGTATTACTTTCCATGATTTCCTAAGTTTTACATAATACATATTCATTGTAATATATTAGATAAATATAAAAGAATGTGAGCAAACAGAGGAAAATCACCCATAGTCCCATTTTATGTCTGTATTCAGAAGCACATGCCATACTTGTGCTTTCTCTTATTCCATTTTCCCTTACTGAGATCCTACCTGACAAACTGCTCTTTAGAACTTTGAAAATTGAGATTGGGTTTTATATGTTTTCATTTATCAAAAACTTTGTAAGAATAGTACTAATGGATACGGGAACAGCAGTGCCGGACTTTTATTTGGATTGCCTTACAAAATCAGATCGACAGAGCATGCAGAAATGTACCGTCTGCATATGGGATATTTCAGCTGAGTACATTCAGTTAGACAGACGTTTCTATTGCATATACATTTCCCTCAAGATTTCGTTATTATTCTGGGTGGAGAGATAGGTGAATGCATGCAGAGAGGGCAAGCCTGAGCTAGAACCCAGTGGGGCAACTCTAACATCTAGAAGGTACCTCTTAAGTTTTCATCTTAGTTCTAGAGTGACAGATCAGTTGTCACAGCCATGGATATTTCCTGTTGACACCATGACATAAAACATTACATCATTTTATCTTTCACAGCTTTTGGAACTGTCTCTTGTCTTCTCCACCTCCTCCTTTTCATCTTCCTCTTCCTCTTTCTCTATTTTTGTTTTTATTGAAACAGACAGGGTATGTCATGTATTCCAGGCTGGTCGAAAACTCTCTGTGTGGCAGAGACAACTTTGAACATTGACCTCGTGCCTTCACCTACTGATTGCTGAAATTTCAGGCATGCACCAACCACACCTGACTTGTGCTGTGCTAGGCACTGAACTTGGCTTCATGCATGCCAGGCAAGTACTGTGCCAGCCGAGTTCCAGCCCTAGCCCCTCCCTCACCTATTCAACATCATGCTATTCCCTTTCCCTTGACCAATTCCTCTCAGCCTCTTCCTCTGGTTCTGCTGTATCCCTCACATCTGTGGCTTCATACTTACTTAGCTTCATTTTCTTTACTCCATAAGTGGTCTCCCTGCGGGGTTCTTCTTACTCTCGTCTTTCACTGCTCTGGATGATGGTCTACCAATTGATATCTTCACTTTTTCCTCTTTTGACATAGTTAATTGGCCCATAGCCATCATCATGGTCCAGATGTGACTCTGGCCACCATATCCCTCCCTTTGGAACCCTCACATCTCTCTCTATCCTATGTCATTTCATCATGAATATGTTTGGTACTGTGTCCTGGCTCTTTGTTGGTGTGCAGGAAAGTTTACAGAAAGGGTGCTTGCTTCAGTGACTCAATGAGACCATCTTAGTGTTTTTTACTGCTGTGAAGAGACACCATGACCACAGAAACTCTTATAAAGGCAAACATTTAATTGGGGTTGGCTTACAGTTGAGAGGTTTAATCCATTATCATCATAGTGGGAAGCATGGCAGTGTCCAGGCAGACATGGCTCTGGACAAGGATCTGAGAGATCTACATCTTATTTACAGGCAGCAGAAGGAGACTGTGTGCCACACTGGGCAGAGGTTGAGCATAGGAGACCTCAAAGCCCACCAACACAGTGACACACTTCCTCCAACAAGGCCACACCGCCTAATAGTGCCACTCCCTATGGGCCATGCATTCAAACACATGAGTCTATGGGGGCCATACTTATTCAAACTGCCACAGGGTCTCTGACTGATGTTCATGTTTATGAGACTCCTGGCTTCCTGCAGAATTTCTTCCCATTGTTCCATCCTGCATACAGCAGTGCTGTTCTGAAGGTCACCCTCTAGACTGTCTTTCTCTTCCTTGTGTCATTGTCTATATCAAGGTGATTCTATAAGTGACACTAATTATAGCTTCTGTAATTATTATCCAGCTCTCTAATTCTGTGTTGGTGCTAACATCTGAAGCAATGTTATGAACATTAATCAAAGGGTGAGAGAAACAGTATCTTGTATTAAATTATTTTTGAGTTTATTGATTCTCTAATTATTATACTAAATACTGTATTAAATTTAGAGACCACAGTGGAATTATGAGAAAGCGATTCCAGATAAAGGAAGATCATTTCTTGTTCCTGGCACCACAGAGTGCCCAGCAACTAGAATCTCAGAGACTTCTTTATTTACCATGGTAATTCCTGAAAGAAAGAGAGGTAACATGGATCTGTGACAGATGAGTCCTGTATGTAGAATTGTAGTGCTAACTGGAGCTTGTACTTCAGAGCCACTTTGAAGATCTTGATCAGCATGAACTCACTTCCCAGGCTCTGAAGTGTAAGAGATAGAATGGAAAGAAATCCTTTATTTATAGATTCTTCTTTTTTTTTATCAGTCTTGACCTGCTCATTCAGTACAAATGGATGGACTGAACAAAATAGACACCAGCTATTCCTTGCTAGGTCTCTCCATCAGCTTTTGGGAACCAACAGTGATGATTCTGTATGCAGTACCTTTGAAACTGTTTATTTGTTTACCATGAGAAAATCAATTAGGGACTGGCAGCTGTAGCTCAGTTGGCAGAGCACTTATTCGCCTAGTGCCCATGAAGCTGTGGCTCCCTCCCTCAGCACCACAGAAATGAAGTCTACTGGGATATGCCTAGAATCCCAGCATTTGGTAGATGGAGGCAGGAAGGTCAGGAGTTCCAAGTTACCCTTAGCTATGCAGAGAGTTCAAGGCTAGCCTGGGCTACATGAGTCTACAAGCACACATGGAACCCATAGGTTTTGGCTGGTCCTCCTTGTACATCCCTGTCTCTGCAGAGTCTTGCAGGCATCCTTAGGAGGCAGAGGCTGTTTGAAAGTCTCTCTTAGCGTTTGCTTGGCACTCTTGTCCATGCCCAGAGAGTGGATTGAGGATCTGTACATTAGAGTGGGGAATCTCTCCTCTATTCATCTACAAGTAGATGGGATGCCTTGAGCCAGCCTGGGGCCATGAGATGTTACATCATCACCTTCCCCATTGCCTGTGCAGGTCTCCAGCCATCTCCACCTCTTAAGTCTGTCTCTCTGCAGTGAGCCAGGAGGGCAAGAGGGACTTGTTTTGATCCTTCAACTTGGTGGCTTGTTTGTAACTCATTCATTTCTTTTCTTTTCACTCCTGGAGTGGGCTCCTGCTGTCTCTGCTGTGGTTTCTCCAGCAGTTCTATGTGGTGAGGACCCTTGGACCTCAGTAATCAGATCACTGTTCTGTGGAGGAGAAAGACTATTGACAGAGGCAGCTGGGCTCTAGACTGAGGATGGGAAAGTCCTTGTTGCTCCACATGAAGATTAGCTAGAGCACCGGGACACTATGCATGAGGAGAGGAGAGGAGACACACTGGGTGTCTTCACTGTGCATGGCTCTGTGCACGGCACATAGTGGGATACCTATTTACCTCACTCATATTGCCTTGGGTGGTACGAAGCATGGGGCATAGGAATAAAAGCCCCCTGAGCCTTGCCCCTCTTCAGGTTAAGAACCGAAGAAGAGGAATGCTACACACACACATACACACACACACACACACACACTCTCACGCACACACACACACGCACTCTCACACACTCTCACGCACACACACACGCACACACGCACTCTCACGCACTCTCACGCACACACACACTCTCACGCACGCACACACGCACACACGCTCACACGCTCACGCACACACATGCACACACACGCACTCTCACGCACTCTCACGCACACACACGCACACACACACGCACTCTCACGCACACACACGCACACACGCACACATTCTCGCGCACACACACGCACACACTCTCACGCGCACACACACTCTCTCGCACACACACACTCTCACACTCTCTCGCACACACACACTCTCACACACTCACGCACACACACACGCACACACGCTCACACTCTCATGCACACACACACTCTCACGCACACACACGCACTCTCACGCACACACATGCACACACTCTCATGTACACACACACGCACTCTCACGCACACACACACACACACACACTCACGCACACACACGCACACACACACACTCTCACGCACACACACACGCACACCATTTTGCTTTTCCAAGGAAAGGTTTAAAATCAGCTTTCCCCATTAAGAGGCTAGTAAAAGAGCATGAGAAGCTAAGCAGAAGCAGAAGAAAAAACAATGGACAGACAATACTGAAACTGAAGATAGAAAAAAACCATAGAAAGACATTGACAAGAGCCCCAAGTCTTCAAAAGCACCAACAAAATGACAGGCTTCTAATAGGACTGACAGAGAGGAGATATAGAATGCCAGGACTTGGAAAGAAACAGGTGGCATTGCCTCTGGAACTGCAGATATTAAGAGGAACATAATCAAGTGCAGACCAGTAGTAACTGTATTCACCCATTTGGCAACCTGGTTGAGATGGACCGATTCCTTGACATGCACAAAGTACACAGTTAACTTGATCTGAGGTACATCGTATCTGACCTATAGCAGGTAAGGATGCTGAACTCAGATTTTTAACTCTTCTAAAAAATAAATCCTTGAGCTGGAGATGTCATGGGTAAACTTCTTGCCTCACGTGCCTAATGACTTGACTTTGGGTCTCGACAACATATGTAGGAATCAGGTGCAGTGCTGTACACGTCCATAATCCCTACAATCCTATAGGGAGATGGGAGGTGGAGACAAGAGAATCTGGAAGCTTGAGAGACATCTAGACAGGTAAATGACTGACAGGGAGTCCCAGCCTCAAATAAGATGGAAGTAGAGGACTAGCACTCAGGGATATCCTCTGACCTCTACCTATATGTTATGTATGTGCATGACTGCACACACACACACACACACACACACACAAACACACACACCACATATGACATAACAGCATCTCTCATAGATGCAAATAAGAGATCCATAATCAATCATTAGCAGATGGGATTCAGGAATGCATTAATATCGCACACAGTGCTTGTTCCATTTGCGTGATGTCTCTTCGGTATTTAAATAAGCCTAAGAAACACAAACAACCTAGCGAAGAACTCTCAGGGCCGTGAATGATGCAGAAAACATCCACAAAACTCAGTACTCATCCCTGACACCTCCAATAGCCAGAGACAGCCGGAGCATCCTCATGTTGGTAACATGATCATGCAGTAGCCTTTCCAATGACCTCATTCCTCACGCTACAGTACCTTGTGCATTATCCTGGGTGCAGGGAGCCTGCGAGCGTGTTTGCTTTCTTCACTCTTCAGTTCTACCCAGCCTCGAGATTCAACAAAAGGAAATAAAACCACAGAGTTATAAAGGGAGCTGGAGAGATGGTTGGAAGGGAAAGGTGGTGACTGCCACCAAACCTAGAGACCAGGCCCCAGGCCCTCCCCGGGGAAAAGGAGAGAGGCGACTCTCAAAAGTAGGCCTCTGACTTTCATAGTTGCATCAAAGCACACACATGCCTCCTTTCCTGCACACAGTATGATAATTAAATGAATGTGATTATGTATTTTTCCAAAAGGAAGAAATTAACTTCCTATTTACCATGGGCATGATGTTCTATCTAGAAAGTCATAAGGAACTTATTTAAAAATAAGAGGATTTTTTTTTTTTAAAAAAAAAAGCAAGTTCACTACACACATAAATCAGTACTATGAAAACCACAGCTGTATGAAATAAAAATAAAGGTGTGGAGTTGGAAGAAAAGATCCAGTCCTATTTACAGTCTATTGAGAGCAAAATTAATGAGGTACAATTATAACAAAGCATGGACACAGTGTTGCTACATAACACCAACAAGAGCCAACAGAGTACTCCGGGAGCCAGAGCAAGGTGGCCTTGAGAGAGTGTTTGTGTGTGTTCTTTTATCAGTATTTTTATAAATATGAATTTATATATATTAGCATTTTCATCTTCAACAATTTCATACTTGTGTACAGTACACTGTAACCATATTTCCCCACCATTACCCTCTCTTACCCTCCTTCCCCTCTTGCTAAAGAGTATTCTATAACGTGTGTGCATGAGCCGAGGAGCGAGGCTAAGTGGGTGATTTGAAAAGGAAGGGTAAAGTGTTCCTCTAAAGGCTTCCAGTGGATTTAAGACTGTGACTATGACATGGGTCCTTTGACAAGGACAAACACATAGATCATTGGACCAGAACAGAGAAACCCCCCACACAAATGCAGCCAACTGATTTTGTATGTTAAGAATAAGAAGCCTGGCAGTGGTGGTGCACGCCTTTAATCCCAGCACTTGGGAGGCAGAGGCAGGTGGATTTCTGAGTTCAAGGCCAGCCTGGTCTACAGAGTGAGTTCCAGGACAGCCAGGGCTACACAGAGAAACCCTGTTTCAAAAAAAAAAAAAAAAAAGGATAAGGGCAATTTGATAGAACCTACCTTAACATATAGTATACCCACTGACAAAATTTAACAACAATCATAAGCACTAATTTTTGTCTGAGGCATGGCTCAGTTGGTGAAATACCTATCTCATAATCATGAGGACTTGAGTTCAAGTCCCCAGAATCCATCTATAAAGCCAGGCATCATGCACATACCTGTACTTAGAATGAGTACAGAATTGTGATGTGGACCCAGGCACGTTGTGGGAGCTCATGACCCAGCTTGTTGGCCCTGCTTGGCAAAGTTCCAGGCCCATGGGAGACTCTGCCTCAAACCAAAGGTGGAAAACACTGAGAACCCATACCTGAAGTGTCTTCTGACCTCTACATGTCTGCTATGTTGTGGAAATATTTAATCTCAATCAAGGGCTTCTACCCTACCTTTGACTCTTCAGTTCCTGGATAAAAGACACACAGCGTATATATTTACAATAAGCCTTAATCAGCGCTAGAGCTAGGCAGATATCTACTACCCTCTGTGATATTAGAGTCTAGTTCCCCATCAATAACCCCATTTTATAGTTTGCTGCGTTCCATTTGGGCAGCTTTAACTGGCCAAACCTCGTGGCCATGTTTTTACGGCTCACCCACCCCATGGAGGCTTCCTCCTCCTCTGTCTCCCTCCTTTCTCTACCTTCTTCTCCCTTCGTGGTTCTCCTCAGACCCCCAGCCCTAGAACCCCAAAGCCTGCCTATGTCTCTTCTACCTAGCTATTGGCTCTTGGCATCTTTATTTAACCAACAGTTTTAAATTAAGGAGCAAGATCACTTTGTACAGATTCTCTGGGTAAAAACAGGCCCTGGGGGTCAGTATTTAGCATTACAGTACATAGCAAAAAAGCAAACCTCAGCAGTGCCATCCATGTGTGCACTCACATGAACTCCAGATGCATGTGCACGCGCGCGCACACACACACACACACACACACACACACACGAGAATAATTAACTTTGACCTAAGCTATTCCCTTATCCCAAAACTCCTCAAAGTGTGTTAGATTAAGTGTGGGAGCTGAAAGGAATGTGTTCTAGAAAGAAACAAGCTTACCGAATTTACTTGGTGGGGATTTTCCACCACAGTTCATAAATGCCAAACAGAAATCCATACGCCGAAATGCATTCATTTCTTAACAGTTGCCCTGTGCTGATCATGAAAGGGCCTCCACTTCTCTCATCAATATTTGGGAGTCACATATCTGAAAATTTGCATCTGGAAAACAGAGAACTGTTAGGGCCAGCAAGAAAAAAATCTAATAAGGTGGGAGAAAACAACAACACAAGATTGCTTCAGAAAACTGCCATGTGAAGAACAAATAAATGCACACAAAGGTTGGCTGTAGCAGTGACCATTATGGAAATCCAGAGGAAGCTACTGTGAGGCGTTACCAAGTGTCCACAAAAGCAGCTAAAGGCCAAAGGGGTCGAGATGCCCATGGCTTGCTTTGTCACATTTTAACCATTTGATAAATTATCAGTTAGTTGATATATTATTTGACTCTAGAAGCATTTTACTAAGACTCTAATAATTCTTATTAATGTCTGTGTGTGTGTGTGTGTGCGCGCGCGCGTGCGCACACACACATGAGCATCATATACAAACTGCACATGAGTGTATTAAGGCCAGAGGTCAACATTGGCTGTCTTCTTCTATTGCTGTGCATCTTACTTTTGAGACAGGGTCTCTCATTAAAACAGGAGCTCCCTGATCTGACCTTATTGGCTGGCCAGCGAGTACCCAGGGATCCGCCTGTCTCCAACCCCAGCACTGGGATCATATGGATGGCACCACTACACTTGGCTTTTAAGTTTTGCAGCAGATGACACTTGGACCCTCATGCTTGTCCAGCACGCTGTTCACCCACTGAACCATTTTCCCAGTGCCTGGTTCTTACTAAACTTTGATATTGCTTTCACTGCCTTTTATGTTTCAAATCCCTTCAGGACAGTTAGGAAATTAATTCTTCTCTTGTTTTCCAGCAGACCCTGTGGCCCGTACAGTCTGGGACATGTGGCAGTTAATTGTTCTGTCATCTCGCTGTTTTGATGCCTGGGTTTCTTATTAAAATGGGTTATGTAGCTTCCTGTGTCTCCCTCAGAATGTCTAGATACATGATTCTCTAATACTGCACACACTTGCCAACCTCCCAGGTACCTACTGATTGCGTGGTTCCGATTTCTGTGTGTGGTGTATGTGCACATGTGGAGACTGAGATCATGTTCAGTTGCCATTCCTTGAGTACTGTACACATTTTTTTTTTGAGACAGGTTCTTTCACTGGTCTTGAATTCCCCAACTAAGCTAGACAGGCTGGCTCATAAGCTCCAGGAATCCCCCTGCCTCTGCCTGCTGCCCTGGTGCTAGTATTATAAACTGTTGCCTAGCTTTTCAATGTAGGTTCTAGAGGTTAAACTCAGGTCTTCATACTGGTGCAGCAAGCACTTTACCAAATGAACTCTCTCCCCGACCTTTTTTTCTTTCTTCTTTTGAGTTAGGATATCCCTATCTAGAACAAACTGTCTTCCGAGTAGTGAGCATCGTGTCTCAGCTGTGACATACAGGTGTGTGCCACCAGCCAACTGCACTGTTTTTTTAACAAGATTAGAAAAAGGATCTGTTGCCCAAATCATGTTGCTCTATATTGGAATTCCAGTGCTGGAGTTGAGAAGGAAAGACGTCCGGTTTCTCTTGGGACTGTGAAGGCTGGAGATCTGGTTGGAGACATCTCTAGTTCTGACAGGCAAGTGAGGATTTGGGGAAATCTTTCTCTTCTGTCTCGGTTCCTTGTGCAGCACTTTCTTTCTATTGGTTAAACAGTGTTTCTGTGTGTTTGCTGTTCTCTCTCCTGTTTTGAGTGGAGCAACCAAATCTAAGGCAAAATTGTGAGACTCTTTACTCTCTGGTAAATTAGACTCATCATCAACTCCAGCACAGCTGTGCGGTCGCTTGAACTCGAGGGTGCCCAGCTGGCTGAGAAAGCAGAGAGGCAGGGACCCTCAAATAATCACATCTACATGTCAGGATTTCCGAGGTGTGTTTGCTTTGGCCATTCCATCCAATCCAATTCTATGCGAATGGGGTCATCTATTTCCTTGATGTTCTTAGTTTGCTGAGCACCAGGTCATTCATGAGTTCCTGGCTGTACCTTTACGACTCTATCTCCACATGGTTATGGGATGGCGTCTCTCTACAAGGAGAGTGTTGGGGACTATTATTTTACATTAATAGCAGTGTCTAACTCTAAAAGGAGATTTTATTTCCAGGACACTTTTGGGTTTTATTTTGTGCCTGTGGGTTTAGGAGGTGCAATTTGATAGCAGTAGGTGCTATTATGCCAGAAGGTAAAATAGTTTTGCTTCTAAATTTAATTATGTCACTTATAAAAGTTGATAAACCTTTTCTTCCACCACAGAAAGCAGTGATATTTGACTTTTACAAACATTATGAGACTATTTATAATATGCTCCCTCCCCATCTCTCCCTTTTAAAAACAAGTTTCCTCCTGCATCTCTGACTCCTTGTGTCTGCAGCTGCCCTCAGACTTGCAGCTCTCCTGCCTCAGCCTCCCAGCTTCTCCTGGCTCCTATTTTATTTAGAGTGAGAATAATCCCCATTCATTTTGGAGACTATGCCGTTCATCATTTTTTTTCTATTAAAGATTCATTTATTCAGTCATTAAATATTTATTTAGTACTGGGCTTATACTTCAGGGATACATGAGAGTTGACAAATAAGGTCTCTGACCTCATAAAGTTTACGTGGAAGAGACAGGCAGTTAACAAGCCAACAAATGAAAAAATTAGATGATAATAGATAGCCTTGAAGGTCATGAGGGAACAGTGGGTCACGTGCTAGAGGTACTAGAAGTCCCCTTAGGTGGGTGTTGAAGGGATGCTCCATAGGCCTATTGCTAGAGTGTAAGACAGAGCCAGCCATTGCTGCACCAGAACATTCCAGGTCTCGTGGTGACAAGCTCACACAGAAAGCTTGGGAAGCACAGAGAGATGGGGCTGTTGAGATAAGTCACCAGGGAGAAGGTATGGTTGGCAAATGGCCTAGGAGGCAAGGTCTAGATGCTAAGATGCCACTGGCCACTCAAGCTATCTCCGCTTCATCCTGTGTACAGTGGCTCAGCAGCTAAGAGCCTGAGAGGAGGCGGAGCATCTCTGAAGGTGATCTCTGTATGCAGTTTATCCCACATCCCCAAGAGCCTTGAGAGTGTCTATGTAGCCAGGCTGCTAAGAGGTCTAGGAAAATGAATGTGGAAGAATTAGCACAGAATCATGAGCAAATCATGTGTGTGGCAATGTCCTGGCAATGCCATAATCCACTGCTGTTAGAAAGATGAATTGGACAGCACTCTGCCTCCCTGAGGTGCATGCACAGCGGTGGGCATATCCACAGCCATGTGCAGTGTAGCACAGCACTTACATTGTTAGGATTAGAAAAATGAACAGAGCAGTCCCAGGTAAAAAGAGAAGCGTTCACAATAGGGAACGCATCAGAAAGAAGAGTTTGCAATAGAGAACACATCAGAAAGGGAGGCAGACAGAAACAGCGGCTGGGGAGATGACCTCGTGGGTTAAGGCCACACAAGACAAAGTCCTGAGTTTGATATGTGGAACCCACGCTAAAAAGCCAGGTATGAGCCAGGCAGTGGAGGTGCACACCTTTAATCCCAGCACACGGGAGGCAGAGGCAGGCGGATCTCTGAGTTCAAGGTCAGCCTGGTCTACAGAGTGAGTTCCAGGACAGCCAGGGTTACACAGAGAAACCCTGTCTCAAAAAACTCCCCCCCTCAAATAAAAGCCAGGTATGACTGTATGTTTGTTATCTCAGTGCTGGGGAGGCAGAGACAGGCGGGTCCCTGCATCTCTCTTGCCAGGCAGAGTAGCCTAATAGGTGAGCCTCAGATCCTAGTGAGAGCCTATCTCAAAAAGTATAAACAGAACAGAACCAATATGTATGATATCTAAGGATGACACCTGAGGTTAACCTCTGACCTCTACGTGCACATACACATATGCACACATACACACAGCATCCAACTGTGGCTGACACCCACCTTGCCCTGGGGTTTAGCCTAGGTGGCCCAACCTTTCCTGGATAGACTTTGAGTGAGACCATTCTGCCAACTTCGCAGTCTAGAGCATTATTATTTCTCCAGATATCCCTATGGAGATGCAGGATCCGGGAATCCCAACTGTTGGGTTGGTTAGGAGCCTGGCACCAAAGATGGTGGCAATGGGAGAGTGCTCCTGTGTTCAGTTGAGGGGTACCAAGGAACAGGTGACTCCGGGAGGAGCCAAGGAAGTCAGTGGGTGTCCAGGAACCCTCAGCAAGTTTGAGAGGCATGAACAGGATAACCCCAGCCTTACAGCTGATGCAGCTGATACGCCAGTAGAGGCTGCTGGGGACATTGTCTTTCCCAGGTTAAGGGACCTGTGGGATGTGGCCTCATCGTTTGGTGTCATTTACAGTTTGGGGTTTATCTTCCCAGACCTAAGCAGTCTTGGTCCTCAAAGAACAAAAGAAGTGATCCTTGAGAGATCAGGCCAGAAGATATGGAGGTAGTAAGGGATAGTGCATTACCCCACACCTTTGCTTTGCCCCTCTACTCAGGAAATTCTGTATTCGCTCTTTTCAAGTCTTAGATGTCTCCTATTTCTTTCCCTCAGCCCTGGTTTTCCTGACTTTTATCCCTGAATGGGGTCTGATCTAAATTCCAGGATCTGTAGTGGAACGTTCGAAGAGAACCCTTTCAAGCCCAAACCCTTTCAAGCCCGTGCCAGCTCCAGGAGGATGAAATCTGATCAGTCATCAGATTTCTTTAGACAGCTTCCAGTCCCTGTATTGGGTGATGGATCATGAAATTGGGACTGGCTTTCTTCCTGGGATTACTCTAGCGTTCACCGAAAAACCATTCAATAGCTTGTTTGTAATCACAGTGCACTTGTGCTTGTGTTTGGGTGTTAGAGTCAGAACCCACACTTGTTGGTGAGGCTTGCAGCTAGTAAGCACAGAGATGGAGCAGGAGCTGAGTGAGCGGGGCAGGCTGCACACTCCAGATGACTGCCACCTTCCTTCATGACTTGATTTGAAAGGGAGAGCCCCTGAGCTCCTCGGGGACCCTAATTCAAAGGCTTTTTCATCTCAGACCACAAACACATTTGAGGTAGCAGATTAGAAAGATTGAGAGGCAGGTGTACTGACAGAAGTTAAGAAGAAGCCAAGAGCCAGACAGCAGGGGACAGGGCAGAAGAATACAAAGTGTGGGAGCAACAGGAGAGGTGTCAGTAAGCCTGCCATGTCTGGACCTTAGACTCAAAGCACAGATAGTGCGGGGTCAGAATGGGAGGACTGCCTTGACATGTTACTTAAAAATCTTTGAACTTCAGTTTTCTCATTGTAAAATATGAAAGATAATTATTTTTAGGATTAGAAGAGGGACTCTGTGAATATGACTTGACAGTAAAGTGTGTTTTAAAGGTGCACTGGAAGGACGGAGAAGTGGCTCAGTGGTTAAGGAAGAGGGTATTGTTCTTGAAGAAGACCCAAGTTCAATTCCTAGCACCCATGCTGGACAGCTCACAACTGGCCCTTACTCCAGCTCCAGGGGATCTGGTGCCTTCTTTGGGCCTTTGAGAACGCTGTACTCACAGGCATAGACACACATATACACATAATTAAGAATAAAAATAAAATCCACTTAGAAATAAACTACAAAGGTAAAGTCAGGTTTATGCTCCTCTTTCTGATTTTGTTTTAATTTCATTTTGAATTTAATCAGTTCTTACCGGCTGAGCAGTGCATACCCTTTGCTTCTCTGGGTCGCTGTATCCCCTAAATGGATGACGGTAACTTTACCTCATGTGTCCCTTTCACACTAGTGAACAAATCTCCCCAGAGTTTGTTATTCTGGAATGCCTTCTAGAAGTAGATGGATCTTCTCAACTGTGTTAAATAGAACTCTACACAAACTGTTTCTAATGAGACCTCAAGAAAAGGCTAAATATCATTTCATATACTTTACTTAAACATTACAGGAAATTACTTTTTTTCTACAGAGCAATTTTAAAACAAGTCTCAAAGTTTGAATCATTATGTATCAAGTCTCTGGGGGCGGGGGGGAATGTGCTTTTCTGGGATATGTTGCACATGTATGTGAGACTGAGTTGTTCTCTGTAGAAGTCTCTAACATAGAGAGGCTCTAATTATGTGCAAATTATAATGAAATTAATGAATGACACCAATTTCTAGAATTTAAAATGGGCCTTGAGAGAATGCAGTGTGGACTTAGACTGATTACGACTCTAATCTTTTAGGTTGTGATTCAATATTATGTAACATTAAAACTCGATTAAGTAAAAAATAACCGAAGACTCAAGCGGCAAGAACACTCATCTCCCAGTTGGCTCAACCTCTGAAATGATGACTTAAAAATATGTTAAATGCAAAGTCCTTAATTGTCCTTATTGTTCATTCTATTCCAAAATAATTGCACATCTAATTAGCATCAGTTAATGAGAGAGATTAAATTACCCTATTCACAAATATGCTAGATTGTCATAAATTGTCCAAATATAATTACAAATGTAAGGTTTTATTTCACTTTCTACAGATAAAATACAGAGAATAAATGAATCCGTGTATGTATCTACTTAGTAGAAACTTTATTATATCAAACCTATTTGGGCTGGGAATGGGGGTTGCCTGACTATATTCCCAGGGGTTGGGAGATAGTGGTAGAAAGATCACGAGTTCAAGGCCAACTTGGATTACCTTAAGAGACCCTATTTCAAGATCCTTCCTCTAAAATAAAAAGCCTTTTCTTAATATTTTAATACATTTCTGGATCTGTGTCCAGCAGACAATATCGGGCTGGGGTGAAGCACCTTGCACCAGTGCTGGTGGGGTACAAAGCTTGAGAGCCACTAGCACCTGAAGGCCCAGAGTATCTGTCTCATTCTACAAAGTTAGCCATTTCCCACCTTCTACCTAGTGACTGGGGCAGCCTGAGGAAATGCCTTCCATCCCTATAGTCAGCAATAACTGGAACCCAGCAAGCTTCCAGGCATCCTGCGGAGACAGGGGGATTAGTAGCTCTGCATTTATAAACATCATAGCTTTAGCCTGCAAAGGTGAGCCACATGGAGGAAAAACCACACCCTGAGCAAAAAAGCAAAGGACCAAGGCCAAGATGGAGATGATTTTAAAGCAGGCATCAAAAAAACCAAAAATGAACTTCAACTGAAAACTATGAAGCTGTTCCGGTCAGATGACCAGCTAGAGGGCTACAGAGACGGCTCAGTTGGCAAAGTCTTGCTCTGTAAGCAGGAAAGCCTGAGTGTGATCCATGGAACTTAATTTTCATTTTTAAATCCCTGTATGGTGGCACATGCTTGCAATCCCAGCAATTGGGAGGTAGAAACAGGCCAACAACTGGGGCTTGCTGGCCAGCCAGCCTACCATACTTGGCAAGTTCCAGATCATTAGGAGACCCTTCTCAAATAAAAATGGACAGTGTTTGAGGGATAACGGAGCAGTCTATCTCTTGCTTCCACACGCATGCGCACATGTACACAACCTGCAAGCACACATATATACACAAAAAATGGGAGGGGGTAGAAAATAATCCTCAATGAGGAAAAGATTTTAAAAGGAGAAGAATCGGGAGACTGAAAGTTATGATAACAGAATCCCAAGCAGCTGGGCAAGCTCAGGAATGGAACAGTGACATCATAAACCGAATCAGTCAGCGAGAGTACAGAGTCCTAGGACTTACTCAGCTCTAACAGCCAGGGAAAACTGAAGTTCAAGGGGGTGAAGGATGTTGGGGATAGGACCCAGGGTTCTCACATGTTAGGTGAGTGCTCTACCATTGAGTTACACCCCAAGGAATTAACTAAACGGAGTCTCATGGACCGGTGAGGATCATCAAAGATGTAGCTTTCATACTACTGATGTTCTGTATGGAGAGATGGGAGTGGGGGGGGGGCTGAAAAGGCAGTCAAGAAACCATGACTGAGCCTTTCCAGAATAGGGGGACCCACCATGCTACGTATGTTAGAGGCTCTGTGGGCTACAGGTTAAGCCCTAGATATCAATCCAGAGGCATGAGCTCTTGCAAGTCTGGGAAAAATTTAAGTTCTTTGAACTACAGCAAAAGTCTCCCATCATCTGTTGAACATCCAATAGAAGTATGTTGTGAGAAGAGGCTCTTGGTTCACATGTGGCTCCACTGCCTGCCCTTCAGTCACTCCTGCCCTACAGTAATGCCGGAAGGAGGCCTTATGAATGAGGGAAAGCCTGGAGCTGTGGAAATGGAGACCAGGAAGATGAATGGAATGTGAGGAAGAGAAATACTGTCAGGACGCCAGCGAGGCTTACCTGCCTGAGTGCTAGCTTAGCATGGAGGTTGCATCCCCCAAACCCACAGCCCGTGTTTCCTGCTGTGATCCCCTGCATTCTGCACTCAGTAGAAGCTAGGGGATCAGGAGTTCAAGGTCACCCTTGGCTCTTAGCTAAGAGAGTTTGGGGCAAGATTGGGAAGCATGAGTTCCCAAAGAGGCAAAGGTAGAAACAGAGACTGGCTTTTTCCTTGTGGGCCCCTTAAATGCTACTTGACGTCTAAGGGAATAAAATAATACTATCCAAATTGGGTCAAACGTATGAAGAGGAAATACCTAATATAATTACATTAAATTACTTAAAGAATTAAGTGCTTAAGGAAATACTTCTGACAGTTCAATTTGAGGAGTCAGAAAGGAAGAGCGTTTGATTTGAGGCTGTGCTGGAAGGGTGACACACTGACCACGGAAAGCTATCTGTACAGATTGGAAGCATCAGAGTAGCAGCTGAGACAAACCACACATGGCAGCTCACTGTGTAAAACCAAAGATACACCAAGATGGACTCCTAAATGATTCATTCAAGCCACAGGCAGGCAGGCAGCAAGATCCAGGAGCAAACTGCCTCTCATTAGACCTTCCAGAGAAAACAACCTAGCAGAGTGGATTTGAAGAATCTACTTGGGCCGGAGGTGGGGTTGTAGCACAGCTGGCAGAGCCCTTGCCTAGCAATCAGGAAGCCCTGGGTTCCATCCCCAGATCTGCATGTTGATACCTGTGATCCCACACTCAGGAAGTAGAATAGGTGAGTCAGGAGTTCAAGGTCACCCCCATTCCTACTACACAGTAATTTAAAGGCCATTCTTGGCTGTATGAGAACCTGTCTCAAAAACAAGCAAGCAAACAAAAATGAGGGGCTTGCCACACAAAGCACAGGACACGAGGTTAAACCCCTGCACCCATATAAAAGCCATGTGACTGGTGGCACCTACCTGTAATCCAGAGCTAGGGGAGGGGTAAAGATACAAGGATCCCTAGGGGCTCACAGGTCTATCTGAATCAGCAAGTTGTAGGCAGCAAGAGACCCTATCTCAAAAACCAAGATTGGCAGCTCCTGATGATTGACAGCCAAGATTGACTTCTGACCCCCATGTGCACATGCACCAGGTTCAGTGGGAGATTCTCTGTCTCAAAAATACAGTAGAGAGTGACTGAGGAAGACATCCAGTGTCAACCTCTGGCCCGCACACACTTATGCACATGTGCCTCTACACTCATGAACACACAGGAACACATAGGATGACATGAGGGCACATACACACAGCCCACTATGGAAGTCCAAACAAGATTTGTACAGGTTGAAAGTAAAAGGACAAGAAGTTATGCCAAGCAATGATTTTTGTTTGAAGAAGTGTCCATCTTAGAGAGCATCCACTTCAGAGCCTAGTCAGTTACAAGAAGGAGGGGAGGGGAGGAAAACAGGAATTACACACCATGAAACAACATCGCCATCAAGACAGTGTGAAACGCTGGGCTCCTCACCGTATGTGAGCCCTCACTGGTGGCGAGAGAAGATGCCACTGGACCATCAGCACCCGGCAGCAAAGATACTAGAGGATGCTATAGCACCGGCTGACAGGATCTGTGAATACACAGTTTCTCCTTTACACGTGTGCCGGTGTGGGATGCATGTGTAAGTGTGCTCCTTTGTATGAGTGTGAATGGAGATCAGAGGACAGCCTCATGTGTCAGCCCTCACTTTCCGCCATGTTTGAGGCAGATCTCTTCATTTCCTAGTTTATCCTTTGACCTTCCAGGGATTCTCCTGTCTCAGCCTTCCATATAGCCGCATGTATAGTTCTATTACTGACAAGCACATTACCAACTCCAGCTTTATGTGAAGTCTGGAGATCTTAATTCAGGTCTTCACACTTGTGTAGCAAGTGCTCCTGCCAACTGAGCCATCCCTCCAGCCCAGAGGACACACATTTTATTTATTTACTTATTTATTTACTTACTTACTTACTTACTTATCTATCTATTTATTTTTTTATTTACTATCATTTGTTTGTTAAGATACAGGGTTTTTCTGTATAGCCTTGGCTAGCCTAGAACTTGCTCTGTATATAAGGCTGGCCTCAAACTCAGAGATCCGCCTGCCTCTGCTTCCTGAATACTGGGATTAAAGGTGTGCGCCACCACCCAGCCACATTTTCCTAAATAACCTGTGGAATCTTCTTCCCACAAAGACCCATCTCCTGAGACACAAAATACCAGTTAATTTTTTATTTTGTTTTCCGTGCAAATTTTTGAGAGGTTAATACAAATATACAATGTTATATAATCAGATGCATCCTCCATTTCCCATAAAAAAATATTAAATGAATTGGTCCCACAGAGTCTGCTCTGTACAATAGCCCCAAACACATTAATGACATGTAAGGAAAGGTCCATAAACATATTGATGTCCAAAAACATCTGAAGCATCTGCTGATCAAAGATAAGATCTTGAAGCGAAGAAGCAGATGCTCCTGGCGCTAGGATGGCTCAGTCTGCAGAGTGCTGGCCACACCAGCTTGTGCTCCAATTAGCAGTTAACATTCCAGAACCCACATAAAAAGCCAGGCATGGTAGGGCATGCTTGTAATCCTGGCACTGGGGAGTCAGGCAGGAGGATCCCTAGGACCCCTGGCCAGCCAGCCTAGCTAAATCAGCAAGTTGGAGGCCAGCGAGACACCCTGTCTTAAAAACTGAGATTGACAGCTCCTGATGATTGACAGCTAAGGTTGACCTCTGACCCCAAGTGCAGGCGTGCGTGCACACGCGCGCGCACACACACACACACACACACACACACGCCAATAAGAGAAAAGAAATATAGATCTAAATGAAAATGCAAACAGCAGTATTTGCACCATGCTGATAAGGCAATACTGAGCGGAAACTATAGTGCTTGTTGTTTCTATTAGAACATTTCAAATTGATAAAGAGGGTTTTTTTTTTTTAAAGACAAAAATTACTGATACTAGGAATGGAACAGAGTACTGGTGCAGTTTCTGCAGCCTCTAAAGATAGACGTGTACTATAGGTAGCTTCTGCTCATCTGTGTGACAGTTTATATTAGCTAGACCAAATTCTTAAGAACTACTAAATGGTAGAATTCAAAATTATGAATTAGATAAGTTGAATTACCTGCTATACATTCAATACATTTAATTCATAGTTGAGGCATCTCTCTTCGGTATTCTAGCCAGTACCACCTCACTGGTGATATCACCTGCCAAACATGCAAAGAAGCTACAATTTTGTACAGTCTTAGGAGAGAGTTGGAAGCTCTTTCCAGGTCATGGAACTGGATGCAGTATCATGCTGACACCCAACGTATCCAAGAAAGCACACAGACAATAGAAACCAACACATAGCATACGTATAGACTCATATCTCCTTAGTCCAACACTGACACACCAAACCCATGCAAGTACAGACAGACGTACACACCGAAACCAAGTGGGCTTCCTTCCAGGTATACATGGTTGGTTCAACATTTGAAAACCATCCATGCAATCCATTGTGCCAATGAACTTGAGAGAAGACTCTCACGAACATGTCTGTCGGCACAGAGAAAGGTTTTGATACAATCTAGAGTGTCCATTGTAGATTATAAATTAAAACACCAGGAACCTAGTTATAGGAAGTAACTCCCTCAACCTCATAAGAAAAATGTACAAATGATATCACACTGCAGTGCTTTCTCTGTAATGTTTGGAATGAGGGAAATATGTCTGCTTTCCCACTTTAGCCTAGAATAGAGCCATAAAAGATACCATGGCCCCAAAGAAAGGAAGGTGTGGCAGCAAGATGGCTCAGCAGCTGAGAGCACTGGCTTTGCATGCCTAATGACTCAGCATGCTCTCTGAAACCACAGGAAGGCAGGAGAGAATTGACCTCCACATGTGCACTGTGGCATACAAGTCTGCACACACAGAGACATACATATACAGACATACACACAGAGACATACACACACAAACAGACATATACACAGAGACATACACACAGA
>JADRCH010000139.1:1256516-1278836 GCA_019843965.1 Rhynchomys soricoides | reverse complement strand
AGACATACACACACAAACAGACATATACACAGAGACATACACACAGAAACACACATACACACACAGAGACATACACAGAGAGAGAGAGACAGACAGACAGACAGATAGACATACACAGAGACATACACACACATACACAGACATACACAGAGACATATACACATGAGACATACACTCAGACATGCACACACAGAGACAGACATACACACAGAGACATGTACACAGAGACATACACACAGAGGCATATACAAACACACAGACACACACAGAGAGACATACAACCACACAGACATACACACAGAGAGACATATACAGACACACATACACACAAATAGACATACATGTAGAGATACACAAATAGACATACACACACAAACATACACGCATAAATGCACACACACAGACAAACATACGTGCAGACATACACACAGGAGACATATATAGACACACACAGAGACATATACACCCACATAGACCTGCACCACCACCACCATCATCAAATAAATTTTAAAATAAAAGGCACAGAATCAATGGGATGAAAAACACTGTTCTCTTCTGCAGTAGACAGTGCCATCTACTCACACAGCCCAAAGACATCTACGAAAAGTCTTGTGCTCCACAGCATGAACTCAGAATACTAAATTCACGCAAAAATCAACTGAGTTTGTAAGTAATAACAGTGAATATGAGAGCCAAATTAAAAACACCATGCCATGTACAGCTGCTCCAAAGAAAATGGAATGCTGAGTTACGGAGCTAACAACACATGAGAGTGCTGTACTGATCATCATAGAATGCCAGTCAGCAACTGAAAGAAATCAGAGGAGCCGGGCAGTGGTGGCACACGCCTTTAATCCTAGCACTTGGGAGGTAGAGGCAGGCGGATTTCTGAGTTCGAGGCCAGCCTGGTCTACAGAGGGAGTTCCAGGACAGCCAGGGCTACACAGAGAAACCCTGTCTCAAAAAATCAAAAAAAAGAAAAAGAAAAAGAAAAGAAATCAGAGGAGCCCTAAAGGCCCAGAGACCCTCACTTTTGTCCGTGGATTAGAAAATCCAACACAGGAAGGGTGTCAGGTCTCCCCTTATTGACCCAGAGATCTGATGTAATTCCTACTGGAGTCTCTGTGGGACTTCTGTAGATTTCATCTCATTCTGAACATTACATGCTCTAGCGAGGGCTACAGAGACCTTTAAAACTGATGTAAGAGGGCAGTGAATGGCAGGAGTCAGTCTGTGCAGCAGGAGTGACAGCGTGCAATGGGTGTGGTTAGGTCAGGGGGATGAAGTGGGGAAAGCAGAAATCAACTCTGTGGGCTTTCGGTTACTGTAACAGACAACTGAGTGAATAAGTGTATGAGGGGGTGGAAGGTTCCTTTCTGGCTCACAGGTTTGAGGGGTTCTTCCCGCTGTCCCTCTTGATACTGACTCAGGTCGTATATTATCAGGGAACTGCATGGGGCAAACCTGTCACCTCATTCCAGGAAACAAAGAGAGACTGAAGTGTCTCATTCCCTCTAACAGGGTACTCCTGAGTCTGGAAAGCTCCCACCAGGCCCCTGTAGTACCAACAGATATGTCAGTCTCTTAATGAGCCTGTTAGGGAACATTCGAGATCTGGTTTATACCGTAGACCCTCAGGACGACACCCATCAAAAATACAAAGACAGTCCCATGCAAAGGAGGTGATGATAGAGTTTGTTGTAGCTGGAGCAATCAGACATCCAAGATGCTTCCTAAATGAGGAGGGTGTGTCCTTGACTTAGCCACTATGTGTTAAAACACAAACATGACAGGTCTGCATGTAAATATAAAATGTGAAATGGTACTTTCTATTTTAGAAAGAAATTAAGAGATTGCCTATGATGGTTTTCTAAGTCCCAGGATACTGAAGTATGTTCCAGAAAAGACAGTTTGAATGACAAACCTCATAACAACTAAAATTTTGTACAGAGGAGGTGACTCAGTGGCCACGGTGCTTGCCGTGTGCGCCTGCGGACTTGAGCTGGATTCCCGGAACCCACATGTGAAGTACATGAAGGCACGTGCTTATTATAATCCTGGTACTGGTCAGCTAGAGGAGATTTGAGGTACTGGACTCTGGTGTGATGGATGGGAGCTGTTAAGTAAAAAGGGGGTCAGGGAAACTTGAGAGTTCTCTTTGACGGGGTGGACGGCAAGGAAAGGGCCTCACTGCCATGATAGGGTCTTGAGGTGGGAAGTGGGAGCATTAGACCCAACCAGTACAGCACGTGGAGAGTCAAAACAGGATGGGACCTTAGAGGCAAGGAGAGGCTTCCCTTTAAAGCCTGGAGAAGAGCTTCATTAACAGTGAGTAAGAGAGATGTGGGGGGAGAGAAAGGGAGAGGAGGGGAGGGGACAGGAGGGCACAGGAGAGGAAAGAACTCACCACCTTGAGAGAGATAGTGGTGGGAGAGCCCTCTACCCCAGCGCTCTTCTCTAGAGAGTAACAGGATCAATCACAGAATAAAGGACAGACCTGACTTTGTTTAACCTTTTAGGAGAGGTGGGAAGTTTCCCATCCCTCCAGAGAGTGTGTGACAAAGAGCGTGAAGGAGCCAGATACCTTAAACCAAGAGCTGTCAAGTCACAGTACAGACTACTTCTTAACTCTCTATCCCAGAGGGAGCTGCAGGAACCCAGGGTCCGATGAAGCCTGTGGGCTCTGCTTTAAAGGTACAGACCCCCACTCTAACCGTTCTACACAGCTCTGTGGAAGAACCCCAGGAAGTGCATTTATGTAACCACATGTGTAAGTGAGCACAAAAAAATACGGATAAACCTCAAAGAGCTCTGTGGACACTTCCGATATCCTGACATTCTGTCGTCACTGTGAAAGACATACCCTCAGGGCAACTGAAGGCCTTCATGTACATTTTCTGAAATTTCTTATAAATTGATAGTTATTTCAAAGTACACGGGTGTTTTTAGGACATTAAAGACAATTTGGATCTGTAAACGTCATACCCTAATAAGGCTGTCAGGAAGTCAGTCTCTGAGTTTGGGGAGGAGGTTTTCATAGTGACAAAGGAAGACTCCGGGTGCACCTTGGTGATGCTGATCCCCCTCGGTACTGTAGCCAGGGATCTGCTATACTGAGCATCTGGTGTTTCCATGGTGGAATGGGGCAAGGCGAGAGCAAGTGTTCTCCTGAGAACCCGGAGGAATGCTGGTCTATCAGTGATGAAGTAGAGATGAGGGCGAAAAGATACAGGACCGAATGAAAGAGAGCTCAGCACCTTGGAGCGGGAAGACAGGGCAGTGCTGGGTCCCACTCCGCTAGGACACAGGGCCTGGTGAAAAAGAGACTGTGGAGTGGTCTGCAGGGACCCCAAGTCTCATGGTTACAAGCAGCAGTTCTTGCTAAACTGATTTCCACACAGGGGTGGTCAGCTTCATACTCTGTGAAGGAAGGGGGCTTCTTACAAAGCCAGGAAGAGCTGAGTGAGAAGTCAAGCTACATTCTTTTCCTAGGCCCTTCCACCAAGAATGAGACTTCCTGAGGAGCCTCCAGGGTAGAGAGGGTTATGGGAATTTGAATTACTGCATGGAGAGCATTTTTCTCCACAGCATAATCTATTAATCCTTTCTCAGTCATGTTTATGCCACTTTAGAACTAGAAGCGCCTGGAGGTGCATTGTTTACACTTTATAGTATGCCCTGTGGGCTTTCTGTGTATAAAGCTTTGCCCTCCGGGCCCCAGGCATGCGCAGAATGAACTCAAGTCTCCACCTGTGATTGGCTCTGTGAAATGAGACTAAGATAAACAGTCTAAGTGACCTACCACTGAACCATGCCCCCCCAGCGCTTCACTGGGGGATTCTAGGCAGAGGCTCTACCACTGAGCCACGCCCCCAGCCCCTCCCTGGGGGATTCTAGGCAGGGGCTCTACCACTGAGCCACGCCCACAGCCCCTCCCTGGGGGATTCTAGGCAGGGGCTCTACCACTGAGCCACGCCCCCAGCCCCTCCCTGGGGGATTCTAGGCAGGTGCTCTACCACTGAGCCACGCCCCCAGCCCCTCACTGGGGGATTCTAGGCAGACATTGCACCATTGAACCTGAGTTCCTCAGTGGCAGATTTTAGGCAAGTTCTTTACCTCTGAGCCTCATCCTGAGCCTCTTTGTAAACTTTTATTTTAAGGCAGGGTCTCACAAATGTGCAGCAGCTGCCCTTGACCTCACTGTGTAACCCAGCTTTGCCTTCATTTATTTCTTTATTTTTACCTGTTGGTCCTTCCCCCAAGCTGGAGCTGGGTGGATTTCTGTCTAACATGGCGTCATACTTCACTCCTACCCCACCTCACCCCCGCTCATGCTTTTCCCCAGGTAGAGATGAGAGCCGCTCTAGTATTAAGTATTTGTAAACTCCTTTCACCTTGAAATTCTGCTTTAGATTTGAAACTCCCCATTACTCCTTGGGAGAATAAATGAAGTAACAAGTAATATTCAATTTCACACTTGGGAAACAGAAACAATGATGTTAGGTAACTTTCCCACTGCCAGGCTGCATTATCTGAGGTAGGAGGGGAGTTGAGACTTTATAATTCTATTCTTGGACCGCTCTCAAGTGTGCTTTAAAATAAAAAGCGTCTGCGCACGGATGTAGCATTGTCCCCATTGAGTCGTAAGTCAGGAGTTCAGAACGAGACAGTAAATAAGTTAGGCCAAAATAAGAAACTTGTTTATGTTCCAAGGTAAAGACATAAATCTACATGATTATCATAAAAAATCAGACAGCTCCTCCCTGGTAGTAATAATAGAACAATTTTATATATTGAATAAATACAAGCCTTTGAAACTAAGGCGATCGTTGATAAAGGAGAGCTTGTAAGGACTTCCGTGATGCGCCCACGCCTTGGCAAATAGGGATGCTGAAGAGAGACCATTTCTGCTTTATTCACCCATTAGGAGCAAAGCTACAAAAGTCAGCGAGAAAATCCATCTATTTGACCTGATGGTGGTCGTGTGAACTTCTCGTTGTAAAATAAGGATTTCAAACATGTTTTTTTTCCTTTCGGTAAAATTGTAAGAAATGTAAGGAGATAATTCACACATTTGGAAAGTAAGACGTGGTATTGAGTGGCTTTCCTGTTGCATTATCAGCGTTTTATGTGTGAGTGGAATTTATGTGCTACGTGAGGACAGATGGGGTAAGGGGTACATTCATGAAGGCAGCTGTGTCTTTGAGGGGGCCTATCTCAGAACTGTGAGGCTAGGCAGGAACCGTTTTAGACCTGAATAAAAGGCACTCATGTAGTTTCTGGTCACAGGAAAGCCCAAACCTTTGCTCCTAGCAACTATGTTGCTTTCTTCCCTGAGGTCAAGGTTCCTTCCTCTTGGTCCTCCTCATCCCTCAGATACCTGCATCCAGCCTTTATGGGAGGCACCTTCTTCTCTAAAGCCCAGCCAGGCTACAGCAGACATCACTACAACCAAGACATAAAGAACTAGTCCCATAGCCACACCCGCCTACAAGTAGGAGTTATTCATGCCGTCCTTAGTAGAAGACCTCCTCCCAGGGTAAGTGTGGTTTTAGAAACAGAACATAGATTCTGTGGACAGCCAAGGAAACAGAGAGATTTGTGTGTGTGTGTGTGTGTGTGTGTGTGTGTGTGTGAGAGAGAGAGAGAGAGAGAGAGAGAGAGTATGTGTACATACATGTGGGGTTAGAGGTTGATGGAGATGGAAATTTTCATGTGTGTGTGTGTATGTGTGTGTGTGTGTGGTGTGTACATGTGTGTGAAGGCCAAAGATTGCTGTCAGGTGATTTCTTATATCACTGTCCACCTTATTTTTTGAGACAAGGCCTCTCATGGTGCCTATAGCTCACTGACTTGGCTTGATCAAATGGCCAGTGAGCACCAGGTAACTCCTTCCTTCACCTCTGCAGTGGGATGACAGCCACATGCCTCAGTGCTTGGCTCTTCTTTTTCAATGTGTGTTCTGAGGATTGGATTCAGATCCTCCTGTTCGTGCAATAGGCACTTCACTGACTGAGCTGTCAAGGAGATTTCTTAAGCTGCATTAGCCACATGCTGTTTGTCTAGAATCAGGGCAGTTCTAAGAGATCAAAATCCATCTCAAGGGACGGAAGAATTAATTTGTCTTATTAGAGTTCAATTCATAAAGATAACTTGTTGGGGCTTCTGAAAGCTGGTGGACAGTCTGCCCTTTTCCTGCTAGAGAAAACAAAGCCCAGGATCCAGAGAAGAGTGTCTTTTGGGTCACTTCAGGTAATCTTACTGTCTTAGTCAGAGTTTCTATTCCTGCACAAACATCATGACCAAGAAGCAAGTTGGGGAGGAAAGGGTTTATTCAGCTTACACTTCCAATTACCAATCACCAAAAGAAGTCAGGACTGGAAGTCAAGCAGGTCAGGAAGCAGGAGCTGATGCAGAGGCCATGGAGGGATGTAACTTACTGGGTTGCTTCTCTTGGCTTGCTCAGCTGGCTTTCTTATAGAGCCCAAGACTACCAGGGATGGCCCCACCCACAAGGGGTCCTCCCCCCTTGATCACTAATTGAGAAAATGCCTTACAGCTGAGTCTCATGGAGGCATTTTCTCACCTGAAGCTCCTTTCTCTTAATAACTCCAGCCTGTGTCACCTGGACACACAAACCAGCCAGGACACCCTGGGCAGGAAGGAATGGCCTGGAGTGTAGTATGCTGAGGATGAAGGTTTGGGTGAGAACGCTCGTTTAATAGCCCTCTGGTCTTTGATCACTTACATTTGGACAAATTTTACATTTAAAAACTCTAATAACTGTCTATAGAGTATTGAGTATTGGACATTTATATCACACCTCTGCCCTCAAGGCCCAGGGAACGTCTTGGAAGAAGGAGCTGAAAGACTATAAGAACCAGAAGTTGGGGGAGGACTGGGCCAAAACACTATGTTCTGGACATGACCGGACAGCTGTACTCATGAACTCATAGCAGCTGTGGTTGCCCAAATGAGATCTGTAGGAGACTGAGCCAGTCAACATCCCAGGGTGAGCATGGGGAGGGGCTCATGTGAGCCCCTAGCAAAGGGGCTATTGACAGTTGTTGGCTACTAGGGGAGGAAATGTCCATTTTCTTCAGGGGTCTCGTCTTTCCTAGGCTGAGCATACTCCAGTGGATGGACCCACACTCATGCATATATAAACAGCAATAATTGGACTCCGTGAGTTATTTTAATTTAAAAAATGTGCTGGGGAGATGGCTCTGGTTAAGAGTACCATATATAAGTACAATCAGTTTCCAGAATCCAAAACCTCTGTCTCTGCCGATGAGAGAGTTGTCTTGTTGCCAGCTCTTTGTAGAGGCATGATCATGAAGGTTTGGGGTGGGGTTCTCATTAAATAGTCCTCTGGCATGGTCGTGAGTGACATCTGCTTTGAAACCACAGACTATTGTAATAAAGTTTCTCAAATGACTACAGTCAGAATCCAATTGTATTGAACAGGCAATTGATTCTGGGCTAAAACATGCTTACATCACAAAATAATGACTGGTTGGAGAGAAATAAGCTCGTGTTCAGGAGCTGCTGCCTTGGGGCCAGAGAGAATTCTTTATGGAGGAAAATAAATGGTTGGGTTACTAAGTACATTTGAAGCAGGACCTCCTGTGTTTGCTTCACACCAGAGCCCCACATCCCTGGGAAATGAGCAAGCAGGAATCCCCACTTTAAATCGAAAGAATCTAGGAATTTTAGAGGGCTTTGGGCTAGTGCTAGAACTCAGATCCTTGTAACTGTAGTTCATGGAAAACACAGAGGCCACCAGATGGACAGAGCCTGTCTCCAGTCTTTAATGGTAGTAAGTGGAGGTGGGATCACTAAAGTTCATCAACAGAGCAGCATGCAAAATAAAGACCAGCACTTCTGCATGGACAGCACGTATAAACATAATAACAATTGTGTTTGAATCTCTGAGTGTATGTGTGTGTACACGTGTAAATGCGCATGCATTCGTGCATGTGTGTGTACACACCTGAATGTGTACATGCACCTGTTTGTGTGTTTATATGTGTGGTGGTTTGAATATGCCTGGCCCAGGGTGTGGCCTTGTTGCAGTGGGCGTGTCACTGCGGGCGTGGACTTTTAGAACCTCATTCCAGCTGCCTGGAAGCCAATCTTCTGTTTGCCTTTGGAACAAGATGTAGAACTCTCAGCTCCTCCCACACCATGTCTGCCTGGACGCTGCCATGTTCCTGCCTTGATGATAATGGACTGAACCTCTGAACCTGTAAGCCAGCCCCTATCAAATGTTGTCCTTATAAGAGTTGCCTTGGTCATGGTGTCTGCTCACAGCAGTAAAACACTAAGACAACACGCAAATGTGTTCAAATTCACCTCCCCATCTCTGGGTGTTTCTTTTAATTATGTGCATTTATGGGGGGTGGGGCATATGTCTAAAAAGTCAGCTGGATCCTTGGAGTTGGGGTTACAGATAATTGCAGAGAGTCACCCAAGGTGGGTGCTGAGACCCAAACTCAAGTCCTCTCAGGAGCACAATACACTGTCATCAGCCAAGTGCCTCTCCAGCCCTTCTAGATGTTTCTTATGGTAGGTTTTTGAGGCTTAAACCACTCCTTTGACCTTTTCCTTTAAGGGAATAAATAAATTCATCGCATTTTGTCCAAACTTTCTAACATTCTTGTTTTCATTTAGTTTAATTCATTTTAAGGCAGTTGTTTCTGATTTGACCCTTGTTGAGTCATTTCCAGGGATGTGAATCAAAAATAATAGAAGAAGGAAAAAAAAAAAAACCAACTTGGCTTTTAATGCCTCAAACGCCTTAAACTGTGACTGTAAGAAGTGTTCTGGGGGTTCTCCTGTACAACCAGGAGCTAGGCAAAATCTCTACCAACTTCAGCAGTGCCCACAGGCTTTCATACAGAGGTGTGGCTCCACCAGCTCATTGTGTCTACGCAGCCCCTCCGCCCTATCCACCTTCCCACTCGGTAGTCAGGAAGGGAGTAAATCTCCCCAAACAGTTTTTGCTCAGCTACTTTACTTGATCTATTGGAAAGAAACACCATTTATTACATGCTAATCAAACGGTAATTGCCTGTCTCCCTGATAAATTGACCATGAATGAGGTAGGTCTCTTTGACTGACGCTCTCTTGTGTGCTTCAGCCTCTGCAGTCATGACATGCCTGCACTATAAGAAAGCCATATACTGTTAGGGAGACAGCAAGGTTTGCCTCGAGCAGAGGAATTGATTCTTAAACTTTCCCCTTGCATCGTAAGTAGGTGCCGGGGAAAGACTTGCTCCTTGTTTACGCAGTAGATAGAGAAGCAAGTTACTTTGAGTTTTGCCATATTGATTTAATCAGAGTTCTGTGTGTTCATGTCTGCTAATCTAATGTGTAATCAGAGTCTCTAAGTAGGAATCGGTTTTGTCCCATCTCTGCATTCCAGAAAGAATGAGATGGGGTTCATCACTAGCGTCTTCTATTATTTCTCACTCCTCAAAGCCTTCTTTGTTATTTCCCATGCCTTCCACGAGTCTGGTCCTGCCCTGCCATCCTGCCCATTATACCAGAGACAGCAACTAGAAGTGACTTATCAAAGGGCTGAGATGACTCCGTGGGTAAGAGTGCCTTGCTGCGCACACACTCGAGGATCCTAGTTTGAATCCCAGCACCCACATTAAAAACAAACAAAATCACCCTTGTGAGGACAGCTGTGGGGAGAGGATCCTGAGGAATTGCTGGGGCTCACTGGCTGCAAGCCTAGCTCTGGCTTCAGTGGGAGACCTTCTCTCAAAAGAATAAGGTAGAGAGTGATAGAAAAGAACACCCAGCAACCCCCACCCCCCTACAAGCGTGTGCTCAGCCACACTTACATCTGTACAGGCTTATATACCTGACCCCATACATAGTGATTCACCAAGAACAAAACGTGCTAACTAAAGCTCATCCTCCATTCAGTGATTCCTGCTCTGGAATCCTACCCATGCTGTATAATATGTAGCTGTCATGTCTCCTTAGGCTCCTTCAGTCTGTGGCAGTTTCCTGGACTTGTCTTTTTGTAAACATGAGAGTTCTGAGGGAAGTTGGCTGGGCGTTTTGTAGAACGACCCCGATGCTCTGCATGTGGAAGAGGATCACGTGACAGAAGGGCACTCCTATTATACCAGAGAAAAGGGACGGCCATCAGCATGTCACTGAGGAGTGGTGGTCAGGTCTCTCCACTGTCTCTGCTCTCATTTTGACATATCCTGCAAGGGCTAGCTCAGGACTCACCTCCTTTTAGATATCTTCTCTAGGTATCTTTCTAGTCCCATGGGGGAATGTTAGATCACAGAATGAAATTTAAAACAGGTTCTTGGAGATAGGGAGATGGCTGAGTCGGTGAAGTACCTGCCTTGTGCTGTGGCTAGCTTTAGTCATCAGCTTGACACAGCATAGAATCATCTGGGAAGAGAGAATCTCAATGAATGATTGTCCACATTGTGTTGGCCTGTGGGCAAGTCTGTGAGGGACTGTCTTAATTGGTGTGGGAAGACCCACCCAGCTCACTGTGGGTGGCACCATTCCCTAGAAAGGGGGCTCTGAACTTAGAGTAGAGAAATAAGGCTGAGCACAAAGAAGCAGGTATTGATGTGTGTATTCGTTTCCTTCTGCCCTTGATCACCGACGTGAGATGCTAGCTGTTACGAATTCCATCTGTCTTGACTTCGCTACCATTGTGGACTAGAACCTTGAATTGTGAGCTTTAAAAAAAAATCCTTTTTGTCAAGATGTTTTAAAAAACAACAGCTACAAAAGAGACACTAGGACGCAAGGCAAACATGAAGGCCTGAGTTTCCTCCCAGAACCCTTGTAAACAAGAGCCAGGCACAGCAGAATGAGTTTGTAATCCCAGCACTGGGGAGGCAGATCCCCTGGGCTTGCTGAGAGTCTCTTTGATGAGTTTCAGGCTAAGGAGAGACTGTTCCAAAAGAGCAAGGCGGATAGCTCCAACATAGAAGTAGATGTCTGTCCTTAACTCACATGCCTACACACATGTACAGGAACACATAAATGTCTCTCTCGGCAAGCACCTTCTGTGTTAGGAAGGAAATTAGAAACACTTGGCAGCTCTTAGAGGAGTGACCCTAGTAGGATTTGTCATGATCACAATTACGGCCTGTTCTTTTGTGCCTGGGGACACCTCAGACACCATCTCAGAATGTCTCTGTGAACCAGGACTGGAGGGACAGCAGACAGTAGGCACCAGTGAACCCTGAGGGCTGTTCTAGAGAATGCAGTAAACTCTCCAAGACCTGTCACTTGGTTAGGGCGTCAGCCTACCTTGGCTAATCAGCCTGACATGTGGCATAGGGCTCCACGTGTCACAAATGCCGCTCTCCCAGAAGCCCTCTCCCGGCACTCTGAGCTTTTAATTACTCTTGACCTGTGATGTTTACTTCTGTTGTATCTGGAGAAATTTTCCCCTCAATTACCTTTAAATCAGAGTGCACATCTTCTTCCTTTCCTGTTCCCTGCAAGCCTCATCGCAGAGCTGAGCTCCCGTGGTCTTCTTTCTTGAGCCACGTCACACCGTATTATCATTAGTTGTGCATGCCCGTGAGTTTGCCTGTGGCAGAGAGGACTGGAGATTCTTCATCCTTAGCTCCAGCCAAGAGGAGGCCCAAAGCTGGCATTAGGAACAAAAGCAGCGGCATATGTCCTACGGCTTGCAGAGGAAATGCTGCAGAAAATGAAATCAGCACGACCTTCCTGGGCGATGATCATATTCATGAAAGAATTTGCTGCGCCAAAAACATTCTGTAGAAAAATTAGTCTTTAAAAATTAAGATAGCAAGCTGGGCTCTCGTGTGATCTATAGCATGCTTGCCTAGCATACCTGAAGTTCTGGGTTTCATCTCTGGCACAGCATAAACCTAGTGTGGTGGTGCACACCTGGAACCCCAGAATTCAGGAGGTAGAGACTGGAGGATCAGGAGTTTGTGGTTATCATGGGATGCACAAGGAGACTGAGGCCAGCCTGGGGTACTTGAGACTGTTTCTCAGTTGTTTTTTTTTTAAATAGGAGTGGGTGGAAGGTAACTTAAGGGAGGGTATAGGACTTGTGCTGTTGAGTGACAGGCTCTCTCCTTTGACACCAGGTTCAGGGACACAGGATGTGGCAGCAGCTCCGCTCTTAGGGGGTGGTGTGTATCCTCTTTATAGAGCATTTGGATTTGGGAGTGTGAATAAACGTTTGGACAGAAAAGTCAATGAAAGCCGGGCCGGGGTGGCGCGCGCCTTTAGTCCCAGCACTCGGAGGCAGAGGCAGGAGGATTTCTGAGATCGAGGCCAGCCTGGTCTACAGAGTGAGTTCCAGGACAGCCAGGGCTACACAGAGAAACCCTGTCTCGAAAAGCCAAAAAAAAAAAAAGTCAATGGAAGTAAGTGACATTTTTCTTTTTTCTTTTCTTTTCCTTTTTTTTTTTTCTTTTTTCTTTTTTCTTTTCTTTTCTTTTTTTTTGAGACAGGGTTTCTCTGTGTACCCCTGGCTGTCTTGGAACTCACTCTGTAGACCAGGCTGGCCTTGAACTTAGATATCCACCTGCTTCTGCCTCTTGAGTGCAGGAATTAAAAGTATGCGCTGCCGCTGCCACTACCACCCGATGACTTTTATCTTAAGAGATCAGTGACTGTGGGTAGAGCAGATGGCTCAGTTGGGCAAGGGCTTGCCTTCCAAGCATAAGGATCCAAGTTCAATCCCAGCATCATGTAGAGGGCTAGGTGTGGTTGTACACATTATAAATCCTACATCTGATGGAATGCAGACAGGTGGATCCCACTTCATCATCAAGCTTATATAGAGCAACTGAAAGCATGCACAATGGAGCAATACTCGTGTGCACATACACATACACATACTCACATGCATACACAGCACGTACAATGCACATATGTGTGCACACAAGAAAACCATTCACGCGCAGAACACACACTGTGTCTGCATGTTCAGCCATGCATTTCCTATTTTATCGATTAGGCCATTTGCACAGCTATGATACATGTTTATGCGCACATGTGTCTGGTTCTCTCCTTATTTATTCAGTCTGCCCATAGTGCTGACTGTATGTAACTTGATAGACTAGAGGGAAACCTTAGTCTTCCCAGAGGAGGATGCCACAGGCTGAGGAGATGTTGTTCAGGGGACCCTTTGGGACAGACACTGGTGGTTTCAGTGAAGTGAGCCCTAGCATCTTGGGCATCTGAACACTTGGTCCTCAGTTGGTGGCATTTTGGGGGAAGGCTTAGGAGGTTTGGCTAAAGGAAATATGTCATTGGAACAGGCTGTGAAAAGTCATGAGCCCTTCCTAGTGATCTCTCTGCTTCCTGTTTGTGATTTGAGACTAGAGCCTCTCAGCTGTTCCTGCTGGTGCATCTGCCTCCTGTCATGATGCCCTGCTGTGGTGGATTCTTATCTTCTTATTTTTCTAAAATTTCTTTGATTGTGTGGTACTTTCTCACAGCAATACAATCCTAAGACAGACAGCACTGGGAATACCCGCTAGACAAAAGGTCTGTCTAACTGGTGGGAAAACTTTCTGGACTCACCCCCAGTGACTGCCAGACAGAGCTTTACCATGGGTTGCCTGCTCAGTCACATGTAGCTCAAACAGCCAAGGTGTGGAGCTGTTTGCTCCAGTCCTTAGTAGAGCAGGAGTCCTGGAGTGAGACTAGTGCGCAGAAGAGGCCATTGGCAAGTCTCTGAGTCTTGCAGTAACATCTGTAAGAGCAGCTGTAGGATGACAGGTAGGAGCATGGAGAGAGACATAGAGATGTACAGGACAAGGCTCTCAGAGGAGACGGGCCCATGCCAGGGGAGAGCCCAGTAGAAGATTAAGTATCCTGGCAGTGGGACCTGGAGGAAGAGGTGACAAATGGCCCTTTACTCTGGGAAGTGAGCCAGTGATGGCTCCGCATCCAGGTCTTAGCTCAGTGTTCCTTACAGGCAGAATGAAGGGCCTCATTCCTTCCAGGAAACTCCCTAGAGCAAACAGACGAAGAGGCAGCCAACTGGAAGAGCCTCAGATAGAATGAAGAATCCAGCAGAGAGAGAGGCCATGGCTCAGGCCTTCTGGCAGCTGTTCCTCTAAACTCTGGCTCCCACTGGAGACCTTCTCCTGCCTCTGCCAGACGTCTTTTTTGAAATCCCACATCTGGCTTAAGGTTACAGATGAACTTCAAACTCTCTCTCTCTCTCTCTCTCTCTCTCTCTCTCTCTCTCTGTGTGCGTGTGTGCGTGTGTGCGTGTGTGCGTGTGTGTGCGCGCGCGCGTGTGCTTTTATGTTTGTCTCCCTCTCTTGCTTTCTCTGACTCTCTTTGTTTCTGTCTCTCTCAGTGTGTGTGTGCCTGCCTGTCTGTCTGTCTCTGTCTCTGTCTCTCCCTCTCAGTGTGTGTCTGTGTGTGTGTCTCTCTCGGTGTGTGTGTGCTCACACATACACATGTACATTTGTGTGTGTTTGTCTGTTTGTTTCTCTGTCTCCCTCTCAGTGTGTGTGTGTGTGTGTGTATGTGTGAGTGTCTGTCTGTCTGTCACCTGTCTCAGTGTGTGTGTCTGTCTGCCTTTCCCAATCAGTGTGTGTGTTTATCTGTCTGTGTCTCTCAGTGAGTGTGTCTGTCTGTCTGTCTGTCTCTCCCAATCAGTGTGTGTGTGTGTGTGTGTGTTACATACGTGTGTGTATACATGTTGTGTGGATTCCTTCAGCTATGTCTGCATATGTAGAGATCAGAGGTCAGTGCCTCCTTTTGTAGCTCTCCTGCTTATTTTAGAAGGATCTTTCACTGAACATGGGGTTCACACTTTCAACCAGACCAGTTGTCCAGTGAGACCCTGCGATCTGCTTGTCCGGGTCAATGCAGTACAGGGTTACAGGTTCAAGCCATGACACCCACCTTATGTATGGGTCCTGAGGATCTGAACTCAGGTCTTCACGCTTGTGCAGCGAATGCCCTTATCCACTGAGAGGTTTCTATCCCAAGTCTCAGAAGGACTTGATCATGTTCTGTCTCAACTCGTACCCTCTCTGTCTACATTGAGTGGTATATCAGTTACCTACTTCTTTGTAACAAACCATCCCACTGTGGTGACCCCAAACACTAGATTTGGGGTTTGTCACACATCTATGGATTGGGGGGTATAAATGGACCAAAGAGGGGGCAGGGTGACCAGGCTGGATGCTCAAGGATGGCTTTGATGGCCCTTTCATTTCTCTTACCTGTCCCCTCTGTCATTCTGCAAGGCCCCCATGGACATCGTCTTCCCAGCACTGTCCAAGAAAGAATGTGCAACTGTAGGAGTGTTTTGTAAGTTAAGTCTGTGACTGAAACCAAGTCACATGACCAAGCCCAGAGCCCATGTGGGAGGGAGCTTGTGGCTACCTAGAGACACATCAGGGCCTCTGATGCCTTTGCTTTGCCATAGCTGATGAAACTCGGGAAGGGGTTGACAGCCTCTAAGTGACAGAAGGACAGTCCTTACACCATTCTTTCATGTTCCTGGTGTCCCTTCAGAGCCAAGCATGTCCTGTGTGTTTAGTCTTGTGGTTGACATCCATCACATCCAAATGGGATGCTTTAAGGGATCGAGGTCCCTGTCTCTAGACATTCTGCTGGCTCACCTGTGTGGTAATGATAAGAACCCCAGGGACACAGACAGCATCCTAACACAGCATGGTCACATAGACAGAACCAAAGAAGCATGCAGAGCCAGGGAAAGGAGGGAGGGAATTCCCATGGAGAGACATCATGGCTAACTTCATTTTTGACACAAAACAGTGACAGAGGGAGTAAGTTGTCTGCTGCGATTGCTCAGGGCTCCAGCTGCCTCTCTCTGTTCTGAATTAAGTGGTGAAGTAAGTGAGCCTGTCTGCTCCAGCTATTTGTGTGTTTTTATCAGTAGAGCAAGGGACAATCACTGGCTTTCAACCTGTCCCGATCACAGGAGCTCAAAGGTGTTTACCACAAGTGTGGATGACTGGAGTGTGCCTCTGCTTCCTACACTGAACCACTGCCATGAGATTTGGAGACTTGAGTAAAAGGAAGTATCCCAAAACTTCAAGGGCAGATGAGGGGCTTCCCTCAGACCGCAGGTCACTTTCCACTTGCTACAGCTCTTGTTTGTGGAGTCCCCGTCGGAACTTGCACGATCCCAACTATTTCCGATCACACATTCTTCTTTGTTCAGCGGTAATAATTACACTTTTTAATAATTACACTTTTGTTTCCTTCCTAACAGCAACACATTCTTCTGTTTTCTCCTTGGGACTTGCTCACCGAGCCCAGGAGGCATGCACTAATTAATCCTCGCACTGTGTTTCCTCCTCTGTTTAATTGAAGCCCTAAAGTGTCTAGGAGCACACTCCTTGAGGAGGTGTGAGTCAACGTTCGTTTGAGGGGATGCAAACCCTCTGTTCAGACCTCCCAGCTGCAGCAGAGCATGGAGAAGCAGCCCTGAGCTTTTGCTTTCATTGCAGTGTAGACATGGGCCAGAGTGTCTTAAAGAAAGAAAGAAAGAAAGAGAGAAAGAAAGACAGACACATGTTCTTGTTTGTTTTCTGTTTGTGTGTTAAAACACTCTGATCAAAATAATGAAGGAAAGAGTATTGAAAAGGGTCTTTGGTTTTTATTTTTTGTTGTTTTGTTTTTGCTTACACTTGTGTACTGAGGTGAGAGGCGAAGCTAACCTGTTTGGCTAGTCTAGCTAGAGAGCCTGAGCCTGGACTCCTGTCTCCACTTCCAGAGCTCTGGGATAGTTTATGAGCCACAGAGCCCATCCCGCATCTATGTGGGCGGGAGCTATCTGAATTCTGAGCCTCACAATTGCACTGTAAGGACTCTGACCACTGAGCCACCTCCCCAGCACCCAGAAGGTCGAATGTGCTATTGCTCTCTACTCTAGATGGCCTTCCTTCCTTACCTGCTGTAGCAACTTTACCTGTGTGGAAAATGAGTTTATCCTAACGGGACATTACACTGAGTCTGGGGAAAAACTGAATTTCCAGCAACAGATCCTGGGAATCTCAAGTTTGTGCTTTGTTTGTCTAAGCAAGTTACTTCATGAGGATTAAATAGAAATTAGCAATTCACTAGGAACTAAATGCATTCCCCACTGTGGCCTGTAACATCCTTAAAGCATGTTTTAACTTAATCGGCAGGTGTCCTCACATGGGTCAATTGAGCCACACGCAAAGTGTGCTGCCTAGGCTGAGGGTCTTTTTGTCAGGAAGCCTCCCAAGGACATGCAGCTGGCTGTTCTAAACCATTGAGACTATCAGACAGGCTCCTCCGAGTGATTGATTTGTAGAAGACACAGATAATTAGAGCTAGAGCAGCAGACACATGTGCAGGCCTGCTCTGTCTGCATCGAGCAGAACGGTCCTGTCTTCTCTCCAGAGCACCCTGCTTGGGAGACAGAAGTCTTGCAGGTGCTGCGAAGCTTCCAGGAGTGCCCACTTGGAGTTACTCATCTTCAGCCCAGTGCATTCCAACCCTTGCATCCGCCTTGCTTGGCTTCTTAAATTAGTTGGGTACTGGGGGAGGCATGGGTCTTATGCTTGCCCAGAGATGTTAAGGAATTGATTCTCTTGGCTTTGAAAACTATATTTGTGATAGCTAATTTAAAGGTTTCATTGAGGAAATCCAATAGCGTCCCTAGAGACTGTGTCTGTTAACTGCTGTTCATCCCAGTCCGGGAGACATTTTCCACATTTTTGTATATTTCGTTCAGACTTGTTGAAAACTCTGAACAATTAAAGGTGGGGTATGTCAGCTTTGGAAGTCGGATCCCTGTGCTCCCAAGGATAGCTCCTTTATGTTGCTTCTGTCCGTTAAGTGACTTCCTGAATTAATCATTTACATAATTAATTAATCTCGTGTGCGTCTATACATGTACGAGTGTGTGTGGACCAGGGGAAAGGCCAACCTACAGGAGATGGTTCTGTCCTTCTACATGTAGGTCCAGGATCTGAAACTCAGGGTCATCAGCAGCCTTGGTGGCAAGGACCTTTACCCTAATGCCTCGACAGAGTTGTCCAAGAAATCCCCAGGCTTTGAGCAGGGTTCTCTGCATGCTGATGTATGTGTTGTTGCACTGCCGGGCAGTTTCCAAGCCTCCACTTTTGTGTGTGTTGTTGGAAAGGAGTATTTCACACACGTGTGCACACATATGTGTGTGCAGGCCAGAGATCAGGATACTTGTCTTCCTCTATTTTCCGGGGATAGAATCTCTGCAGCTCAGGTAGACTGACAGATGGATGAGCCTTGGGGATCCCCTATCATCTTTGCCTCACAGTTCTGGGGTTGCAGAGGTACCACAGTGGTACCCAGCTGTGGTGGTTTGAATATGCCTGGGCCAGGGAATGGCGCTGCCAGGAGGTGTGGCCTTGTTAGAGTGGGTGTGGTCTTGTTGGAAGAAGCATGTCTCTGTGGGTGTGGGCTGTAAGTCCCTTATCTTAGCTGCCTGGAACCTAGTCTTTTCCTAGTAGCCTTCAGATGAAGATGTAGAACTCTCAGCTCTTCTTGCATCTTGCCTGCCTGGATGCTGCCATGCTCCCTCCTTGATGACTTCTGAACCTGTAAGCCAGCCCCAATTAAATGTTGTCCTTATAAGAGATGTCTTGGCCATGGTGTCTGTCACAGTAGTTAAACCCAAACTAAGACAGCAGCCTTTTTATGTGAGCATTGGGGATAGAATTTAGATCTTTCCATTTGCACAGCAAACACATTAACCATCTTCCCACCTCTGACCCTCCCTCGTGCTTGTCCAAAGACACCACAGGTCACCAGAGGGGAAACATTAGGACTGTTTTGGGTCTTTTTCTATGGATGTTCACAGCCTGCACATACATGTGCTGTTCTGAACAGCCCAGGAATGTTTCACAAACTGTCTCCTCTACCCTTGCCAAGAATGGCTTCCTTTTCAGACTTCCTGGCAGACACTTGTTAGCTCTGACCAGTATGGCTCTGTGGGAAGCTATAGTGTTGAACAATTGTCACTGATTGTTTGCAACAAACTCCCTAGAGGCAGAGCCTTTTTGCACTAAGTAAGCTCTGATTTGGGTCAAATAAAGGCAATCCCAGAGAGTAGAACTTTCCTGGAGAACCTCTTGATAGGTCAGAGAGTGGCAATTCCTTCCTGGCCTCAGCAGTGGCTTGGGACTGTTGGCTTTCACAGCCTCTGTGGTTGTGAGAATTTTTTTTAAAAAAAATGGGTAGTTTGTACAAGAAAGAAGCTATGGAATGGGGCCAGTAAAACTGCCTGTGACCTGCTGTTTCTTCGTAGAATTCCTGTTTGTCTTGAATAAGCAGTGAGTACTCAGATTGGTGTAAGATTTTGATTAATTCCCAGACTTTTGAAAATGTTGGCTATTCTGGAGTTCTCAGTGACGGCATGGGGCATTGATTCTTAGAAGGTGTGACCCCACCTTTTCTAGCCCCTTTCTTTGAGGAGACTTTGGCAGTGCAATCAGGTGGGCAGAAAAAGGGTCACTTTGTGTGGGAGGAGGCTTGTGGGCTTGTGATCCATGAAGGATAAGCCTTTGCCTACCTCTGGGACTGAATGGAGTGAAAGGTCCAGTACCACCTCCTTCTGGAACCTACCACTGAACACCTACTTGTACTGGGTGGATGGGCTGCATTCCCTCTTAACGATAGGAGACAGGAGGGATGACTAGAGGCACTTTCATATTGCAAAGTATAAAGACACACATATACGCCATATTATAGGAAGGAATCAGCACACATGTGTTACCAGCAGCTAACACACACACACACACACACACACACACACACACACACACACTGTTGGCTTGCACTGAGTTAACCCCTCCCAGGCCAGGTGCCCTGGAGGAGTACAGGTTGACAAGAACAGGCCCTTACTGGACTCAGGCACTGTGTGTGTGCCTGACATGCAGACGGAAGGAGGAGGACCAGGGCTGGAAGCAGGTGCGCAGACACCACAAGTCTCAGGAACCTGCTGACCTCCTGAGGGGATGGACAGCTCTGAGATGATTGACTGCCTGCCCTCCCCTCCCCCATAGGACCCATCACTGGTGAGGAGATGTAGGTGGACATTTAAGATGCCAACCCATCATCTTCTCAGATGGCTGACTCTCTGAACAAAGGGCCGATCTAAAGGTTCAGTTCCTGTACAAGGGACAGATATGAAGCAGCCCTGAGCTCAGCCAGTTGCTTGATGTGCTAAGAGAGAAGATAAGGACTGGCTAGGGTTCTCTCCACCGTCTACTCAGAAGCTAATGGCTGGAGTATTTGAGGCCCCAGCCTGAGGCTCAGGTGCAGCCAGCTCTTCAGGAAGCCTTTGGCTGCCTCCCTTGCTGGAGCTTAAGCACAGGCCTGCTATCATCAGCCCTGTCAACCCAGCTCTGGGGCTGTCCCCTGCCTTCACTCTGCTCCCTACAGTCACAGTGTGGGAACCAGCACCCCGCTGGCACTGCCATATGTCTTAGAAGCTTATTTTAGCAATGCTAATCAAGAAATGATTAAAACAATTGGTTTATTTAAATGGCTCTGTATTTTATCTATGTTATTCTTGAATATTGGATTCATATTAAATAAGTTTGTCCTAATTAACTTGAATATTGCAGATCTGTGCTTTTTGAACTCCATATGCAGATTTATGTAAATTACATAAAGCTTTCAAGCTAGGAGGCTGGCCTTTTCCTTGCCAGTCCCTTTAGCTCATCTGTACCTTTCACTGGCTCACCAAAGAGGGCTATGAAGGGCTGGGATGGGTGCCCTCCTGGGCTCCCCATAATTTTACCGCAGGTGGACGACCCCTCATCTGAAATGCCGGGGCATGGATGCATTTTGGACTTCAGGGCTTTTGCAGTGTCCATATTGATCTTCTGGGCTGAGCATCCCTACTCTGAAAATCTAAAACTCCAAAATGCTTTCAGACCTGAAATGTTTGGATTGTCATTTTGGTGTTTGAAGTTTTTCAGGTTTCTAAACATCTTTGAATCGGAATTTTCAGATTGGGACACTTGGCCTGTATTGTAAAAACAAAACAAAACAAAGAAAAATAATGACTGACTTCTGGAAATAGAGAGAATCAATACTAACATCCACCTCTTTTAGCTATACTATTGACACTGTGTGTGTGTGTGCGTGTGTATGTGCGTGTGCATGTGTGAGTGTGAGTGTATGTGTGCATGTGTGTGCGCATGCATGTGTGTGTGTGTGTGTGTGTGTGTGTGTGATAGCATTCTTGTGTTTGCACAGATGTAAAAGCCAGAGGACAACTTCAGGTTGTCATCCTCGGCTGCTATTCATCTTGTTATTTTAGAGACAGGTTCTCTCATTTACCAATTAGACAAGGCTAGCTAGCCCCAAAGCCCCAGGGCTAGCCTGAGTCCACCTCCCCAGTGCTAACAAGAGTGAGCCAATAAGTCTGGCTGATTGATAAAGGTTCTCTGGTCATTGTGTTGGCAAAGCAAACACTTTACAACTAAGCATCTCTGAGGGTTTCTATTTATTTATTTATTTTTAAATTATGGTTATGTGCATTCCCTGGGGGCGGGGTGCACACATGAGTATAGGTGCTGGTGAATCTTGAAAAGAGTATTGGATATCATGGAGCTAGGATTCCTCCTGTTAGCTGTGCTGAGAGCTGAGCTGGACTAGGGTTCAGGTATCTACTCTGCCTGCTTCCTGCTTCCTTGGCTTTCAGCGTGCCTCTCTCAGCATCTGTGACATAAAAGAAGGAAGATGGGAATGTCCCACTCAGTAAATAGATTTCAACTGAAGACAGTTGAGAGGAATCAAATGTGGGGTCAGTTCCCTGCCTGTACTTGGCCACTGACAACAGACCATGGTCCCCTGGAGAAGGCTTTCTCCTGACCTCACTTCCCCTACAGAGAACCCAGAGAAGGCTACCAGCCTTATTACTGAGATGGGCTGCCACTGTGAGCAGGCACTGGCACCTCCTCCTGATGGCCCTGGCTGCCATTAACCTCTCCCTGTGCTTCAGCCTTTCTCTTGTTTCCTACCTGGAAAGAGGTACAAAGCTCTTCCTGTGCTCTGGCATTTCTCTTTAAAGTTTTCATTCCTTTTCCAAATGATTGGAAAGGCTCCAAAATGCAATTGTTTCTATAGAGTTTAATGCTCTTCTATGAAACCTCCTGTAAAACTATTTTATTTTCTTTGTGCTAGGGATGAACACAGGGCCTTGCCTACATCAGGCAGGGGCTCTACCACTGAGCCACGCCCCCAGCCCCTCCCTGGGAGATTCTAGGCAGGTGCTCTACCACTGAGCCACACCCCAGCCCCTCCCTGGGGGATTCTAGG